>WEKY01000153.1:44626-82737 GCA_013390045.1 Picathartes gymnocephalus | reverse complement strand
AGCCCGCCGCCGATTCCTGCGTTTGGCCGTAGGAACGGGCAAGGCCAGCTGCCATGCCCGGCCTCAAAATCTCAGAGCGCACTCAGTGAGGGGCGGGGACACGGACTAGGTGGAGGGAAAAGCGAAGGCGGGCCCGGGGAAGAGCCCGGGTGGGCCGAGGGCGACGGCCGGGAGGGCCGCTGCCAAATCAGCACTGCCGGAGCCTCAGCGAGCGCACACTAACGATACTAATCCATTTTCAGTCACAATACCCAGCCCCAAAATCAGTATCACAGGCCCCACAGTGCCTGTGTGAGCCCTGCAGTTTCTATCCCATGTTCAGTCTCTATCCCAGCCCTAGAGTGAGTTCAGCTCCAGCCCTACAGTCCCCTTCCCAGCCCCAGCGATTTCAGCTCTTGACCCACAAGCTTTATTGCACTGCCAGCTCTGTTCTTCAGGCTCCAGATCCACCCTTCTCCAACTCCAACAGCTAAAGCTGCACCAGCTTGAAAGGGCAGGATCTTGGTCTTGGCTCGAGCTCTGCAACACTTCAGCTCCCCCACTGAAGTCTCTAAGCCCACCCCACAGTGAACATCCCAGTCCTACAGTGATTTCAGCTCCAGCCCCTGAGTCCCTACGCCCACCCCACAGCACATTTATTCCCCTGCTACAGTGATTTCAGCTCCAGCCCTACAGTCACCTTCCCAGCCCGTGATATCAGCTCTTGGTCTAGCAACTTTATTTCAGTGCCAGATCTGTTGTTTCACTTCTGGCTCTCCCTCTTCCCAGCAGTGCCATATACGTGCTTCTGGTTCTCAGACCAGGATCTTTGTTTCAGCTCTAGCTCTTTGTGTTTCCAGCTGTGGCTTCAGCTCAATTCTTAAACCCATATTCGAACCCCAACCTGGTAATCCTTACTCTAGGAACAGGTCTACAGTCCCTATCCCAGTCTTCCAGTGATTTCAGCTCCACACACTTCACATTGCGTCTCCATATTCCCTATCCCAGCCCCAAAGGGGTTTCCCCCCAACCCTACCATACTTCTGTCTCCTCCAGCTCTTGCTGCCTCAGCTTCTGCTTCTCAATTTTCCGCTGCCTCCAGCTAAAAGCTGCTCCTGATTCTCACTGCAGCCGGGAGCTGTTGATAAGGCCACAAATCAGTTATTGTCACCACTTCAACGTCTCTGAGAGCTGTCCCACTCACTCCCATGGAATCCCAACTTTGGGGACACATGAGGCCTGATCCCCAAGACGTACCTTCCCCCTCCCCCTGGGTCTCACCACAGTGCTTGTCCAAAGGCCCCCTCACCTCCCCCAGGCAGCAGCAGGGGCTGGGAACAGCCACTGCGCCCCTGCTCCCCCATCCCAAAAGCTGCCCTTGGGCTGGTTCTCAGGCCCTAGAGCCCTCCAAGCCCCCACACCCTCAGCCTCTGCTTGGTACCAGCTGGCAGGTGCTGGCAACCCCCCAGGCATCTCCTGCAGGCCCTGAGCTGCAGCTCCATCCCCTTCTCCCACGGCATTTATCGAGCTCCAGCCCCAGTATTTCCGTTGCTCCATACTGATTTGAGCCTAACTCTAGTGCCAAGATCCTTATTCCACACCCTGGGGCTTTATGTCTCCACCGGTTTCACAACCGGTGTTTCAGACCCAGCCCCACCTTTACAGACCATCAGATATTTAATAAAAAATAAATAAAACCCTAAAACAATGTAACAAAACGAAAAGGACAAAGTAACATAACAAAGAAGAAACTCATGAATATTTCAAGTAAAACCATAACAAACTAATAAAAATCACAAAACAACTGATTTGTTCTCTGATACTTTAAGCATTTCTTAAAATCCAGAAACCCTGGAGAACCACCTGCTCAATCCCCAGTAGCAGCAGCCGGTCTCCCTGCGCCGCTCCAGCATCGGCTCCCGAGCCGCGCAATGAGCAGCGGGCGGGGCCAGTATCGCTGCTCCAGGACACCGCCGGCCCCAGGCGCTGGCCCAGGCAACACGCGGGAGAGTAGCGTCCGTGCTCACCGGCGCTTCCCGGATAGGTAGCCACGGGGATCCCATCCTGGCGAGGCGGCGCTCCCCAGATCGCGCACCTGCAGCTCCCTCGGCAGCTCCTGGCCAGGGTCGCAGCCTCACCACCGAACCGACGCCCGTGTCCCCAGCACACGCCATTTCTGCCACAGGGCCGGGCCAGCCCAGCCAATCACAGCCCGAGGCAGCGCCGGCCCGGCCCATCTCAGCCCGCCAGTTCCCGCCGCGGTGGGCTCCCCCCGCTCGGCGACCACCCCCCCCACTGCTGTCCCCTCAGGGCCTCGCTCCCGCTGCCGCTCCGGGGGCCGAGTCCGCCCGCCCCCCGCCGTCTCCCCGGGAAGTCTCCCGCCGGCCCTTCCCGGGCCCCAACAGCACCTGCCGCGGCTGCGGCAGCGGAGGCAGGGCTCCGCCGGCTCCCCAAGCAGCGGCGGCAGGAGCGGCGCCTCAGGCGAACGGGGGGAGCGGGGCCGGGCTGCCCTTGGCGGGACCGCGGGCGGATTGAAAGGGCGGCTGTGATTGGACAGGGCGGAGAAAGGAAGGACATAAAGCCGACAGTGAACAGAACTCTCTCCCCTCACAAACTGAAACTGGCAACAGCAGCCAGCAGGTTCAAAGAATCACATTAGTGTGCAGTGGAGGAGTTTGACTGGGGACAAGGTACGGATGGGTGACTCCTGATTTCACTTACTGCCTCAGACTGGAGCCAGCTGATCCCTCCCATGGGGAGACCACTCGCTTCTCTGGTCCCTTCCCCTTTATTCCATCCTGGAGGCACTGAAAGGCATTCAAGGCATTTGTGCTCTGGAAATTAAGAGGTGTATCACAGCTGGTTTTGGCGAGGGTGGTGCCAGTTCCCAGTTCTGAGTGTGCATGGTCTGCCTGGCACGTGGGACATGCTGGATGGTTGTTAGTTTGCCTAGAACAATTTTGACTGACCCCCAGAGTGTGTGGAAATGTCACAAGTTACCCAATTCCTGTTGGCCATGATAAAACTTCAAGGGAACAAAACCGTTTCCAAGACATTTGCTTGAAGTGATCTTTGACTTATATATCCCAACACCATTAGGTGAGGGAAAACAGGGAGCAGAGACAGCTGTGTATTTTATCTTCACTTTTGTTTAGCAGAGTCTTTCACAGTAGCATCACTGTTGTGTTAAATGCACGAGAAGGTTGTGGGAAAGGGAAGAAAAATCTGGCTGCTGAGAAACGTAGAAGAACACTTCCCAAGTAATTTTTATGTCTGTACCCTTCCTTTAAAAAAACAAAAAACAACAAACAAAAAACCCAAACCAAACCAATGAACAAAAAACCAAAACAAACAGAAACAAAAAACCAAACAAAACCAAACAAAATATCTGCTTGGTTGTAAATAGAAAATAATAAAAAAAAAAAAAAAAAAAAAAAACAAGAAAAAAACACNNAAAAAAAAAAAGAAATAGAGAAGAAATAGCTTTTTTCTTTTCATTCTCTTAGTATTCAATTGTATAAAAAGATACAATGGTTAAGGAAATGGAAATAATAAACGTTAGAGCCCAGATATGGGTCTATGGTACTTAGTCACCTCATTATTCCATTTTGAAGTCAATGTGAATTGACTGTCTATATTTGGTTTGGGGACTTGAACTCCAGCTCTGATTTTCTTGCCTACATTTCACTCTAGCAAACTCCTCAGCACCAGAGGAGAACTTAACATTATCTGATGGGTAATTCTTTCAGTATCCAGTAGCTGCTGTTAAAGCTTTCTTGGTGTTATCCCTGCCTCTGTCTGTATCCTCGTACCTTCCCCCTAGCTGGGGACCCCACCTATGCACCACAAGCTGCTCCTTAAAAAAAAAAAAAAAAGCACCAGAAGTGCAGGCCTTCCCACATAAATTTTGGATGGATCACATTTATAAGGCTTCCATGGAGAAAAATATTCTTTTAGTCTGGAATTAGGCAAGTGCCACGTGAGTAGCACTGCTCTGTAGCCTAGCTGGATTTTTCAGATGAGCCTACTTTCAGAGCTGTATAAATAAAGAACAGTGGATTCTAATATTTAAGTGGCCTAAAGAATTATTTGAGTGATGTCCAGCCACCCACTATTATTATACATAACTTCTTTCTATGGACACACATGCTAATGTTTGTGTTAGCTGGTCTAAATTTTCTACTGCCATTTACCAGGAAGTGAGCACTAAGTTGGATTTTGGAACAGTTCCAAATTCAGCCAAGGCAGTTTATTTTCCAAAAAAAATACTGTTGACAATAGAATCGGAGTTTATAGCCTGGATCTTCTGAGTGCACAGAGACATTTAAAAGCTGCTCCCTAAAATATGGAGTAAATACATGGACTGGCCTCTACATACCATTCTAACACAGTCCCTATGTATTTGTGTACATGAGACTGTACTTTTTCTGGTGCTTTTTAAAAAAAGGCTCCAGGTGAGGGATTTCAGCAGCTCACAAGGTTTAATGTTGCATGGCATGGTCTGATGTTTTTTGCAGGTTTATATTGGCCAAAATTTATTGAATTTTGTTGAAGAGCTGTATTTTGTTTACATTCTGGCTGGGATTTTGAGATCCTTTCGCCAGACACCCACAAATACCTTACTGCTTCTAGAAGTACGGGTTGTACAAAAAGAAGCAATAGACAGGCTGTCAAAGCCATGTTAAAGGGAACAGAGCGTTACTGAAACTCTGAAAGATCCTAGGAGTCCCATGATCCTGCAATCTTGGTGGCACTGAGGGGCTTTGCAGGATGTGCCCAGCCTTGGTAATTTAGCACAGGCTGTAGGAAAAAGACCTGGCAATATCCAGAGAGGTTTCTGGGGTCTCCAGGAGCAAGGAAAGAGAAGGAAGCACAAGGCTAAAGCTGGGCTGAGACTCCTCCTTGCTGCACAAACCCAGCTCATACAGAACGGCAAAGAGCCGATCCAACTTTAGAATCTCTCAAGGAGCAAAATCACAGCAGAACAACAATAGGAAAAGAACCTTGAAAACTTTTCCTTACTACTTAAAATAGCTCTTCCCTGAGTGCCTGCTCCTCCGCCCTCCCTACCATTTATTGGCAGCTGTAGTGAGTAATTAAAGAGGGACTTTCATGCTGGGACAAACATGCAGAAAGGAAAACATTATACATTTTTCATTGCCAGTATGTACATTTCTGAGTAAATATTATTAAAAACACTTGTATGAGCAACACAGCATCTTCTCCTGAAAGCCAGATGACTTTTTCTGGTTTTATTCTGCAGTTGACAAGACGATGTCTGGTTACAGTAGATTAATAAAGTAGTTATTCCCTGATAAAATAATAAAACAAGGCTTCATTTTACAATTATCCATGAACAGAGTGAAGAAGGTGATGTTGTATTAATCAGAAAGAGAATTTGTCAAATGTCAATCACTACAACATATTGTGTGAAAGGGAAAACTGGCTTAGACTTTTAAAGACTTGTGATTCACATTTTCATTTTTAAATTTGATTTCATTTTCATTTTGAAACAAAAAAAAGTGACCATAAAACCCTCACCAAAACCAACCAAACAAAACCCCTAAACCCCAAGAACAGTTTAAGAAGGCTTTTAAAAACAGCATATACAGCAAAAATCCTTTTCAGAAAAAATTTTGCCTGCACCAGGGAATCAGGACCACTTCTGGTCAGACTTATGCCAAACCCCTTCAGAATCAATGGTGTCCTCAAAGGATTTCCTTTATTTTCATAATGCTACAGCACATCCCAATCTTCTACTTTAGTTTACTGCTTGTTTTTTTGATGGCAAATTGTCCTTCCACAAGAGAAGTATCAGCTTTAGTTTTATAAATATCCACCTCCACAATCAAGATTTATGTTTATAAAAATATTTATACTTCCTCTTCTGTTAGGAGAGGAAAAAATATATTTTATAATTAGGCAGGAGCAACAAACAAGATGTGCAATTGCATTATTAGCATGTGTGAATTCAGAATAGGAAGCCCTGTGAAACTTTGCTTGGGAAAAAAAAATGTGCTGGTCTTGCACAGTAGATGACTGTTAACTTGCCAGCTCTTGCCAGTTTCAAAACACCAAGACTTACCATATTAGTTCACTATGGGTCAGAGTCATTCCCCAGCAGTGGACACTCAAGTGTTAGGTTTCACTGAGCCTCTGACAGTGAAACATCAGTGATCCCCGGGCCTTTTCCATGTGTTCTTCTCATGCCTGAACTTCTCTTCCAGACAGTTTAGGATAACAACAATGAAACATATAATGAACTAAAATTAAAATATAATTAAAAGGAAGCAGAGATATTTTTATTTATGTGTCTGTACAAATATATCTGTGCATGTGTTTATACCCAGGAACAAGCTTACCTTCTTACCTTCACTGACTATCACGATTACCAAATATGCAAATTAATTAACCCAGAGAGAATTAAAATGTATTCTAAAAATGTTTCTTTGTGGCTGAATTAAAATTTATAACCTTTAAAATAGCCCCTATGATTAGAGATTAGAGAAACTGTTCAACTTAGTTACCTTTTAGTGCTGCACACCAGAGTTACATTTTGAGCATAAGGTAAAAGCAGGTGCTTTGCATTAAAATTCCTGGACACCACGTCTTACACAATAATGACACTGAGGTTTAGTCTTTGGATGCTGCTACTTTGAATAAGCAAACTCAAGTTTGTTTAAGCCCTAGTTTAACCAAGTGAGGTTTCAGAATATGATCTGGAGTGGGTGCTGGTTAGCCAGGAGGTAAAATTTGCAGTATGTGGCAACGTGTGTTACTTCTATTCAAAAGGCTTTTTGTTTGTCCATTAAGGTTCAATAGTTTTGTACTTTTGAAAAAAATAATCCAAATTTCCTGTCTTTTCTGGCATGAGAGAAATGCGTGTGAAGCCTTCCTCTTAGTGAAGTACCAATAATTAATAAAAGTTTTTTCAGTTCGAGCATCACTGTTAACAGGGTACAGCCACTACAGCAATTAGTGCATACCAAGGCAGGCATGAAGCCACCACCCTTTAAGAGTGAATTTATGACCAGCTGATGTGGTTTTAAGTGTGTGATGCTTCCAAAAGGGTTAGTCCTGCCCTCCCTCTACTCACAAATACTGAGAAAACAGTCCTTATTGTGGCATTTCTTTCCTCCCCCCCTGTGGAGAAATGTCATCTGCTGGGGGTGGCCTGTAAGTCCCCAAGGCAGCTCGGAACAGCAGGGGCTGTGACAGAAACAGGCACTGTGGGGTCAGCAGAGAATGAAACTCCCACGAACACCTGCTGGATCCCTCATGGGTTCCCATCCCAGCTGTAAATCCGGTGGGTGCTGAGTGAACTGGGTGGGTGGGTAATGATCTCTGAACCCCAGAGAGACTTTTGCTTTTTTGGCTGTGCCCGCTGTCCTTTGTCATTTGTGACTGCATGAGCCTCCCTGCATGGACACCCCATGGTAGGGAGCTGCTGGACAGATGACCACCGCTGGTGGATCTTGCCCTGGGTGCTCAGCCTCATCTACAAGCAGTGTGGGATGGCTTCAGGCCCAGTCAGGCCATCTGGATCTCTAAGAGTCTTTATATAAGTTCTGTAAGTCACCCATCACCTTCAGGCCACACTGCTGTGTGAAGGGAATTTTGTGCATAGCATTCAGCCTTCCTCTGCAGGCTGGCTCACCTTGGCACTCTGGGTGCACAGAGAATACACCTTAGCCTCAAACCTTCCAAATAAACGGGAGGAGAGGCTCTGTGCTTGCAGACAGCCTGTCAGGCTCTCACAGGTGCAAACAGCTTCATTGTTCAAGGTTAGGCTTAATTTGCTGAGTTGTCATTGGGCTGGTCAGGTTAAATTTTGTGAACTGCCCAACACAAGCAGCACGTGGTTGGCTTGCCCACTAACATTTAGTAGCTGTGTATACCCGCAGTCACACCCACCACACATGGAGACAGGTTTCTTTTACAGCTATGTTTCTCTCTGCTTGTACTTCAGCACTTTCCTGGTGACTGTTTTATTCTGACAAAAACACAGTTATGAAGAACTGCCACAGGAGGGCTCCCATGTTTAAGGTTTCCAGATCTGAGCACATTGGCAGTATAAGCAAAGGGCTTTATTTCCCTTCACTCTTCTCTTCAGCGCTAGGGAGGTCTGGCTCACACACGTCAGGGAACAAAGAGTTGTACTTTGAGCCACTCACAGAGGCTGGTATGACCAGACTATGCTACACTGAAGCTCATCCTCCATACCTGTCCCATTATATCACTATTCTCCTGGCCTTCATAATTTCCTGATATTTCCAAACTTAAACTCCTGGGGTGGTAAATTGGATGATATTCTTAAAGAACCACATGATGGAGGTCTGTAAAATGACTTTGCCTAATTCACTTTCACTCACTTAAGCAATTTCTCTGCTCCAGCTTAACCAAATGCAATTGCTTTATATTCCTGGCCTCCTTATCACATAGCAGTAACCCTGCTGATCACTCTGAAGAAGCTGAATGGATCAGGAAGGAGTTCCAGGAATGCTACAGCCCACTAGTGTGTTCAGCTTGCCCATAGGGTAAGAGAGCTCAGCTATGGCAAAGGCTCTGGCCCAGGATCCTCACAGAAAGGTTTAGCTCCTCAGAGTGGTCTCATGAAAGAGTTTCCTGTTCAAAGATGCAAATACTAAATGCCTTCTTTGCAAAAGGCTAGAAGACAGAGAGCAGAAAAAAAGAGATGTGGAAATGTGAACTTCTACCTTTTTTTTCCTTCTTTTTCTGTATGAAAATTTCTAGCACATCTTAAAACATCTAACACAAGATCTTTTCCATTTCTTTCTCACTAAGTCAGTTTTTCTCTAGACTCAGCAAAACAAGCTCAGTTTATTAATGTGAGCTTGTCCCAAGATCTGCTTTTGCCAAGTCTTGAGCATTAGAAATCCCCTAAAAATCCTTTCCTTCTCATCCATCCTCCTAGCTTTCCTCTCCCCAACATACACAAGGCACTTCCTTAAGGTTTGCTCTGAGATCAGAGTTTCCTCAGGATGTTCAGCCTCAAAGCTTAAGAAACACTACAACACATTAGTCACCTCCCTCACCACAGTTCCCAAACACCAGCAAGCCAGACTTCCAGCTGATGCAATTCATCAGCATTACCCTGTCAAGATTCACTGAGGACCTGATCTGCGGCCACTCGTTGGCCTTGTTTTGTGGATAACCTGAGAGGCACCGTGTGCAAAACAGAAGTGGGGGAAACTCACCCTGTATGCTTAGGGTGTTCTGAATATTAAATTTTTGCTTGCAGTCAGATACAGATAAAAAGAAGGGGATATGTGTATATGCCTGTTATTGAGACTTGTAGAAATGTATTGATAATAGTATTATCCTGTAGGAATATCCCTTTGCCTTTTGTGTCCCACACTACCTAGAAATAATAAAAGCATATACAAGAAATGTCAACAGAGGAAATACATACCAAATGATATTTACTTAATCATGTGTGAGAACTCTGCAGTAGATATAATTCACCCAAGATTAATTAATGTTTTTCTTTCCCTCATGTCTTCTCTGGGTTTCCAGGTTTTCAATGCCATTTGCAAGAGGACAGTCTGTACAGCAGAGCTGTGATGTCTGGCCCGATGCAGGGCAGCTCCTGCCCTTCATGGCTCAGGCCACAGGGTAGGGACTGTACATGTTGCTTACGCAGTGGTGACACTCACATTCTTTTGAGTAACAACACACTCGCATTCCCAGCACATTCCAAAAGATAAGTGGTAAAATGCTATCTAACTCCATTGTCACCTAACTCAGTACAAGTGAAGGCTGAAATCAGGAGAGGTGCATCAGAGTAAATCTACAGGGAATCATGTCTTTAAAAAATTCTAATCAGCTTCCTTGTCAAAGCCCAGCTATGTTTTCTGCTTGTGTTTTTCTCACTGGATGTGCAAGTTAATATATTCCTAAATAATTTTCCAGAATAGTTTTGTTTTATTTTCCAGTTTCACAGAATGGTCGAATGGATTTTCCTCAGACTTTCTCCTAGAAGCCATTGGCTGAGCATAGTGATGGAAAATTTCAGCCTAGAAAGTAGAACCTTTCAGAAACTCAGGAGCACGGGAAAACGCTGGACTTGGAACAAAAACTGTTTTGAAGCCTTAACTACAATACTACATCAACATCCATGTGGGTGCTATGGTACAGACATAGCACTGATTTACACATGCATGTTTTGAAGCTGAGGCAATCAGTGTTAGTTATTTTATGGACCAGTAACACAAGAAAAACAGAAGATGCACACAGCTGGGTTGTGCTGCTGGCCTGATTTGACTCACCAGAGGTTCTCAGGAAATGCTTGAGCGTGTTTCATTCAGTAGGTGCAGCCGGCAAGCCTGGACAGAGCACCCCTCTCCTGTTTGATGTGGTTCCTAGGGCTTGCACCTTCTTTGTGTCACACACGCTCGTGGGCTCTCGTGGCAAAATGAATCTGGCTGACGATTGAATGGCAAGCAAATACAGTGGCACCCTCTAAAAGTCCTCTGATACTATTAGAACATACAAATCAGAGTCTGAGTGACAAACTCACCTCCCAGTTCACCCCCTGAAACCACAGGATGGTGCAGAGGATGAGAAGGAGTAAATCTAAGACAAGAAACTTGGTAAGCACTTACGGAATTTTAAACTTCTGCAGGGACACCATCATTCATCTTCTGCATGAGAATCAGGAGAGATCTTGCTTGTGGGGCAGGCAGCAAAATCATTTGGGATTGTCCTGGATGTGTGATGTAGCCTTCCCATTTTGTTTTCTACCCTCTGTGAAATATTTCTGCTGATAGGTAAGAGAGGGTTTGCTAACACAGCCTTAGTCATTGCATTGCAGCTCACACTGCTTCATATGGAAGAATTCTGCGGCCTAATTGTGCAAGAACAAGTGCTCGCAGAATAGAAATTACTGTGTCCTTCTGTGCTGTGGAACAATTATTGCTCTCTTATAACACCAGCAACAGCTCAGGAGAAACCGATTTGCTACTGATGCAGTTTGAAGCAGGAAAAATAATTAATTTAAACAGAAGCAATCTAAACAAAGTGGTCTTTGGCCTCAGTGGCCATAGCTCCTGTGTTAATTTACAGCTTGGACCACCAGTTGCCAAGATGCTTTTTAGTCTTCAGGTTGGTGAAGTGGTTTTGGGTTCTGTGCAGAAGGTGGTTATTTTTTGTAAGCTTTGATCTGCAATGAAAAAAACCCCAACTTTTTCATTTTACATTTAAAAGGCATAATATCTAGGCATTCCTTGATTCTTCCATAAGCTTAGCATAAATATCCAGAGAAGAGAAAACGTATGTTCCCTACCTTAACCGCTTGTGGTTGCTTTGTCATTCTTGTGTCCATTAGAGGGTGCCCTTGTTTCAAAAATTCCCCAGTCAAGAGTTTCTTCCATCAAAGTGTTGCCTTTAAAGCAGGTCTTCAAGTTAGGTGGTCCAGTCCAGTTAGTAAATGCTATGCAAGCTAGAAGACAGCACGATTAAACAAGATAGCATTACTTATTTTCCCTGCTGTACAAGTCAGGAGCACTGTAGACATTAAAGATCAGGAGGCAGCAGCTGCGGCTCTTGTTGGAGTCTCTCATTACACAGACCCTGCACAGAGCCTCACCAACAGGCTAAAACGACTTTTCACAGTTTCATTCTTTCTTTCTTTTGAAAGGGAAAAAGCCAAAGGACTGTTTACATTTGTATTTTAAAGCCCATTTATACAAAAACCTTCCACTTTGTACAGAATATTGGAAAGAAGCTGCATCTGATATTTA
This sequence comes from Picathartes gymnocephalus, assembly GCA_013390045.1. Classification (NCBI taxonomy): domain Eukaryota; kingdom Metazoa; phylum Chordata; class Aves; order Passeriformes; family Picathartidae; genus Picathartes; species Picathartes gymnocephalus. The sequence goes on along the minus strand of WEKY01000153.1, from coordinate 70,996 downwards.
TAAGACTTTACAAGTAGGTGCATTTTAAACAAACCAAATAAAGTACAATAAAGGACTGCGTAGATTTTTCTACTGTCACGTTGGCAGCAATGACTCAATGCTGGAAGAGGAGATGCTTGATCTCTGCAGATGTCCGTCCCAATAACCTGCACAAGATATTCTCCTTTCTGCAGAGCCTTCCATCTAAAAGGCAGCAGGATATTACTTGAGGGAGATGCTGGCACTTGCACAAAAGGCACAATACAGCCACTTTCCGTTCCTCTCTTCCCTTCACTGTTTCTGTAGATAACGAAAAATGGCATTAACTCTCCTCAATAGGTGTCCTTCTTCTTCACCAGCACCTGGTGCCATGGAGCCTGTATCCCAGCTCTATCCTGACAATCCATATGGATGCATTTTTTTTAAGTGCTCAAACTTGAATGATTTTAAAAGGAGACAGCAACAATGACATCGGGTTCCTGGAAGCACAGTGTTGGCTAAGCACTGTCAATATTTGAGAATCTTACAGCTAAACATGTCTGCATCTGCCTCAGAGAAGAGGCAGTTGACACTTCAGGCATTGTGGGAGCCACCCCCACTCCCAAGTTGCAGCTGCAGGCTGAGGAGAAACCAAACTCTCCCACCGCTTCAGTTTCAGGCTGCTGCATCTGCAAGTGACACTCCTGGCTATGATTTCTACCAGAGTTCAGCAACAGCTGTGCCCCCAGCTGGGAGCTTTCACTTTCTATTTTTAAAATCAGTGAAATCAGGAGCATATGTGGCCTATAATTTACCATGTATTTTTAATAACAAAATACACTCAGCAGTGTATCAGTCTGTAATTATATGCAGGAGATGCTTTGTTCCCTAGAATATCCTTTATCAGGGCTTCATTTACCTGCTTCTGTTGGGGGAGTGATGTCCTCTGCAATTTGCCATCATCAAAATGTACTGTACATCACACAAAAAATTAAATCATACAGAATTTGTTGCCCAAGACCAGGCTCAGAAGCAAATAAGTGAAAATAGCTTCTCATTTTGGTGCAAAATTGGAAAGAGCGCATGAGAGCCAGTTACATCCCAGATACTTTCTTATTCCTGGATTGTGACAACAGTTAGTGAATACAATACATTTTGATTCACATTTCTGAATTTAAACGGTTTGTGCATTTAAGTGCACGTGTATTTTAAGCATTGTTATATTTTCAGGTGGCAACTATTTCTAGCTAGAAGACAATTCAACAGGAGAAGAAGGAAGAAAAATATTTAAATAATATCTGGCTAAGGGTGAAAAGAAAACCAAGATGAATGGCAAAGGAACACTGTAGGTGACGTAATTTTTGCTTGCCATAAACAAGAAGAAAAGTCTTTGGGACTTACAGAACCAATTCATAATGTTTTGGGTTTTTTTCTCCTTGTCCCTTAGAACTAAGACTACTTTTTTAATTTTAGAGAGGTGTAAACCATGTGTACTACAGCCTAAGATGGGTGTCCATCAGAACTAGGCCTGCTTATGACTTAGGCTGGTCTAATGTTTACATTGAAAGGTTTTGGAATACTTTTTTTGTTGAAGTCAGTAGAGTTACACTGATGTGTAGCCTGAATGGCAAATCACACAGATCTTGAAAGAAACACAGCATGTTTCAAGCATCTCTACGCAGGCAGGTAAGCAACTAATTATACAGCAACCCTTCCGGTGTTCCCTTATGTGTAAAGGTTCTATTTTTTGCCAAGGGACCTTTTCATGTTAATTGTCTTCCCTATGTGAGCTTAAAAGGCCACCCAGAGCTTTCTACATTCTGTCCCATGGGTGCTTAGAAGACTTGAGCAGGCTTATGAGGTTCTGTTTATGAATGATCTCTTATGTTTAAAGAGTGTCAATTTCTCATTTGCTTTGCCTTATTATGCTCTGCTGTAATCAGTTAAACCTTTAAGGTTTCCCTCAGGGACCATCCATCCTCCTCTGAAGTGCCAAGACAGAGGAAACATGTCCCTGAGATGGCTCTGAATTGCAAAGGCACCAGGTCTTGCAAAGGTTTCTCAGACATTCTCTGTATATTTGCTGTCAGACTATGCCCAACAGGCTTTCCTCTTCCTGGAGGTGTGATGTGAACTAAAACCTGGTTGGCTCTCCATCCCTGGTGTACCTGATGATGGCCTTATTGTCACTCATGGAATGAAACTGAACTACAGCTGGTGGTGATCTCCTTTAATGACCAATCAAGTTTATATTCAGTTTCTCAGTACTGTTTATATTATATCACTGCCCTATATTGTAATTGTTGTTGCTGCCTGGAATGGAGACTGGAGGAAGGGGTAGAAAAATCCTGCCTACCTATCTATGTAGAAGTTGTCATATCTCATTTATAATTTCACTACAATACCACATGGCAAGTGACAAGAGCAAGTATTGAGATGACTGTTTCAGGGCCTTACATCTAAGGATCTGTGAAATTATATCTTTGACCTGGAGTATGAATGAGATGGGCAATGAATTCTGTGTCCTCAGGACTAGGATGTCCTGGCAGGACAGCCAGGGAAAGCTTGCTGTGCTGCTGCCTAGCTCATAGGTATACAGAGAAGCCAACACCCAAGACAGAAAGGCCAGTACCTTTCAACAGCTCTAAATTAATGTGAAATAAAATGGTGTCAAGCAGCAAAGCCTGGATCCTGTTGGCTTACACCAGGAATGGAACAAAACAGATGAGAATGATGTGGACAAAGCTACTAAGTTGAATATCTCTAGACCTTGAAGTCAGAATTGTTCTCCCAGTGCAATCTTCCCTGCTTTGAAGCTTCTGGGAATGCTATTGCCGACAGGTTTAACCCAAAGGTTAGTTGGTGGAAAATAAACACAACCTCATAGCATCATATTTGGCTTCTGCTCAGTCATCAAATTGCGTTTGTGTCTTATTCACTTCTCCTCTCAAAATATTTCTAGCTTCATTGTCTTTGGGGTTTTTTTGTTAGTGGTTTTACCTTTCATACTCAGCCAGTTACCTGTAAAACTCACCAGTAGTACTGACACCGGTACTACTTGATGGCATGGACAAAAGGATCAAGTGCACCCTCAACAGGTTTGCAGATGATACCAAGCTGAGAGGGCAGTGGCACACTTAAATGACACCCTGGGACGTGGACAAGCCCCAGAAGGGGCCCATAGAAATCCCATGAGGTTCAACAAGACCAAGTGCTGGTGCTGCACCTGGGCCAGAACAATCCCCGGTGATCAATCCAGGCTGGGAATGAGCAGGTGGAGCAGCCCTGGCAGAAGGACCTGGGGGTGCTGGTGGTGAGAGCTGGACATGCCCTGGCCATGTGTCCTGGCACCCAGAACTCCCCTGTGCTGGGCTGAGCCTCCAGTGTGGGCAGCAGGGCAGGGGGGAAAGGGGGGATTCTGCCCCTCTGCCCTGCTCAGGTGAGATTCTCCCCTGTCCTGCAGAGCTGCATCAAGTGCTGGGCCCAGCACAGGAAGGGCAGGGAGCCAAGTCCAGAGCAGGGACACCAAAGGGATCAGAGGGATGGAGCAGCTTTGCTGTGAGGAAAGGCTGAGGGAATTGGGATTGTTCAGCCTGGAGAAGAGAAGGCTCCAGGGCACCTTTCAGTACTTGAAGGGGGCCTATAACAAAGATGGAGGCAAACATTTTATCAAGGCCTTTTGCCACAGGACAAGGGAGAATGTTTTTAAACTGAAGGAAGGTCAATTTAGATTAGATTTGAGGAAGAAATATTTTACAGTGAGGATGGTAATAACACTGGAATAAGTTGACCAGAGAGGTGGTGGAGGCCTCATCCCTGGAAAAATTCCAGGTCAGGTTGGATGGAGTTCTAAGCAACCTGACGAAGTCCCTGCTCATTGCAGGGGAGGGAGGAGTAGCTGACCTTTAAATGCTCCTTCTGATTCAAATTGTCCTATGATTCTATGATCACTGCTCAGGACACCACTTATTTACAAGAACAGTGCTCATCATTCGCAACCATCTGCTCAGTTCTGCTCAGATCTTAGTAAACAAGGTTCTGGAGAGCCAAGCAAATGCTTTAGTTTTTACAACATTAGACTGTTCTGCTCTAGCACCATCTGATGTAGATACGGTCGACTCACTTAAAAGACAGAAGTGGGAACTGAAAAGTAGCTTGGCTAATAATGTCCCATACTTGAACCTCCTTTGGCAGTGGGATAGATAATGTAATAGAGCTTTTCCATCACTGGTTTCTAAAGTTGCCATAGGATTCAGAAAATTGTGAGTCAACAGGTTAGGAGATACTTCTATTTGTCTGTTTTGCTGGCTCCTTCACTTGCTCTGTATCTTTTGGTTACCCTGGGAATAAAAGAAAACCCCAAAACTTATGATGCAAGTAGGGAAACACAAAGGTCCAAGACAAATGAGGTTAAATAAAAATTTCTTATAACACACTTCAGAAGGTCATTAATTCTGACCTATGCTTCAGGTTGTCTGGGGGACCTGGTTGAAAAATCTTCCTGAACCAGCCACATGAAATTAGAAAGAGTTTTCATCCATGTGAAATGCCTTCCATATCGACAGCAAATAGACTGTCTTTCAGACCACAAAGGCAGCATCCTTCCCAGAGCTGGACATGCATGAGGGTTGCCTAATTTTTTTGAGTTAGGACAGGAAAGTGAGGGATTAGTGGTTGGAGTAAGAGTTAGTCAAAGTCCTGGGATAGTTTGTGTGCAGAGATGCACTTAACATTGGCAATGCGAGAGAAGACTCCTGGTTTTTGAAGCCTGAAGCTTTCCTACACAGAGGTTACCAACTGGTTTAGTTTCTTTGACAAACATAAACCTACAAAGAGCTAAGAAGAAAGTAACTTAGTTATATTCACTTTTTGACCTGAGGTAGAAGTTCAGCTCATTTTCCTGGCAACGAAACAGTGTGAAAGCAGCCATACTCTGTGTCCCATATATAATGATATTCCAAGAACAAAAAAAGACAAAAGAACCCACTCATCTCATAAAATGTGACTTTGAGGTGCTTAAGCCCTCTGGTAAAAGAAGAAAGAGGAATTGAGGTTGAATTTTGGGACAGACACTTCCAAATGTCAGAACTACTGGTAGAAAAGAAAAAATCCAGACCCCTTTTTTATTTCCTATTATGCCAGGGGAGGCTACTACTCTGATGAAGCAGTGGAAGGGAAGAGGTATAGAGGAGACTCTGAGTAAAAATGAATGGGAATGCTGATGCCGGCAGCAGGTAAAGCAGCACAGGGCAGAAGGTTCCAAGTTGCTGCAGTGAAATTGGCACATCCACATGGCACAAAGTCTTTCTGTGATACTAGATCAAGTCCAGAAGTACAGCTCAGCAGCCTCAGCTCTCCTGCTCATTCCATGGCGCGGTGAAAATAAACCCATTGTACCACCGGGGCTGAAATGCTGAGCCATTATTTTTCTTTCATAATGTCCTTTTCCAAGCTGGCTGTGCCTCTGTGCCAGGTGTAATGTGGGTAACATTCCCTGTGAAACACTGGCAGTGAGTGGGTGGTTTTCTAGGAGGCTCCTTTGCTCGCTGGCGAAGAGAAAATACCTCCTTCACAGCCCCACACATACTCTCCCAGAGGAACAAAGAACAGAGCAGTGCCTTCTCCAGATGTGCACTTGCCAGGTCTGTTCTTTAAAGAGCCTGCAAGTCGCTGGGAGCACCAGAAGCACTGCCTAGAATGCCATATATATCCTACAAGATTCATCCATGCATGGGTGTGTAGTCCTTCTACATAGACTGTGCCTGCAGCCCCTTATGAGACTCTGTCCCAGGAAGAAACTGCTCCTGGCTGCCTGTCCAACAGGAGTGTGACGTCACCCAGGAGCACTGACAATGTCACCGACTGGCTGGAAACTGTGACACTGGAAAGCACGGTCCCTCTTTCTCCACATCACCACTTCCACCCCTGGCTCTGCCTATGGTGTCCCTCTGCTCAGCAGTGGGTCTGCAAAACAAAGCTCTGCCTCTCACAGCAGGGGCTGAGCAGAGGGGGAGATGCTCTGCATTAAGCCTGTTTAGGAAGATTAAAGAAAAAGGAATATTAGGATCTTTTGTATCCTACCTCCCTTTGTGCAAGTAAATGGCTCCTGAGAGGAGACAGAAGAGCTCACCTTAAGCACTTCCCAGAAAGTAAGCAAGCAAGCCCCCCTACCCAAGTCTGCCTGTTAATGTAAATTGTCAGGAATCATCCTTTTAAGAGAGAAAGAGGAGAGAAGGAACAGAGAATATGATTGTGCCTTGCAGCCAACTCTAGAGGGAAGCCGAGCTGGGTTTGGCATAATACTGGCTCAAATTTCACCTGTAAAACCCCTGCAGACTTTAAAAAAGCATTTATTATCCACCCAGACACAAAAAAACTCATTATGAACTATTTTTCCAATCTTGCTAACTATGTACCTGGTGTAGGACAGTATTACCTGCTTCCTTCAGATTGCTTGCCCCTCATGGGGGCTTGTTTTAAATGACACAGCAGGTTCTTGGCTGGACTTCTCCCAAATGACCATGGACCTACACGTATGGATTCCTGGTTCCTCTTTAAAGTGTTCCAGTACAAGCGTGATCCCAAGGCCTGCCCATCTTTGCCATTTCTTGGGATATTCACACATAACAATCAAGTGACTTGTTGACCATAGCCAAAAGAGTTCAACTAGAATCTGATAGCCCAGGTGAGGCATTTTCCACATTCCTGTATATAACAAATCCTGTGCTAACAAAGGACACTCAATGTCTTCCATGATCTATTTAGGCATTTTTCTATAATTTGCCTCCTGCATGGTAGAGAAAGGCCTATCCTGAATTTAATGATGAACGTAGACATCCCTATTAAGGGCTTAGCTGGACCCTATAATTAGGTTTTTTTCAATTCTACTTGGACTTTTATTAGCACTTTGGCTTCAGGAGGAAATGTGTTGTAGCTATCCTTAACCATGACATCACAGCTGTTAGCACAGCAATACCTCCAAGCACCACAGGCAGTGTGTTTTCTTGAGCAAAGGCAGCAATTGTACCTCGTGGTCAAATGTTAAGATAAGCTTTGGCACTTAATTATGCTGCAGTGCACAGGTACCACCCTGGGTGTGCTACCTGCCTGTCATCTCCAGGCTGAAACCAGGGTCATGCCATCTGAAGGCACCAGGTCTCGCTGACTGCCCTGGTCACAACAACCTCCTGCAGCTCCAGGCTGGGGGCAGAGTGGTGGGAAAGTGCCTGGTGCAAAAGGCCCTGGGGGTGCTGGGTAACAGTGGCTGAAGATGAACCAGGTGTGATCAGATGGCCAAGAAGGTCAATGGCACCTGGCTTGAATCAGCAATGGTGTGGCCAGCAGGACCAGGACAAGGCAGTGATTGTCCCCCTGTGTTGGGCACCAGTGAGGCCACACCTCAAATCCTGTGCCCAGTTCTGGGCCCGTCACTGCGAGATGGACACTGAGGGGCTGGAGCATGTCCAGAGAAGGGAATTGAGCTGGGGAATGATTTGGAGCACAAGCCTGATGAGGAGTGGCTGAGGGAGCTAGTGGGGGGCTCATCCCAGAGAAAAGGAGGCTCAGGTGGAACCTTCTCACTCTCCTGACAGGAGGGTGCAGCCAGGACATGTTGGTCTCTTCTCCCAGGCCATCAGCAACAGGACAAGGGGAAATGGCATCAAGCTGCATCAGGACAGGTTCACGTTGGACATCAGGGGATGTTTTTTCCTGGCAAGGGTTGTCAAACATTGGAACAGGCTACCCAGGGAGGTGGTAGAGAACCCATCCCTGCAGGTGCTCAAGAAACAACTGAACTCAGTGCTCTGGTCTATTTGATGTGGTGGTGTTTGGGTAAAGGTTGGACTAGACCTTTGAGGTCTTTTCAAACCTAAATGATTCTGTGATTCTATGGCTGCATATACAGGACCTTATCTCGGCTAACACCTGGCTTTTTTTGGTTGCATGACTAGTGAGAAATTTCTACCCAAGTTACACCACCACAGAACACCTCTGGCTTCTCCAGGGCTGCTCTGCAGAGACCTTACACCAAAGCCATGCTGGTAGGAGGGAGGAAGTGTGTGGCACATGGCAGCGAGTTTGCTCTGGAGCTGAGTTTCCCAAAGATGTGGAATGTTCTTACCCTGTGAACAGCCAAAGGCCTCGTCTAGCTTGTGCATTTGCGTGACAGCTGCTACCTGTTCTTCTACCAGAGCCAAATGCTTTTGGGAACCGTCACCCTAAGCATGTTGCAGGTTTTTCCTCAAGACCCAAAGGTAACTTGGGACTACATTTTTTTCTAAGGAACATTACTCTATCTTGAATATGTTCTTCTGTGAAGCTCTAATTTCACAAAAGCAGGCACTGGCAGTAAGCAATGCTTAATAAAACACCTAAACACTACCCAGGTTCCCATAATGTGAAAGCACAACAGAAAGAGAGGTGTAGGGGAGCATTTTCTTGCCATGGCTAAAGGCATCCTGTACTGAAGGGTTTTTTCCCTATGCAGATTCCTCAGAAGAAAATAGGATGGTAGAATCAGCAGGACACGGTAGATGAATCACGTCTTACCTGGAAACCCTGGTCCCAGAGTGGATGGGTGGCAGACAATTTGGTGCCATGCAATATGAGATGGTCCCAGAGCTGGAGAGAAGCTGTGATATTATGCCAAGTGAAGTGCCAGCCCTGGACTGACAGACTGTGAGACAGGAGACAGCTGAGGGAATCTTCAGCCAGAGATTGTGAGACTTGGCAGGTCTGGGACTGGCACTGCAAAGCTGTTGCAAAACTAGCTTGAGGTGACAGTGTTGTGTGTAAAGAATCTTAAACATTTCGTTCTTAGAAAGACAACAGAAAAATCACCAGCCTTAGGCTTTCTTCAGCTCTACGGTCATTTATAAACTCTAGCAAAGCTGTGTTTCGAGGTAAGGGCAAAAATCTAAGGAAGTGAATGAAGGATGATTGATTGTTTTCCTGCAGCTTTTTTTCTGTGCCTCTCCCACTGGGTGGCTGAATTCCTATTAAAGAAGTAGCCTGGCAAACCTTTGCACATACATGCATCACCTGTGAGGATTATAACAAATGTTTTCCAATCGCATATTTTTTTCTCCAAAGGGCATGGAGGGAAGCAGCAAGAAAAGACTTAAATTGTGAGACTTACTTGGAGCTGGATCCTCTGCATATTCTACCAAAGGTTCTTTCCCTTCGTAGCTTCCTTCTCCCACATTTGGTCTTTATCTGTTTTTCCTCTTGAACCCTGGAAGTTTTCTTTTCCCACAAGTTCCCATGCTGTACACTTACAATGCTACAATTTAAGAGTAGGAGAAGAGAATTCCTATTTTTAGTTCCAGCATATAAAATGTTATCTTGGGACAGGTCATTTTGTCCTAAGTGATCAAGCAGAAAAAGGATATGGCAACAATCAAACCTTAGAAAGGATATTCATGTGGTTAAGGCATTAGCCTGTTAATTCTGGAGATTTTGTTCCTTTTCTGGCTCTCCGACAGCCTCCTTAGGCCCCTCACAAGTTAATTTCTGTTTCTTGCTTCTCTTCCTGCAGTATGGGGATAATGCTAACCTATCCAACAGCTTGGTGCAATGGGGATAAATTAATTACTCCATGACAGATTTTTAAACACATTAGTGCTTGCTGCCACAACAAAGCCTTTTATGTAAATAAATACCCCTGGGAAAACAAGAGGTTGGATTTAAAGACTGCTTTTGAGATAGATTCCTATACCAGCACTCCCACCACGGGCACACACCCACACCAAAGGGAGAAAAAATGGGACAAATGTATGGTGTCATGCTTTAAAGATCTTGAAAATCAGCCAAATCTGTGAAATGTGAAGGAGACTTAATGCAATACCTATACATCCTGGGGCTAGTTCTCAGGAATGCTGAGTACCCTCCTCTCCCCACTGACTGAGTTGTTGGCACTCAGCAAATTCAGATGGAAAATAATCATTTAGTGAACAAAGGGCATTTAAATTATGGCTGGTTCCTCAACCTGAGCATTTTCACAAACGCAAAAGCCCTTAACCATAAGAAGTTCCACAAAGCTCAACTGCTGTAGCATCTGCATGCTTGGAGATTTGTATCTTAAAACACCAAATAGGTACTGATTGTCTCTTTTCTCCTGCTCTGATTTTCTCCATGAAGATGTCCTTGTGTGGCTCCCAAGAAGGCAGCCAGGGAAGAAAATAGGATGAGGATTTTGCCATTATTTTCTCAGGTCTCTAGGATGGCCTTGGGTCTCCCCTTCTCTCTCATATGCATCCTGGAGTGCCAAAGCTTCAGCAGCCTGTAAGCACACCCCAAAACCCACTGGCAGATTGGAATCCTTCTCCCTTGCACCCATTTTCCTTCAAAAGATGTGGGGAGAACGTGGTTTTCCACTTGGTCAAAACCAATGTGGGAGCTCTGAGTTTCTTGGAAAAGCAGCTTGTTTTTTTCTAGCTGAAAATGGAGTTTAATTCCTTTCTGATCTGAGACAGCTTTTAAAACTCAATTAACAGTAACACCTGGCTTTTGGGGATGTGCTTGAACCAATGCTTCCCTGTCTCAAAATATGTAATCTCTGAGGAAGTTTACACCCAGACCTGTGCTCAGTGTGGAACCGTGGATAAAATGCTTCCTTTGAGGAGTGTGTGCGAGTGGGATTTTATAGGTGCAAAGGACCGAGGTGTGATGGTGGCAGCTGCTGCAGAGGAAGCAGAGTGTGACTGGATGTGGCCTCACCGCGGCTGGACAGGCCTGAGGGCCGGCGTGGCACTCCCCTCACTGGCAGAGTGTCCAGCCAGGCCCGGCTGCATCAAAACCCGAAAAACAAACCACAGCCAAGCCTGGCTTGCTGAAAGGCCCACAAACCTCGTGCCCAGAGCTTGAGCCCCCATGGCTTACCCATGCCTCAAGGAAAGTTTGCTTGGGGCAGTGCGTGCCGAGCCTGTGGGGATGGAAAGGCCGGACGGGCCGTGGACACTGCGGGCCCTGTTTGCCAACCAGGGCACACTCCCCTGGCTTGGCTGCGTCACCGCTCCTCGCTAGTGACCAGCTCTGCCTCAGACCCACCTCAGAGCTCTGTTTTGTTTGGCGGGGCCTGCGACCCTGGGCAACCCAGCCCGGTGTTTGAGCCTGGCCCAGCGTGTTGCAAGACGGAGAACACACGGGTTTTTGTTTCAAAGATATTGCTTAAAATAACTCCATCTCTAGAAAGTTGGACACCAACCCCTTCCACCTCTTTTGCCTCGCTCTCCCCTCTTTGCACAGCTGTGGCTCCCATAGGGACCCAAAGACAGATGGGTCATGAGGATCTGGTTATCATTGCTTGTTCCCACCCCCAGAAAAATAAAAAGAAATATATATATATATATATATATATACACACACACTTCTTTCTCTGGGCTGCTGGACAACTGCAAGTGTCTGTGAGAAGAAGGGGGGAAGTAAAGCATTGGCTGAAAAACATCCCCTGCTCCCTCTCCACCCCCCACCCCCCCATCATCCTGTGCTCTCTTCAAACACGTTTTTAAACATACCAATTTTGGTCTGGTTTCCTGGATGGCACATCTTCGTGTCTAGCTGGGCTCCATCCATTTCCTCATGAGACAGGCTAGAACCAAGGTGACAAGATTGATGAAACATTTTAGACTAGCGGAATGGGTGAGGAATCCCTCCCAGGAAATCAGTGGAAATGGGGCAAGGGAGTACTTTTATTGAAAGGCATTGAGCAAATCTGTTTCAGGAGAGAAGAGGTAATTTATATTCTAGAGACATAATTTGGCATTTCCTCTTGTTTGTCCTACCAAAATGATGAACTGACTGGTTTAATTTTATTTTATTTATTTTTTATTTTAAATTCAGTACCTGAATTTGCACATGTTTCATTTTCTTTTGCGGTTTGGAGGTGGGTGAGTTAAAATGCCTGCCTCACCTAGAGTTCAGAAGCAACCAAGTTACTTCCACTTCTGGAGGGTCCTATATTTTATTCCAAATTGGCACAAGATCTGTTCATTTATTCTTAGCCTTCCTGACACCTTTTTGCTTTTGTTACATTAATGCATGGATGTGAAGAGGGAAGGGACTCTGGCTTCTGGATCCTGTTCCACTGAGCTGCTAATTCACATTAAGAAAGGTCAAGTCTAATAGAGCACTGCCTTATGCTGAGGCCAAGAGGAAAAGGAGTTCATTTGAAAACTCACTTTCCAGGTGTATTAACCCCTTCAAGTGCCATTAGGCTGCATATCTGTCACAGCAGCAGCTCTTTTATGGAGAAGCCCAGACAAACTGGTTTATTTCTCAGCTTTCAACTCCAATTCTCTCTAGCTCAGATCACATCTCTGCTATGTTCCTACTGCTGCCTAATCTCACCTTGCATCAGGCTGTTACCTGCCAGGAGTAAAGACTCTCCTCCCTGCTAGGGTGTGTGTGAAGTCTGTACATGTCTGTTTATTTATCAGGGCACTCTATGCAGAGTGAAGAAAGGCAGCAAGACCAACAGGATCACTTAATTTTTTTTTTTTTGTAGGCAAATGCAAAGGTACCTTCATGGGTGCAGTTGGAAGAGTTTTGCTTCTTGGAGGAAGCTAGAAGGGTGAGGGGATAAAATGCACAGGGGAGTTGATCTTTGCTACTTGTATTCCAGCTGTGAAATGAAGGACCTGAGGAGCCTAGAGGTGCTGGTTTCTGCCTGACACCCTACATATATGATTGTACAATATGAAGACAAAAGAGAGCAAGGCTGGATGGCTGCTCAGAAGGTTTTCAGAGAAATGGAAACAAAGTTCACCAGCAGATGGACAGAAATACATTTGTTTAGCTTGAGCAGAAGTAAGACGTATGAGGAGTGAAAGAAAATTTGCTTTTGTTAAAAAAGAGAAATACAATTCACGGTATTTAGCCACATCACAAAACCTGAAGCTGATTTGAACACTTTAAGAAAACAGAACTCTGGTCTCAGCCTCAAGGGAAAAACAAACAATTTACTTTTGATTCTGTCTCAGTTCAGACCAAGGTAAGAAACTATTTTCTGTGACAGGGACAGTGCATGATGAACAAAACAAAGCAAAACTACCACTCTGGGAGTGTGGGTGGTTCTGCACAGAGCTTGGTACTGACCTGACTTCTGCAAGGGGAGAGCGTCAGGCAGTCTAGTGAACATAGATGCAGAGCCAACATTGGCTCACAGCACCCAAATTAACTTGTTAAAATACAAAAAGACTGCAAAAGGAAATGAAAACAAAACAAGAGAGATATCCCAGCTGTGTTTATTCTAGTCTTTCAGGATGTCTACTTCTACAGGGAACCTTTTGCCTTAACCTCAAAACAGTTCATTTTCAAATCTTTTTTTTTGAAGAAGAGCCACTTTAGTGGTGGGTTTTTCTTCTAAATATACGGTGTTTAGTTTATGTCTCTCAGTGAGACTACATGTATGACATTATTAATATAGATTTCTATGCACATGGGAACACAACGTTTCCTGAACTGTTTAATGGAAGCTGTGTATGATGACTTCTTCCAAAGCTTCTCTGCACAGTGGCATTCTCAAATAAAACCTGGAGCTAGCACTAGTGTTGGCACAATACACCAGATGTCCCTTCCATCACAAATAAGGACCAGTGAGAAGCCACAGTGACCAGGTGACACAATGGGGAGCAGCAGTGGCGTTTGCTGGAGAGCAAAGGGATGAATCCCGAGCGGGTGGCATACAGTGCTCCTGGTCAGCACTACCTTTTTCCAGGCACTCTGACACCCCACGAGGCTGGCAGATACCCTCTCTCCAGGAGGGGAACTCCCTCACTGTTGGCTGGGAGAAGAAATTCAAGTGTCCTTTGAGAAAACAAGAATCTCTCAGTTTGCATTTATGAGAAGATTTCACATTTGATTCCAGCTGGAGGGAAATAGAGAAAAAACACACCCTATCCTTAGCCAGGCTGGAGGTTGCACACACAGACTGGGACTGTAGGTTATTCCACAATGGTATGAGTATGCCCCACTTCCCAGCCCTGCCAAGAAAGTCTCCATCTCTGAGGGAAAGCAGCACATCTTTGGGTGTGAAGGTCTCTGAGGCGGGCAAAGCCTGAGGTGTGGCTGAGACAGGATTTGTGCCACTCCGTTTGGCGCAGCTAATGACAAGCTTCCCCTTTGGCTTGCCGGGAGGGGTTGCTGCCTGCAGAGCACCTTCAGTATGTAGCTCAGCTGTGAGAATGTGCATGTTGGGAAAGTCTGCTCGGGGCTTTGGTCGCTGGATATTGGTTTCATGAAAGCCAAGGCATTTTTGTGCAGAATCAAAAATCCTAGAAAGGGTCCCAAAGCACAAAGTTGTTCAAAATCTGAACTATTTCTGGGGGAAAAGGCTGCGTTCAGGCTGTTATAGACAAAGGATGGCAAGTGTGGATCCAGACACGGATTTCTTGGGAAAAGCTCATATTGAGAGTGCAATCTCTTCCCCAAAGGAAATAAGGGTGAGATATGCAGTTGATATTTTGCCACACCTTATGTTTTCATAAATGTGAAGCTCCAGGTGAGACATCTCTGCTTAAATCAACCAGGTGCAGGCATAGGACAAGAGCCAGTGGTCCAGCTGGCCTTGCAACCCTCTCCAGGTTTGAAGGACAGGATCTGCTTTGGAGAGGAATGGGAACCCAGATGGGAAGGAGATGGGAACCAAAGAAAGCACAAACTGTGCAGGATTGGAAGAGAGCAGGAGGATCCAACAGACGTCATCCTAAAGTCCCAATTCTCCCTAGTTGTCTTTAACATGCTGCTGTGAGCGATACACCTGGAAAATGGCATTTTGTGTCACCTCTCTTGCTCACCTTTCTCCTGCTCAAGAAGGGAGCATCTGTTACAGCAGTCTGGTCTGCACTAGTGGGTGGGTAACTGGTTTCATACAGCACCAGCTGTGAGCTCCAGCAGGATTATGTTTAAACACCTCTATGCTATTTTCTCTACTGTCTATTGCAGTCTCACATCCTGCCGTGGCCTGCAGCAAGGCTGGGGAGGAGGGCAGGACAATTAGATGCAGAGCATTAACGATCCTGATAAGAAGAAGAAGAAGAACCGATGCTGAATGCAATTCCCATTTCTCATTACTATGCTACTGTAGCCATGGTTTGGCTGTCCTCCTGGCCTTGGCAAACACTTTCCACTTCATCTCCTGCTTCTCCTGTTGGCCGGGCTCCCATCCTCCTCTTGGCTCCTGCAGCCAAACTCCTGGCTGGCTGCAGTAATCCCACATAATATTTCACGCAAATTTATATGAAGCCCATTACAAAGCTCAGCAAGGAGACACTGTTTCTTTTTCTTGATAAAATTAATCACTTGTAGCTCTGCTCCAAGGACCAGCCTGTCTCCTCTGTAACTGCTCCTTTCTGTCAACTGGGCTGAGAAAGTGCAGTAACCTCCAAGGGCAGGGAGAAGCCCGGCTCTCCCTCCCTCTCCCAACAAAACCCCAGGTGAAATCACTCTCCTGAAAGGGCCGCCTGCCTCCCTCCTACCTGTCCCTCCCAGTGCTGAAGTGAGTGCTGGCAGAGACCCCCACCTTGTCCTGCAGCCCACCCTCCCTCCCTGCAGCCTGGGCTGCCCTCCTGCTTGCTCAACACCTTGGTGAACACAGTCCAGCTGCTCCCCTTTTTCATCCTGTTGCTGGGAATACTGCACAGGAATGCTCTTGCCGCCTCTGGTTCCCATTGCTTCATGCTGTCTAGTTAATCCTTTGGTATACAACTCCTCCTTCACCCCTCCTTTTGCCACCACCCCCCCTCCCCTGTTCTTTTCGAGTATTTCTAGTGTTGTGGCTGGTTTTTTCTCGTTTTTTTTTTTTTTTAAATACTCCAGGAAGTTAACCCACAGTCTAATGTTTCTGTGGCTAAACAGAAGACCCAAGTCTCCGGGTTTGTCAATCCAGGACCTCACACTAGTACTGAAATTCAGAGAAACAGGAAGAAAACTGGATCTCTTTTTGGCTTGTAACTGTGGGTGCCCACTTCCTCACTCGATACTTCCTTGCTTGAGTTCATCTGGCAACATCTCCCACTTGCTCATCTTCTTCCTTGTCTCAAGTACATCATCAAGAAAGTAATTAAGAGACACGTGCTTAACAAAACCCTATATCCCCCTTTTTAGCATCAGGCCCAAAAAGCAGAAAAAAGATGCAATCTGTTTTCTGCTATTCCTACAAAATTTAGGGTGGTCTTTGGGTCCAGTAAGACATAGTAAAGGAAAAAGTAGCTTAATTATGTGTTTAAGTATTATTAAGACAAGTGCTAGAAGAACTGGCTGTATTTATTTTTTAAGCTAAGTACCCAGAAGGTCCCATTTTCCCTCCCAGAGCAAACTCAGGCCATGTGTGGTAAAAGAAGGAAACTAAATAAGAAGCTGGCCTTTTTCTCTTGTTTCCCACTCCACAGATTCGTTATAGGAATGTTCTGTATTCTCTGAAGCACAACCACTGATTGCTGTTTAAGTGAAATACTCTTGCCCAATATCTGTGGTTCCTGCTTTCAAAGCATATTTACAAGTTCCCAAGCAGTTTGGGAAACAAATCTATTATGCTCCAGAAATATTTTCCAGTTGTCACAGGCTTACCTCCCAGAGAAGTATTTCCTCTCAGCAGAGATTTATCTTTCACTGGCTCTCCAAGATGATGCATATCAGGAACTTATTGGCACCCTGAGATTAGAACGATAACCAAACCAATGGGAAGGGAGATTGCAGCCATACCTATCAGGCAAAAAAATTTCTGGAGGTCAAATTTGCATGACAGCTTTCTCACTCCTTTTTTTTTTAATGATACAGAAATTTCCTTCTAAATTGATCCAGTATCTGAACAGCTGAACAGGCAGCAGTGCTTGGTAGCGTTTATTTAGAAATTATGGCATCACAGGGAATAAAACATGGACAGAACAAACTGTGGGACAAAGCTGGTATGAATCTGATATTTATCCAACATTTCATCCTCTGATCAGGAAGTCTCCAAACCATTGGCTTCCAGAGTATGAGACAGCATGCAAAGGGAAAGGATCACACCTGGAAGAAATAGGCACTTGTTTAATCTACTTTTTTTTGGCAAGTAGATAGTAATTTACACTGTCAGAGACAAGATATTGGGCCTGAGGAACCCTTTTTGCCAGTCTCGTTTTCTTATTGCCAAAGCTACAAAATCATTGTGTGTGTGTGTCTCTGTTGTTTCATTTTGGGTCTTGGTTTTATTTATTTTGGTTTTTGAGAGTTGGGTGGAAGGCTGTTTGTTTTTCAGTCAGCAGCAAAATACTTTTCTGTCAGTTGCTTTTTTTTTTTTTGTTATAAGACGTATATTTCCTTCACACCATTTTCAAATTTTACAAATTTACATTAAAAATAAAAGAGATAACTACTTTTCAGCTGCTATAATATCTTTGTAGAGCACTATTTATCATCTTCAGGAATGCCCTACACGGGAGACTTCTTTTTGAACAGTTAAAGGTAGAGAAGTGAATTTTCAGGACAGCTTTCATGAAAAAAGAAAGACTTGAAACTAAGATATACAGTGCTGTATATTTTTGCTGATGTGTTTTTGAAAGATACCAATTTCTTAGCACTCTTTTAGTAAAAAATACCATAATCTTTTACTTTAGACTTAGACCTGACCAAAGTTGAGATTAAAATGGTTATTACAGGGCCCCGAATCAGCCAGAAGTTTGAGGGAGACTTGCTTGCATATTTTCCTTGAAGCAAGAATTCCCCCAGAACACCAAAAGGAATTCCAAAACTCCAAAGCTCGGGCTTATGAGAACCTCAACTAAAGCAGGGATCTTTTTACAACATAAAGAATGAAGGTCTTCAGGTTAAGTTGTATGAAACTACAGGAATTTGACAATGATTCGTCCTGCCCATTGTAGGAGGTGATCACTTCCCTCAGGTTAGCTCACAGCACGAAGGGATTTTGATGTGCCCCATCTGCTTCCTGGGATACAGCAGCTCTGCAGGGGCTTCTCTGGGCCCCTGGGAACAGCTCCTCTCTTCCCATCACCTGGGAGGCCTGGCTCTGTGCCTGTTGCCTGCTTTCCTCAGCAGCCCATGATTTGCTCCCTGACTCAAGGTTGACGTTTGCTGTCCCCCTACCCCAGGATGTATCTGTTCAGATTCTCCCCGGGAAGGAGCAATATTCCCACTTTCCCTCTTGTCCAGCAATCAGGTCAAGGAAAAGAGGTATTTCTCCTTCCTATTGCCCAACCACTCCATCTAAAAGATACACCCCAAGGAAGGCTATTTTGTACTTGGAAATAATAAGTTGCCAACAAACAAAACCAGAAACTTCCTGTTGCAAGACAGAAAAAAAAAATCCTCAATTTTTGTTCTTTTAAAATAACACATTCTATAGAGAATACAACTTGGTGTCCCCTGTTGCTTCCTCCAGCTTCCAGCCTATGTATCCTGCTTTAAGTATCTTTGCAGGATAACTGTCTGATAAATATTTTATATATTGGAAAGTCCTTCAAGTGAGAAAATGATGCCAGTGTCTGTGTCCTCATCTCCAGTGTTAGATGGAAGATTGCAACGACAAGCTGTGGCACCTGCATTCCTGCACCTATGCCCTGAAGCATGCCTGAGACCACCTTCAAAGGTGAATCACGAGAGACCTGCTTTTCCCAAAAGATTTTCAAAGATATTTTTAGGATATTTGAGGTTTTTTCTTCTTGTGTGGTAAGGGGAAAGATAGCATTGCACAAGAATCTGTTGATCTCTCAGCTGGAAAGGAGCAGTAATTGTCTTTGAACACCACGGCTAGGGCTCCTAATTCCTGGGTAGTGAATGCTGCCAGATGTGCTTGACCTGACTGATGCATGGGGAACTGAGGAGGGGCTCCTGAATGTAAACCTGCCAGTACAGCCTGAGAGGAAGTAGTTAGCCCAGCCTCTATTTTTGAGCCAACTCCGTGTGATTTCAGGGCTACCCAGAGATTTAGCTTAAGTGCCGTCTTCCGTACATCAAAGCTGTGAATCCCGGCTGGGTGATAGAGAGAGCCATGGGCTGCAATATGACCCGGCATCCCTTCAGACATACCAGGAGGCCCATCTGTTTACTTAACTTTTCAATGAAAGCAGTTGGGAGGAAGAGCTTCTATTTGGCTGGAGAGATTTATTTATTTATTTATTTGCTCATATTTATAAAAATAAGTAGAAATGAGGTGAAAAAAATGCCACTCTTCTGGTGACAGAAGTCACCAAAATAGCCTTCCAAAGACCAGTGTGTAGCACCAGTAGCAACACCACCAAGACTTCCCTGCAAAACATAACCCACCCACTTGTTTCCTATGAGTTACCTTTACAAACTGCACTTTCTGCCTCTTTTGCTCCGAGGTAATATTTTATTTTTTCCCCAAGACAAAAGCTAAGCTTGATCAGGCTTCCAGAGTGCTCATTAGCAAGATCCTGGGGAAGACTGAAAGCAGGAGTACACAGTACCTCCCCAAGCAGAGGAAAGCAGAGGAGAACACCCTGAAAAGCTGATGTGCTTTTACAAGCTCTATCTGATGTCAAGTTCTTCGATGGAGAGGGACCACAGTAGTTCAGAGGATGGAGGGGAGTTTCAGGGGACAGTGGCTGCAGAACAAGCACCTGGCAGGACTCTTCAATATAAAGCACATTCTAGAGCAGCACATCACCAGCTACAGTGCTGTACTACTGCTTTTTCAAAATTCTGGGAGCCACAGGCTCTGTTTGTGAATCTTGAGCAGTCCATGTCATGTTGTAATGATTTAATATCCCATCTGTCTCTGGACACTGACAGAAAATTCCCCTGGGCATAAGTTCTGGCAATTTGAGATGCTACTTCTTTCATGGATGACCCATCCCAACATAGGGCATTGCTGCTCTGTGGCAGAGATAAGAGAACGAGCCACAAGTTGCCTTGCATCATCTCCACTGATAATCTATTGCACTTAGGAGAAGGAAAGCTTGATTTAATTGGGCCCTGAAATGAACAGTCTGAGCCAGAGACATATGTCCTATCCCACCCCTCCCTCTGCTTGGCAGCCAACCCTGCCAGATGTCCTCAGTCCAGGAAAGCCATGACACATGTGAGTCTGTGCCTTGGATAATGGAGCAGAGGCAGCTGGCTGCTGTGACGGTCACAGAGCCCAAAGGAAACAACACACTTCGCTCTGCAGCAGCACTACCTTGAAGAGCTTTTTGGGAAAAACAGAGGTGTTTCCAGTAACAAAAGGAGTTTGCATTTGTTGAGATTTTAAAGGATTTTGACCGGAAAAAGAGCCTGTAGTATTTGCACAACTTTACTTTTACAGACACGCAGGTACAGGTGCTTTCATGGAAACTCTAGCTAAAAAACAACCTTAATTTTGTCCAAGTCCTGACACTATTTTTGGGAGCTTTCAGAAACTTACAGGAAGTACCTTTCCTTTTCATTTATGTATAGATTTATTGTTATTTTCATGTATTAAACAAATAAATGGAGACACTTTTGCTTTGCCTCTACTAGCTTTCATGCTAAGAAAGAAGGTGTGGTGGAGGGGATAAAAATCTTGGCTGAATTAATTCAAAAACAAGGCTCATGGCAACCTGAAAGTTGAATGCTCTTTCCAGAAAACCTGGTCTTAAGAGCAGTGGGCTCCTCTGAGACTGCCTGGGCTACTGCATGTGTTGCGGCAAAGCAAGCAAGCAAACAAACAGAGTAAAGCAAAGATGAGAGGGTCCACTGAGATTTGGGTCTTGTACTGTCTCTTTCATGAATAATGAATGGGGTGAGCACACAGACTTGGAAAGCCCTGCAATGCTTGAAGCTGCTGCTGACTTTCAAGCAGGCAGAGTGCAGGTTTATCTGGGATTCACTGACAGTGTTAGGGAGTCAATATAAGGGGCTTCAAGGCAAACCAAGAGTTTTTATTGCTCACACACAGGAGGGAAAAAATGTAACAGCTGCGCTTTACTCTCACCAGTGGTATGTAAGCAGAAATTTGAATTATACAAGAGACTTCTAAGGAACTCCTGGAAGGCTGTCTCCCCATCTTGGCTGCCTGGAGACCCTTTTATAAGTATGAACTCAATTCTCAGCAGCAGTAGGGAATCTCCTGTTCAGCCTGAGGTGGCCATGGATCCCAAGGTACTTTCCTAAACATCTGGGTGGTCTCAGCCCCCCTGAAAGGAAAACTCTTTCTGCTGAGCAGTGACACACCAGGTACAAGGAGCATGTGTTGGCCAGAAAAATGACACAGGGTGTCTGAACATAAGCACGCTGTGTTCCACTGCTTGTGGCCCTTCGTTCTGTTTTCTCCTTGAGTTCTCTCAGCCTGGGCTCAGAGATCTGTAATCATGGCTTTAAAAACTTACTGGAGCAAGTTCTTCCAAGCTACATGTGGAAAAATGGGAATAGCTGTTTACTAGGCAAAGGACATCTAGTTCTGACCTCTAAGCCAACCTGAGAAGACAAGAAAAATCCTTCTGACTGCATGTGGTGGCTGCAGCACTGGTTCCCCTTTTGCTGCCAGAAAAGTACTTGGATATGGCTTCTCTTTCCCTATTTAAGTTCTTTCTTTTCTGCTTCATTGCCTCTCCAGAGAGAGCATTAGCAAAACTTTAATGAACATACAGAGGCTTTGGATGTTTCTTTGTCTTTAATCAACTCCGTTCATAAAGGTAAAATAAACTATCATTTTTTTAATCACATGGAAGATTATATGTTATTTGAGGTACTAGTGAAGACAGAAAAGGTTCGAGAAGTACCTCATGCCATAGAATTCAAATAGGTACCTTAAGGGTAGCAGAAAGAGAAAATTTCTGTCTCTAGTGCCGTCATGGTCTGGTACCTTCCATGAGCAGCAAATATATTTTTCAAACCACTACAAAGAATAAAAAGTCAGAGCTGATAAACTTAAAAAAATATACTATGAAAGAAATCCAATTCCCTTTGAAGCAGGCAATGGTATCATAAAGAAGGAAAAGTATAAGAAAAATAGGGGAAACTAAATTAGGTTATTAATGACTAAAAGAAAACCCAACCCTAGAGCTGAAGAAAAAGGAGGCTGAATGCTGAAAATCATACAAGTTAGAAGAGGAATTAAACCAAACCCAAATAATACTTCTGCTGTCTTCTCTGACACAGAGAAGCACAGAACTTGTCTGGACCACAGTGCTCTGTGCCCAGTGGGAATGCGGAACAATGGAGGGCTTTGAAGAATAATGGTTGTTAAAGTCAAAAGAAGCTTGCTGGACTTTCCACAGATAATAAGTTATGGATCTTCAGCTAGCAAGAGGCCACAAAATGTCACTTGATATGAAGCCTAAAATATAAACACTGAGGCCTTAGGTTTGTTCTATTTTCAACTAACTATAGGTTTCCTGAAGGAAATGAGATAGCTAGATATAGGAAATTTACAATAGTCAGAACTGCCATTTTTGAAGTGAATCATAATGACTAATCCTGAATCCATTAGGCTGGCCTTAGTTTTTTTTTCCCCAGTTTCAAATGGAAAAAAATGTGGGGTTTCTTGTTTTNTTTTTTTTTTTTTTTGAGGGGTGGGGGGTGTCCAAAATATTTGGCTTTCAGAATAAAATCAAAGTTGCAGACAGTCATAAAATTTTGAGACCAAATTTGAGACAGGTTTTTTGAAGAGCTTCTTTTCCCCTAAAAAAATTCACCCTATAAAATTGCTGAGCTCAGATGAATATCACCTAAACCTCTTGAAAACTTAGAGGTAGCTAATTATTTATGTCTGCTGTGAAAGTAATAGGGAATAGCAGATCTTTGCTGTGAAAACAATAAGGAATAGTGGATCTGAATAGGGGGTCTTTGCATTACTGCTGCCATTAGAAACACCCTCTAACTTTGGAACAGGGGTGATGGGATTACATACATGTCTTCAGTTCCCAAGGGCTTGGGAGAAAAAGAGAGTTTTCTCATCATAAATCTGAGAAAAGACCGAAAGAGCCCACAAAAACCCCCAGCTTTATCAGCCTCATCAAAACCTCTTTACCTGAGGAAGGTCTGAGGAAAATCTCAGCCACGTAGACACCACGGTGTGACTCCCATTCTTGCTCATCCTTCATCTGTGCTGAGCTGGCCACAGTTCAGCTGTGGCGTGAGTTGCAGAGAAGCCGTTTAGTGCTGGGTGATAAAGAGCAGCAGGTTGGGTGCTGTGGAGGACAAGGAGCAGCTGTAGCTCTGTCAGGCTGCCTTCCCTGCATGAGGAGCTGACACTCAGTGCTAGTAAGAGGCTCAAAATGCTCCTCTCTGTCACTAATCAGTGGTCCAGGACACAGCAGAGTCACTTTTCCTGCAGTGTTTCTATGACTTCCTGCTCTCTGGACCAGGTGGATTCAGGAAAGGGATGTTTTATGTTATCTGGCATGTATCCACTGTCCACTTCCAAGAGCCCACCTCAGGTGGGGATGATTTTCTCTGAAAAATGGCATGTGAGTTTTACCCTGAATCAGATGCACAAGGCTGGTGTCCATAATACACAACATTACTGCAAATTGGATAGGAAGCCAACTTTTATTTCTTCAAGCTTGCCGCCTGCCATAACATCTTGACTTGTTCCACATGTTCCCTACACTATAAACAGAGCCCTGAGTAACCTGACACAGTGTCACAAATTAAAATAAGAAATACTGCTTTAATTAAAACACTAGAGTGAATTTGTTCAATAGTTAGCAGTTGGATTTGTCAGGGAGGTGGTGGGGTCCCTTCAGAAAGGGACCACAGGCTAACATATACACCATCTCCCTTGAGGGCATGAAGTAAATTGATTAAACAGTGCCACAGGTCATGCTAAGATTTATAGTCAAGGTCTCTAATGTGTTTTTTGAATGAAAGAGTAAAACCCCTATGGTTTTCACTTCAAAACTTTTGGCAAGCTCCATATTAACTCCACTCACATGCCAGCATGGTGGGCAGTACTGGGGGGGTACTTTATTCTAAGGTACTAAAAACTATGATTAGGCAATGATTTATGGCTTTTCTTAAACTCTGAAGTGACTTTTTTTAATAGTAATATTTTTGGCTGGGCTAATTGAACTAAAAGTTGACTGATTTATGATTTAATTTACAAAACCTTTTGCCACACCTTTAATGATGAAACCTCCTTCTTTTTTTTTCCACTGAGGCATATTTTCCATTACTACTATGCCAGTATAGCATTAAAAAAGCAGTTGCCATCTCAAACATCACTGAAAGGCTCCATTTCTTCTTGGAAGCTGTTTAAATTATATATTTAAACTCATCTTTCCTCACCTCCCTCTCCCCTCAAACTGGAAAAGAAATTATTCCTACAGCATTTTTAAAGCTTGCATGAAGCCTGAACTTCTGTCTTGCATGGAGCCAGTCAGTGAGATTAAGGCTTATTTTATTTTCTTTACAGAATATGTGAGCTTTTCATGGTACATACACCCAAGGGAGTGAAATCACCCAAGAGCAACTTCTTGAATACACCACTTCAAGCTGCTCTAAAGGCATAACAAAACTCTTTCTTCTCCTAAGGCAGTTTAGCATGGAAGTCACCAAACTGTTGCCATTTATCGATTTCACAGTGGTTTGCCTGAAGTGAGAGGAGAACAAAGGCAGGACAATTCTTTGCCAGTTCCTTAGGCCTCCAAATGGAGCTCTGGAAAGTCAGAATTGGCATGGCAAGTGCTCTGCTGGAGAGTGACAGTGACTCATCCTTATCTGTCCCTTTTCCTGGCAGCTGAAGGAATGAAGGATGACAGGGATTGGAGGCTGCAAAGGTTAAAATCTCCTGTTTCCCTATTTCAGTCACGTTAATTCCGTGTTTTTTTGAAAAATCTACCCAAAATCTACCCAAACCTTTTGGAAACCTACCCAGTTTTAATTCTGCTACTGGAGTTTCAGACACCATGGAATGCAATTCTACTCTTTTTAAGACTTTTCATCATGCACTTCTTACTGTTTCTCAATGTTGCTGCTATAAACATCAACACTTACCATTCAAGCCAGCAGCAACAGGGATCCACATTTTTCAGAGTCTACCTGAATATTTTAGTTATATTTTGTGCTGCCATTAAGCTAGCTCTTGAAACAGATCTCAATGCTGCATAAAATTTATAATACCACCAGTAAAATTAACTGAGTAATTGAAAAACAGAGCAACTCTGGTCAAGTCAAACTCCCCTAGGTGTATGGAGAACAACAGATGATATTTGGAACAGCACATTAGTCTGTACCTGTGAACAAAACACACCAACCATAGAGACACCCTCAGCTGATAATCTGATTTTTTACAGTGATTGCTTTCATGTACTTGCTGTTTTCAGTAATTTCTGACTATTTCATTACAGAACAGTATTAAAACATGAGAAAGGGTAGGACAATCAAAAAGATTTTAAAACAAAACTATAAAACCTGTTCTTTCACTCCTCTGAGGAAAGCTCCAAAGCTGTAAAAAATGGGCTTGGGGGAGTGTTGAAAAAGGGATTTATGTCACGATGCCTTGCAGAGCTTGTCAGAGGCCACAAACATCTGTAATCAGATCTGTGACACACATAATACTCCAAGCCAATGATCAGTATGTGGAGAAAGACAAGAGAACTTGGAGAGATTTGACTCTCAAAGATTCACATTTGTTAGACAAGTTGTTCGCAGCCAGAATTGACCATGAGTCTGCAAGTGAAATTAATTTATTTTTTTATAGTTCATAAAGAAAGCTGTTTTACCTTTGTACTGAGATAAAACAAGATAATAGAAATTACATAGGTGAAACTATAGACATATATAGAAAATATAAATAACCCACACTGAAGATTATCAACTAAACTGAAGTAACATCATGGAAAAAAGAACCATTTCTGATATCATGTGGTGAAAAAAATGAATGATAAGTTACAAAAAAAGAAATGGCAAAATTTTACTTTTTTTTTTAAATGGCGGTGAATTTACTGAAGCAGGACAGGGAAAGTTTTCTTCAAACAGTGTGCACAAGAGAGAACTCAGATGTCCCACACTATGACCTTTGTGAGTGTAAAGAAGGCAGTGTTGCAGGTAAAATAGCTTTCTAGGGATTAGGCAAATGATGGAAGAATTTACAGAACAGATACACAAACTGGTAGAGAAGATACAAATAGCCTAAGAATGCAGTCCTCTCCATGTGGAGGCGAGCCTGGTGCCAAATATTTTCCTGTCTTCTGTGCCTTTATATGCTTGTGACTGTTCTCAGTAAAACAGAGCATCCACCTGTGTGCACTGTAAGTTCCAATTTTGGACAGCACTCCTGAGGCACTGTGGCAGTAAAACACAAAAGCAGAACTGCCTGGGAATATTTCCAGAGCTGAAGACCACAAATAGAATACATAAATGTAATAACTGCTTCTGTTGGACAAAGGTGATATCCGTGCTTAAGGGAGACCTGAAGGCATATACAAGGGTGATACTGCAGGAATTACTAAAAGAGTGCTCCTTGGTTGTTGACTTGACTGGCCAAAAAAA
>WEKY01000153.1:5844-44595 GCA_013390045.1 Picathartes gymnocephalus | reverse complement strand
AAAAAAAAAAAAAATCTGGAAAATCATTTAATGTCCAATCTGATTTTTAATTACTGCTTTTGTGACATCTTCCCTAGAAAGGAGCATGTGAGGACACTCCACCATCACAAAGCATCAGTGTGAAATTTTTGGAAGCAGCTGTGGGAGGCTCTAGCTCACAAGAACAACTGCAGCTCAGACACTGAGTGAGACTCCCAGTCTGTGTTTGCTTTGCAGGTATCCGTGTATCCTTATGGTGGGTTTCTTTGCTGTGGCTGTTTTGGGCTCATTTAGAAAGGTAAAACTCAAAAACAACTGAACTGAACATCTTGAAAACCTATCTGGCTCATCAGTGTTAGTGAGATTTAAAAATCAGATTGGCTGGAAATGCTAGTCTCAATTACTGCACAGTTATGTGAAGAAAGAAAATCAACAAATCTTCAATGCTTGTATGCCTTAATTAAAATCCTCAGAAAATGCATCAAGGATAAAGAACAGAAATGTCTTACTCTATGCATGCAGGTAGTTAACTCTCTTAATTTGATAATAATTGAACTATTATCTCAAACTTGGCATTATTTACAAAGCGTGACTTTAGAAATGAACATACCTTGAAGATTTGTGCTCCAACCATTCTCAAACTTCTTCATAGAGAAAGGATAATCTCTTTTATATCCTTTTTTTGTGTGTAAGAACTCAAGAATGAGGGAATGGAAACACATTTCCTTATGGCATGAGTAAAAGTTTTGAAAATTTCAGTTTCAGAAAATAAATGTATGAGCATCTGAAAAATAATAACAGAGTGAGTTGGAACTTGACCAGAGCAGATATTCTCTTCACCTGCTATACTTAACAAAACAAGATTAATTTTAAAATATCATGTTTACCTCCTGCTTCTCTTTAGAGATTATTCTGTGACATTGCAGATGTAGGAGAAAAGGGGAAGTACAGAGCAGCAGCTTTGTGGGTGCCAGTCAAAGAGGGCCCATGGAGTCCATAAAAAAATGGAGTGCTGTTGGGTAGAAAGCTTATATTCGCTCTTTGGGAAGTCAGTGGCAGAATTCTCGTTAAGTTTGATGCTTTTATGACTTCAGCCTTTCTTGTCAACAGCTATGCTGAGGTCTCAAATTTTCAATGTAAATTTTGCCCCAGTCTGAATTGGTAATTTTGAAAGATTGTGTAGGCCAATTTCATACCTGTAAAAGACTATGTAAGTCATAGATTTTTATTTCCAGAGGAAAAAAGGCTTTTTTTCCCTTTTTTTTTTTTTAAACAAAACCTCACTTTCTTTAAGGTCTAAATAAAAGTTATATTCTCATCAACTGTTTTCTAGGTCTTGACAGAATATTGGAAAGAATGTATACAGGGAGAAAAAAAGGAGAATTCCAATCACGGGATTTTTGTTTCGATGAAAAGGGCAGATGATCAGTCAGTATTTTCACAGGACTTTACCTCCAGTGAGTGGAACAAATCACATATTTTCCACCCGAGTTTTTAAGGAAAACTTTATGTCAAGTAAATAAAAGTGTTCATCATAAAGTCACAATAATATTTTTTAATACATTTCTTTTAAAAATGTAACTCAAAGAAGGCTTCTGGGATGTTGGCCGAAAATATCTTAAAATTTCCTGAGAAAACAAAAAAATTCTCTTTTTCCATGCTTTTCACAAGAGAGGAGTTATCTCTAGTAAGAGGCTCTTTGGGCATATGTGCACCTACAGTTGTGTACATCTCCAACACGTATATTTGGGCAAGCACAGGCAGATTTAGCCTTGGGCAGAGACAAGACACACATTCACATCAGAGGGCCCTGAGAATGAACAGAGCATTGGGTCATGCTGCAGAGCAGGCATTACGATTCAAGAGCAAGTCCTGAGCAAGAATTACCCACAGTGTCTGTAGGTAAATTCACACCAAGTGGTGTTTGATGGCACTTTTGCTGATAAACCTTATCAGGACCATGTTTACTTTAGAAACTTTCTGCGGGACACAGAAACATGGAATCAACACCACCACGTTTATCAGATCATGGCACTGAGTCTTTCTTCAAACACCTCCCTAACTGAGCAGCAGGTTTTATTCCTGCTTCTTTGATGCTTTGCCTGTATTTGATATGAGAATTTGAAATCTAGAACCTCCTTTAAACCTAGTAGCTAAATACTATTTATTAAAAGGTCTTGCTACTAAGAAAGCAAAAAGTTGTGTTCCCTGTTACTACTAGGAGTAGTTCTGAGGACAGTACTCAGCCAGAGAGGTCCAAACAGGGAAATTTAGTAATCTAGCAGTTTTAAGATGCTTTAATTCTTAGAGGGCCCATTTTCCACAGCGCATGAAAGGTGTGAGGTGAACCTGATTTTGTATTTGAACAGGGACAGCTACCTTGCTGTCTCTGAGCAGATTGAACTCAGGAAAGAGAAGAGGGAATGGTTTCGAGAATAGGGAATGGTTTCAACAATAGACAAAATATCACACAGGGATGTTCAATACAGAGAGAAGACAAGGGGAAATGACTTCAACCTGACAGATATTTGCTTTAGGTTGGATATCAGGAAGAAATTATTTACTGAGAGAGTGGTGAGGCCCTGGCACAGGTAGCCCAGAGAAGCTGTGGCTGCCCCATCCCTGGAAGTGTTCCAGGCCAGGTTGGATGGGCCTTGGAGTACCCTGGTCTAGTGGAAGGTGTCCCTGCCCTTGGCAGGGGGTGGGACTGGATGATCTTTAAGGTCCCTTCCAACCCAAACCATTCTGTGGTTCTCTGAGGATTCTGTGAATTCCAGTTCATAGAGAAAGGATGGCCATGGGCAGAAATGCTTTCTCATTCCACAAACACAGCCCCAGAAACACTTCCCTGTGCACTTCTGACTCTCAGCAAAGCATCAGATCATGTACATCACTGTACATAGCTTTCACTGGTGACCTCTGCTGCCACATGAATTATTCTTGCAGCTGAAGAAGTGAGAGACTTTTTAGTTACAAAAATGAACACATTGCCATAATTGTATGGAGATTAAAAAAAAGAAAATATTAAAAGCACTCTGTGATGTCCCAATATGACAGAGAATACTTTTGATACAAGATCTCTCCATACCAGTTTGTTATTAGAAGCTATTCTTTTTTGATTCTAGTTTCAGTGAGCTTTCTCATTTCATTTCTGCATCACCCTCCCCACAATGAAGAAAGAATTTATTATTCTTATTTTCTAGCTAGGAGAAAGGAGAATGCCCCCAAAAGACATTCAGACCAGATTTTGGATAGGGTCTTTAAGAAGTTCTCAGCTTTGATGTTGAGATAGATGGGCATCTTTGAAAATGTGTCTGGGCCATCTGTGCACATTTACATGACTCTATATCATAAAAGACCCTCAACTTGCCTAGAAATGAATTGACTACCATTGTGAAGAAAATCTTTAGCAGGACAAGGCAAAGAAAACAGTCTCCCAAATCTACAACCAGTTCTTTCTTGACATTGTATTTGTCAAAGAAGCAGAACATTTAAAAACCTTTGTGTATATGTATCTCTGTGCCTGCATTTGTCTATGTCAGCAATATTGATTTATAAAATCCTCTTTAGAAAGTACTAAATCAAAAACATCTCTGCCATACTTTAGAGATCTTACCAGTTGCCCAAAGAAATAATCAGAGCCAGTGATTCAAAAAAACTATTTTAAAATAGTTTTAAGAGATTTTGTTTGTTTGTTTGTTTGTTTGTTTGTTTTTTGATTAGTTGGTTAGTTTCCTCCAGATTTTAATACAGCCTGGAGATGTGGCAGCTTCTTGCATTTGTGCAATTTAAAGACTAAAAGATTTTTGAGATTGGTGGGACACTCTCCACTAGGTCAGAGCATCTTATTATGTGTCAAAGTTTGTAGCAGCGAGGAATAGTAATTGGTGAGGGGTGTGTGTACGTGTATTTGTTGTATGCATGTCTGTCATAACTTGCTTTAGGGATTCAACCAAACATTTGTCTGCAACCTGGCTTAGTAAAAAGTAAGGAAGGAGGGGGCCCAGGGGAAAAAAGGTAAGAACTTACAGAAGATTGAAAAATATAAACACTAGAAGGGAAAGAAATTACTTAGAGGGTTTACATCATGGAGTAATAGGATTAAATTCATCTGGGAAAAACTGATGAGAAATAAAGAAAGTATTCGTGTCACTAAAATGACATTTACAAACTGCTCTGGACAAAAGTAGTACTAAATGTACAGTATGAAGCCAGTTTAAATAGATTGCCTGGTTTTTGTATACAGCCTTCATTATTATTATGGAGACCCACACTGAAACGAAGAGATTCAAGGCCTCTTTCTTTCTCACAGTCAGACTACTGTCCTTCAGCTGTGCAATTGCTACATCATCCAGGTTTGCTTCTTCATCCAGCCTTTACACATGGCATATTTGCCTGTCAATCCATCTATGGACAAACACTGGCCAGTATCCATCTCTTACCTCGCACAAAAAAGGCTTTGTGGTCTAAATGTTTTCAAACATGCATGACACATAGAGTAAGTGCCTCGCATGATTGCTCTTCTGCTTGCCCCAGGGTTTTGTAATCCATCTATCTGTGTCAAGCCCCTTTTCTGCTGGGCAGCTGTTCTGGTATGGCTGCTGCTGTCCCTGTATTAGTCCCTCTACAGTGATGGTCTCAGGGGACAAGCAGAAAGCATGTCTGTCCTTTTTCATGAATACATACCCCTGGATATGTTTTTGGCCAGGGTGGTCTGCCCCTTTGTTCATTACCCTATGCAATATCAAATAAACCAAGAGTTTCTGTGAAGTCTGATGAACAACAGAGCAGGCACAGCAGCTCAGCCCACTGGCCCCATAGCTTGTCTCAGCAGTTGCACTGGATTCATTCTTCCTGCCTAATCAGTGCTTTATCTGCATCATGTTTTCACTCTACTTCAAAATGTCAAAGAAGAGGAAGAAATCTTTATTGTCTTTCGCAAATAAAACAGTGAAGTCTAGACCAAAGGCAAGTGAAGGATCAGTCAGTGGAATTACAAAATGTAACCTTGCATAAGTTCATCTCCTTAGAGAAACTTGTCTCCAGATGGAACAATCATGGAAAATTTCAAATCTGGGTGATACCCTGGCTGCCTGAATGGTCCAGGACTAAACTCTAATTTAGCAGTATGGGGAGAAAGGTGTTTCATGTCCCAAGCTTCACTTGTTATCTGTCTATATTAGAGAGAAAAATTCAACATCTTGAGTAAAAACTCATGTAAATTAATGGAAATATCTGAGAAATGATGCTGGTATCCTTCTAACACAGGTTTATATTGTTACTTTAGTAGACTGTGCCCTGAACTCATAAGTTCCGCCAGCCATATCTGTAAAATGCAGAAGAGACTCTATTAAATGTTTTATTGATCAAAACATAATAGTTTTAATCAAGTGTGAAGGGAAGTGTTGGTGAGGAAGAGAACTAGATATGCTCCTACAGATATGCTTGATGGGGAAGAAGCTGCCCCAACTTGAAACTGAGAATCCTTGAGATCAAGCCAAAACTGAAACAGATCTGTCCTGATTTGGGGGTGAGTAGTTTTCAGGGCATGGCTGAGGTGGCTGTTACTTGTGGGGCAAAAGTTTTGGTGAGGTGAGGAGCAGAAAAGATGACACTTCAGTCTAAGATGCAGAATCAGATTTTATATAGACTTTACCTCTCTTCACAACTTTGCTCAAAACATTTTAATATGGCAGTTGCAGAAATAAGAAAAAGAAAGATCCAAACCTTATTGCTTGTTTCTCTGTCCACTGGCTTTTTTGGCAGGGCACATTCAATCTTGTCTTAGTTTAGGGCAAATCTGGGAGGAAAATTCCGCAGGGGGTTCCCCCAGAAAGCAGATCCAAGCCACCCCTCCCCCCAGCTGGTTCGGGAAACAGAGTTCCTTGGAGAAAAGTGGAAAAAACTATTTATTTAACAAACAAAACACCCTCAAGCACAAAGAATGAACAACACTACACCACAAAACCTCTCGCCGTTCTGAAGAGATGGCAAACCCAGAAAAAGTCTTTTCCGTGGGTGTGTCTTTGGTTTTTCTCTCAGTCTCTCTCTCTCTCCGAGGCTCGGGCCCGGCGTCCCGGCTGCAGCGCCGCTTGGGGGGAGCCCCCCCCTCTCCGGGCGATGGTCCTGGTGTCCCCGGATCGAACAACAGCAGAACAATCCAAAAAAACCCTTCGGTCTCAGCTAATTAAAAAAAAATGAGCCAAAAAACAAAAGAGGGGAAAAACTAAAGAAGAGGTCACCGCTGTCTGTGCAGACAATCCTGAGTCCAGGAATGCTGAAGGTGTTATCTCTACGTTTTGAAAACAACTGCCTCAGATGTTCCATCGCTTGTCTCTCCTTCTACCCCTGCTCTCAGATCCAGCCTTAAAGGTGCAAAACTTATTTCTGGGCTAAACAGATGAAATGGGGATAAAAGCATCATACAGTCAGCCTAGGACAAATCTCCAGTCATCCTGGGTCATTTCCTAGGAACTTCACACCAGATCCAGATTTCGAGAGGGCAAGGGCAATGTCTCCTTATTCCTAATGTGCAAAGAACACTCTGACTTCTACTGCCCGATAAGCAAAACAACACCTAACAGAACCTTAGGTGTCTCAACAAGCTGTTGTAGGAGCCTGGATACACACAAACCTTTGCTGCACGGCTCACCTTGATCCAGCTTCTTAGGATGGCAATGCTTGAATGGCCAAACATCACCTGGCTGATGGACTGGACTCTGTTTCTTAGTCAAGCCAAGCTCACTACCAGTCAATGGTCACTCTCTCCATGGTCTTTAAACCCAGGGACATATGTCAGGATACAACAATAGCTGTATCAGCCCCACTAAGTCTCACTCCCTAAAATGCTGTTGTTTTCTTTAATTCCTTCTCTGAAAGAAAAGTTAAGGAATTAGGGAATATAATGATGAAACAGTGTTGATTTCCTTATCTGTTGTCTAGATTGGAAGTTAAGACCTAAACCTGCATTTATTATCTATCCAGTCCTCTTGTTTTAGGAGCTGGATGTATCATTGCCATGAAATGTTTCTTTCCATAGAATTATTTACCCAGATATAGACAATAAAAAGGCAACTGTTCTAAAGCTTTTGATATAATAGGCAAAGTATTATCAGCTTTTTTCCCCTAATCTTCTATATATGATGGTGAACATAATGAAGAGGAGAAAATTTATTGGTGCCTCCTTCATATCCAGGGGGATAAGAAAGAAATTTTGTTATTAAAGAAGAAAGTGAAATTCCCCACCCCCCTGCATTATAGACATCCTAGATTATTTAGTGTTCTTTAAATCAAAACTCAGATGTAGAATAATAGGTGTTTCATCATAAGCATTAAACGATTCTGTCTGCACTGCATCAATTCTTACACTGCAATGATTAAACTCTCAAAGACCTGTCCAAGCAAGCTTTGAACGTAATTAGTAGAATATTTGAGAGGAATTCTCTTGAGGGGCAATCATTTGTTTGTCTCTTTGGAAATCACACTGAGGAATTAGAAGGGGATACATTGTGAGCACTGTGATTAGAATAGGAAATAACCACGTGGTACCAACGGGCAGCCTATTTCTGAAGCACAGCCATGTCCTGGCAATGGGGAGATAGAAAGCAAGCAAGAAAATACCCTAAAATATGGATTTCATTCTATCATTCCAGCCATGGTGACATCTAACCTTGATGGTTTTCTTGTACTTCTGCACTCTGAGCCAGTTTGCAAAGAGTTCTGTAGAGCTAGAATTTTATTTTTCTTTTTTGATTTCTTTGGTAGGTGAAGAAGGAGGGAGAACATGGGGCAACAAAACAGCCCAAAAATTCAGTCAGTGCAAAACAGAGCAGTACTTTTGGGAAGTGCCTTGCTTATAAATTCTACCTTAACAGTGATACCACTTTTTCAGTTCAAGTGACATGAAACATTGACACAGCACAATGAAGTCTTTTAAGACTGGTTCCACACTTCAGCAAGTAACCAAGGCCAAGAACCCTGCATCCAACTGGTAATTTTTTGCTTCTGTGCATGTTAAAATACCCGATATGCCCCTGGCACAGGCAAAGCAGGTTTGATAGCATCCGCAGGAAGGAGGCCACTTATTTTTTCATGCGTAATTTATCACCACAGGTATTTTTGCCTACCTGTGTGTCCTCTGCTTAAACTCATGGTAGCACGTACATTTGCAGCTGGACGTGCTGTTGCTGTAGCAATCATGCTCCACCCTTCAGCTCACTGGCAGATCCTGAAACAGGATGTCAGCATGAGTTGCCTCTCTGCAGAGCTACTGTCTATCAGAAAGAAACAGTCTTGAGACACCCTGTGGGGCACTTTTTGAGAGGAACAGGGGTAATTACTTAGGATATTTAAGTATAATATTAAATATTTACTTCTCCTGAGAAAACATTTAAAGTGGCAGTACTTTATACGATTCCTGCAAATGCAAACTCACAAGCCTGGCCAGGACATTTTTCTCTTATTCTTCATAGAAGTAAAATTCCACCTCTTATTTCATATATATCTGCATTTGTAAAGTTTATTGCTTCTCACTAGCCACCTTACCGAATTACAATTTTTGTGAAGCAAAAGAGAAGTTTTCTGAAGCTTTCTTTTTATCCCAGTCTTGAATCTGTTTGGCAAACCTCTGGTTTTGGGGGAGTTTTGCTTCTGATCTGCAAGACTAGCTTTTCGTTCTCTTTACTTTAGATGTAGGCACACATACCCTGTAATTAAGGCTGTGCAGCTGATTTTGCCTTCCCTCAATGCTTTTGCCTTGCCTTATCATGAAAAGCTGTGGGATGGAGTCGTAATGATTGCTGTAAAGGAGTTGTGATGCATTTGAAACATAACTTGTGGCTCCAAGTACATGTGCATGTGCACACACCCCACTGCTCCAGACATAACTCCCTGTTCTTTACAAGCCTAACCAAATCTCACTGCACCCTCTTCCCACACACTCCAAGTATGTCCAGTTTGACATGTTATGTCTATACAGCTTCACTTGTGAACAACAATCCCCCACCTTGTATTACAGACTTTAATAGTTGGTGTCTGTTGTGACAGGGCATGTGACAAGGAAGAATGTCATAACACACCTATTATGTACCTTCCTCCACCTAGGAAGATTTTCCTCCATCTATTTTTTTGGTGACTTGGCCTGTGTGGGAAGATTCAGGGAGTGTTGAGACATGGAAAGTTAAATCTCCAATTATCCAGAGGTCGTGACAGTCAGCCAAATTGTGTGCTTCCCTTTCCACCTCTACACCCACTGCACTGTCCTGCTGCTGACCCTGAAATGGAAAGACCACCCTCCTTTGAAATGAAATCAAATCCGCAGAACTTGTTCATCCTTGGGCCTATCCCAAAAGCTCCTGCTGCCAAACATGCCTAATTTCTGCAGTAGTTTCATAACCTGGTGGGCTTCTACTCTCTTGCGACCTGAGCTGAGGTCACTGCATTCATTTCCATTGACGAAGCTGTCTTGCGATTAAATCTATGTTGTCCCAGAGGCAAATGTGTGTCTGAATTTTTCCCACTGCGTGTGCGCTGCCCTCCTCACACAGATGAGGTTTTTCTGGCAGCCTTCTGTCATGTTGTTATGCTTTGAATAATTATTGTTTTAAAAACTTCTCTGGTCCAAAGTTCGCTTTTTTCCCTTCTCTCATGCTCTCCCCCCTCTCTCCTTTTTGACTCCATTGCCATCCTCAACCCCTCCATTGTATCTCTGTGTTATTCTTGGCCTGTCTAAGTGCTGGTTGGGAGCTAAGTTAATTTAGGTACTTGTCTGCTTGCCTGTCAGGTTCTATCAAGAGTAAGAAGAATGGCAAGTTAATAAACCCAAAATTATGTCAGGCACGAAGCAGCCTCTTATCCCATGCTGTTTATCTGGCAGCAGGTGCAAAAACGACCAACAAAAGAGAAGAAATGCAGCCTTTCACGTGCACACACAGACACACGTGCACATGCTCTGAAAAGAGGGCGAATGGCTGTGTGTTTCTGTCAGGTGGCCAGCACAGGATTAGCTGGTGGTCTCAGGCCAGACTTTATGGGGCAGGTGTCCACGTTACAGAAACCACAAGCACCATTCACAGGCTGCTTGGCAGCTGCAGTGCAAGGACTGACGCGCACTCTCAGTGCTTCAGGCGAGTCACTCCATAGGAATTCAGGAATGGAAGTGGGCAGGAGAAGAGGGAGAGTTTGTTGTGCTGCTGGTAGTCATCATTAATAAAACATATGGCCTCCATAGACAGCAGCCTGGTTTTGCTAAGAAAATGGGAACCATGGAGGTGGTCTAGTCCTTTGGAGAGCATGTTGCGGACTCATGAAATTTGGAGGGAGCACTACTGTACTACTGTACTTTTGTAGAGAGAAAAGTGTCAAACAACACTACACAAATCTGGCTTCTGGCTTCATGGGGGTTTTCTTCAGCTTCATTATGAAAGACAAGTTAAGCTTTGCCAATATATTTTAGGTAGTTCAGAACAACATATATCGGGATCAATTGTAAAAATGATGCTCTAGGATGGAAAAGCTTAGGAACAAAATGGGTTTGGAGATGTCTAGAAATCTACTCAGATTGTGATGTAAATAAGAGAGACTCACCTAAGTAGGGGAAAGGAAATCTTCCCTTATTTTTCTCTTGGTTTGCTTTATTGAGCTTCACACCTGTAATTTCCCTTTCTCTTCACCCTGAGAAGCCTAAGGTCCTGCCTCCCAGGCTTCAGGGCATGGTGTTTCTCAACCTTGAGGAAGAACCTCCCTCTCTCAGCAGATGTGTTATCAGTTTCTCTTTACTTATACCTTCCTTCTCTACCTTTGTTCCCGGAAAAAAATGGCAAACTGTATCTTCCTTTATAGCTGTGGACGAAGTGCCCAACATGATCTTGAATGAGACTTGTACCCAAGGAAAAAACTGTGACTTCAGGCAATCAAAAAAGCAGTGTACTTTTTGTTTCTGAGCTCTTTTGCCCTTCCAATGTCTTCCTATTTATGTGGAGTTATCCTAGGCAACAGACTGAGAAAATCAGAGCCTTGCAATTAAGTAAGAACATCTTAGTGATATCACTGCCAATGCATCCAGCTTTTCAGGACTAAACTTCTGAACTGCGTCAACAATCCAAATTTCCAGTGGACTTTGAATGCAAGATCAGCATTTAACAGCTGGGTAGTTACTGAAAAATTAAAGCCTTATTATGTGAAAAGATTTCAAAGGTTTGTCATCAGTAGTGGGTGGCAAAACATACGTAATTAATTCAGAGATCACAGCATGCCTTTCAGCAGCATTGAATATTATGTTTGATTATGTATTTTATCTGTGTTTATATAAGTGTATTCGTAACTATATAAATTAGACTTGTATAATTATGGATAATTACATACCTTTATTTACATTTGTGACTGGGAGTTTCCCATAACCACTGCTGCACTTTTAAAGTCACTCGCTTGTTGATAAGGATATGAAAGTTCCAGTACCATCTGGAAGTTTATACAGAATATCTTTCATTTAGACACTGGAGGGACCGGCTGAGACCACTGCCGTTGTATTTGGTGTGCAGTGAACAATTTCATTCAAACCATGAAGATAATGTACATTTGGTGTTTATATATATTAAGCTCCTACTTATTTTTAGTGTTCTAATTAATACTTAAAACCTCACAGATGACTGGTAATGACCCAAGAGTAAATCACAATTTAAGAATTATTTTCTTTTTTCCAAGGTTGTTCTTCTCTTTATATTTGTTTTAACCTCTTTTTAGTTGACTTCCTTAGCCTTATTGATTTTTCTTTCTGTTCCTCAGTAATGTTCTATCTGGTTATGCTGATCTTGCTTTTACCCTCACCATGGCTTAAAAGAGAAGAAATGGTTTTCTTAAAATCCTCCTGATTCAAAGTATTGCTGCTCAGAGTGGCTGTATGTTTCAAGCACTTAATTAATAACACTTGTCTTGCAAAATAGACATTTGATAAAGTGACAAAGTTTGCTCTGAAGGCAAAGGTGATGGAGCAACTACAGTGAAGGCTGTCTTACCTTAAGAATACAAGCAAGCCTGGTTTTCTAAGGAAACAGACTTCTTTACCCATCATACCTGTTGGATCATCCACATCTTTCTGACAACCTTTGAAGCCAGGGCTGAATGCATCAGGAAAACCTGACAGAGGGATAACGGTCTTATTATGTTCATAATGGAACAGTAAGTTGTTACTACTTGGGAAAAAAGTTGATATTTTGGGGACAGGAGGAAGGAAGACACCCTGACTGATCCCTAAAGAGAGGACTGAACCTTCACTCACTGCCTTTGTTGCATGTCACAAACAAGAAATAGCAGTCAGTCAAATGACAAGGAAAGCCATAGTATGGCACTCACTGTACTGCCCATCTCCTGCTGAGATAGCAAGGCTCCCAAAAACATGTAGGAGATGAAAAGGGCTGAAGATGACATGGGATTGCATGGTTTAGGCAAGGTGGAGCGAGTTACTGTCACTTTTGGGAAAGTTCTTCCAGGCAGTGGGGAAGGTTCGTATAGTGTGAGGATATAGAGCAAACCAGGTGTGTATTAATAGGAATCTAGGCTTCATTAGTCCTACTGCTCAAAGACCAGCTTCTGTTTCCAGGCTGCTGTGCCCCAGTTCATCACTGCACCGTGGTGGGTGATTTGCTTTATGCAACTTAATGACAATAGTGGCAGCAGTGGGACTGTTCACTGCTCACAGGCTTGCTGCAGAGCAGAGCTGGAGGGTGGCCACAAATGACAGCAACAAAGAGCTGCGATGTGCCCCACAGATAAAATATATCAGTTCAACATCTGTAAACAAGCCCAATGTCTCTTGCTTTGAATTCCACTCTTGTTCAACATATCGTTTACAGCACCAGACCTCATCCCTGTGGAGCAATTTCTTTCCCACTTGGTCTGCTTCTGATTAGTGTAAGAGAATGACGTATAGAAATGACTCTGTAATAAAGATGATGGATAGTCAGTGAAGCAGCTGCAGATTAGGAGAAAAGGAAGCTGACTACTGAAGATTGGCTTAGCAAAAACCAGCAAAACAAAACCCACAAACAACAATACAAGGTTCTAACTGTGCATGCATCAGCCACTTGAAATTCTCCTACTGGTATTCTTACTGGCATGCCACTCAGAGCATGTAGAACAGTAACTTCCCAGTGGAAACAAACTATTCAAAATCATGTTAGGAGACTAAATGCCTTTTAGATCTGGCCTTTAGATCAAGCACTTACCCTGAAATGCCTTCTCCTCTGAAACTCATACTTCACAGGGAATAGGAAAAAAATATGAAACTGCTTTGAAAAATCCAAACAACATTCTCTTTAGATAAAGCTGTTAGGCTAGGGTGTTGGTAAGTCTGTGGCTTCCTTAAGCTCATACATGGATTTTACAGACCAGACTGAGTCAGTTTAGCGTGGGATG
Source organism: Picathartes gymnocephalus (assembly GCA_013390045.1). Lineage (NCBI taxonomy): Eukaryota > Metazoa > Chordata > Aves > Passeriformes > Picathartidae > Picathartes > Picathartes gymnocephalus. The sequence goes on along the minus strand of WEKY01000153.1, from coordinate 31,206 downwards.
ACTGGATGACTTTATATCCTTAATCAGATTTTGGGTGAATAGTTATTTTCCTTCTGTTTGCACCTGAGGAAAAGCTTACAAGTATTTGCACCGCCTTCTAAGCAAACAAAATGAATTGGGCGACAGCAGCCTGGAATACTTTACTGTACTCCTGATTCTGCAGGGACCTTTCTCACTTTTGCTGTTTTTCACTAAGAGGTAGCCTTTCGTTTCAGAAGGTGATTCAACGTGCCATTTTGAAAATGGGGAAGTGGAGTAGAAGAGAGGATAAGATGAGGGAGGGAGGCCACAGAAATTTTTAATTCATGAGTCAAGTAACTCAGCTGTCCAAAACTTTCCCAGAAGATATTCACTTCTTATGTCTGTGTGAGCTCCTACAGAAAGGAATGGAATGTGACATAGTTTTCCATAAAATCCTCCAAAGAGAGGATTGATCCACTGCTCTGTGCTGTGTTTCTCCTCTGGCTAGAGTAGACACCAGTTTTAGGCCATAGCCTCTTTGTTGAGTTTCTTGAATCTGACATAAGTTCTCACAAAAGGATTTGATATTATGTTTCTCTGCAGCAGAAATGAAGATGATGGTAGCTGAGTCCAGTTTTTTCACTCTTTTTAATCCCTTTCAGTGTACTGAAGTAAAACAAGATCAATCTCAGTCTGCAATCTCTGGATGTATTAAAGAAGCAATTTTGTCTGACCATGTGAAGCAAAGAACCACACACCACACTCAAAGGGAGGACACACCACAGGGATAGGAGGTGTCAAGTTATTTTAAATAAATCTATTTGGAGAAAGCAGTTTAGTGCCTGGTGAAGAAGCTGGTTTGATGACCCAGTGATGAACATCTGATTGATAGGGCAATCCATCAGGAATTGATTTTTCAACTGCATCATGAGGGATGCTGTTGGGCAATTTGTTTCCCCTGTGAGCTGTGAGTCTTCTTCCCATGGAAAGACTGTAGCTAAGATGTCATGCATTTATCCTTGCCCTTTCTCTTCAGGTTTCTTAACACAATGTTTATGCTAATGATATTAATGCTTAGGAAAAAGAAATTCTCTTTAAACTGGTTGTGCCAACATTTATTTCAGATAGTTTACTGGATCACCATCATAGACTGCTGCTTTTAAGTCATTAGTTTATCTGAACTTAATTAAAATACATTAAGTCCCTTCAGTTCAACTAGTTGTCTCCTAGTCCCACAACTGTAATAAATTCTGACATATTAGTGGGGTTTTGTGTAGTTTACAAATTTTCTGTAATTTCTTATTATGCAGTCTAAATAGTTGAGGCATTGCTTAAAGGTTGTTAGTGGTTTCTCTGTTATGATTTAAAAATCAAAACCAGTGCCAGCCAATGTGTCATGTAGCTCAGCACATGCAACCAGTCCCTAAAACAAACTGACCTTCATGCTGTAGCACACATGGACAGTGTTACAACAGCCCTTGAACAGCACATCAGCTGGGAACAACTTGCTATTTCTGGAGCAATATGAATTTTCTGTATGCCCCATTGAAATAAAAACATATTTATAAATAAGACACACATTTTTCAGTGTCAGGATTCCCAAGAGTTGCTACAGAGCAGCTGAGGTTGAAAAAAAAAAAAATCACTAACCATTTCAACAAGAATAACTCCAAAGTCCTTTGAATGATTCTGTACATCATTAATGTGTCATTTTCATGAGTAACTTTTTGGTAGCCTAAACATCATTGGCATTCATGGAAATTCACCTCATGATGGTGGCTGATCGAATTTTGCCATCATCATTACTGGTTTTGCTCAGATGCAGAAGTGGTCAAAAGTGAAAAAAAGCAGCCTCCACTAATCTCTAATTTAAAAATAGTGTTTGCACGACCCAGACACTAAACACTCGTTTGTTTCATTCTTTTCCTATTTGATTTGTAAAAGGTCTCTGGGGTGGGGAGTGCTTTTTCTTCTGTGTTTTGTTCTGGGAAAGTCTTAAGCAAAAGGAAAGTGTATCGTGGTGTCAGAAGTGTGAAATTGTATTGAAGATAAAGGTCAAGAGGCTGTTGACTTTACTGGACTCCAGGTTTTGCCCCATAATCTAAATTGTACTCCTCTGAAGTGCTTCAAGGATCTCCTCTTTCAGTTGTCACATATCATGTTCCCAATACAACTTCTTAATCTACTATTTGAGAAGACAAAACTAGATTTACAGATGCTCTCACAACTGACTGGAGCAGAACAAGTAGGAAAATAAAGATTGTTGAAAAAACCCCAACATGCCTTTCTTTTCAGGAAGGTTTGTGTTGCATCCTTCCACCTCTGTCTTGTCCTTAGACCAGGTTATTTTCAAAAGTCGAGGGACTAAGAAAGTTTGCTGATTTTTCTGGAGTAGCTGCTGCAGAATTTGATCCTCACCTCCCAAGAAATTTATTCCCAGAAACCATCCCACTCAATTCTGCGGAACAAGAAAGGCTGAAAGCCTTGAATAAACTGCAAAGTTGTTGTAACCAATGTTTCAATGGTTCTTAAGCTCTACCTTTGAATCTTTGTCAGGTCATTCATTATCACTCTTTGCCCACTTAAGAGAATAGAATGAAATAGGTCCCAGTGGCTTGAGTTGAAATTATGTGAGGCTTAGTGACACACACAGCCTCTTTTTCCTTCAGGGAATATTGAGTGTATCACTGGATAAGCCGTAAGCATACACCATGATTTTGGAAAGCAGACAGGATTGCTCCAGATTCTCTCTGTACCATAATAACATTAAAATGTGACACTACACCTCCTGCACAGATTAAATGCTGTTGAAAATAGACACTTCAACATTTAAAAGCCGTTTAAAAAGCCACGACCTCTCTGTAAGGAAAGTCAAGGGTGTCAGGGCTAAGGCCACCAGTCTGAAGTTTTCAGAGAGAGGGATGGTGACACAGAGGTACTCAACCTGTACCAATACCTAAGTCATATCTTGTTTTTAAGGTGACAGTTACCTGACAGTTTTGAGGTCACATGAAACTGCTTAAGAACCTACCTGCCTGATAGTGTGAAAGCTGCTTTAGTATCTTAGGCATAATCCTATGCTTCACATTTTTCAAAACCTTGGCTGGTGACTGTTGGCAAAAAAGCTATGCTTTCAGTAAGGGAGGTGGAAAGGGTCATGATTTGGTCATCAACATTTGATGAATCCCAGAAGAGGACCTAAAAAGGTATCCTGCTAGGAGCGATGTGTTGTTGTTGGCTGTCCTTGTCCCCAGCTGCGATTGAAATGCATTCAGCGTTTTAGGAGTGAGAATAAGAAAGTAAATTGTCAAGTCCCTTAGCTGTTTTTTTAACTTGGTTTTAAAAATTATGAACTACTGTGATTTTCAGTCTGAGAAGAGACTATTTTGTCTGTTTGATAGCTTTGAATAATTGTCAGTGAGAGTCCTTTCAGTGGGAAAAAGATCATGGTAGAGGTCTTATTTTGCATACTTAGATTTAAGTAACATAAGGCACTTTTCTACCTGCATACTTAGATTTAAATAACATAAGGCACCTTTCTACCTTTTTGAACTTAAGCTACTCTCCATCTAGATGTAATTTGTGGGCAGCAAAGCAGCCAACAATCTAAAATGGCAAAACACAATCCATTCTTCCCACACCTTCTAAAACCTGACCTTCCCAGAAGTTCTTCACCTGTCTCTACAGTGCCATGTAAATAGCAGAAAGCCTTGTTTCTCTTTAGTGTTCAGTTTCCTTCTCCAAAGTTTTTTTAATTTTAGTGTGCTATTAATCCATTATTGATGAAAGATGCCAAGTTAGGAGTGATGGACAGGCACGCAAGTTCTCTAGCAAGACCAAGCCTAGTTTTTGCATTTAGAGATGATTGTCTAAAAAAAATGGCTTGAATACGTCCCCGTTATCTCACACTTTTCCATGCAAATCCATTTACCCTTACTGTCCCCTCAGAAGATATGCCCTGAAAAGGATCAGGCAACTTTCTCACAGCTGTGTGTAGCCCCCAAGTCAAAACCTTGCTGCATGCATCTCAAAAGTGAAGTATGCTACAGGGTGGCTGAGGCTGTGTGGACTGGTAAAATCACAGGGCTAAGAGTTCAGCTGGGGCAAGAAACTGATTTTTCTCAATTATTTGAAGCTAAAACAGAGTAGAAACCAGGTTCATAAATCCTTAGAAACTAGAAGAGTGTAAGAAGAGACAAGAGTCTGTGTTGGGGTGGCTTCAGGTCTAAAAGATGATAATTACATTTTTTTCAGAAGGCTAAGAGTTCACTTACTTCCTGAAGTATTGAATTGACTGTTGTCTCTGCAGATTCACTTACCTTTGGCTGTGGAACTGAAAGGAGTATGTAAAATGGTTAAAAAAAAGCGGTAGTGGGTTGCATCGTCTTTCCCATGTTGCCTTCCCTTCTGAGGGATGCAATAGCACTCCATGATATTTACTTCCATGTGAAATCACTTGGTGTAGACTCTGAGATGTTTATGCATAGGCCAAATTTCACTGTTTTACTATTTTTTATGGCATAAATGCAGATAAATATTAAAGGATTCCTTCTACCCTTTTTTTTTTCTTTTTCAGTGGAGAAGTGGGACCACAGAAAACTGTATCTAAAAATTCAAATAAAACCAAATTCCATTAAAACTTTGAGTGAGCTCTAGGTAGACAAATTGCAATAGAATGGTAACATCCCTGTCTCTGATTAGAAGGTGTTGTAAATTGTGGTCACTACTTGAAATATTACATTTTAATCAGGAGAAGGAACCAACCAGAAGCTTTGTTCTCTTAATAACATCCCTGGGCATTAATGTTAGTGGTAAGTACCACCTTTCTGCAGGAAGCTGCAGTTTGCTTAAAAGGTCAAATGATGATCTGCACTTGGTTTGTTAGATCTGAAGAGCTTCTGCAGTGAAGTGGTTGTATAATCAACTACTTTGAAATCTTGGACTTGAGCCAAAGAAGAAAAACAACTGCAGTGTGAATATTATACATGGAGTGAAGACATAGAAATAACTTTCATTTCCCACCTCATCTGTCCACCCACAAGCCCTACTTCCAGTGGGGGAAAGGCAAACACATTTCCGTTTTTTCTGTGCCAGTAGTCCGTCTTGTTTTCCTTGCATTACAGCAGATATGTTGGGAAGACAGTAGCCTTGAGGAACAGAAACTGTGACTGTCTGTGTCCAAGATGCAAAGGCATTCTCTCAGCTTTTCAGCTTGGGGCTTCTTTTTAATCCAGGGATGTGCATTCTGTTATTTGGGAGCAGGGAGACTTTATGTGGGGACAGGCAACATTGCTGGGTTGCATTTGAAGATTGGATTCTTCCTTTGTCCCCTTGTGTACAAGGTGCAGGAAAGTCACAGAGGAGATGACCAACTATATCACAGAGTGAGAAGTGGGTGGGATTCTTGGAGCTGTGCTGTGCAGGGCTAGGAGTTGGACTACTATGATTCTCGTGGGTCCCTGCTAACTCAGGATAGCCTATGATTCTAGGTGCTACAGTTGTCCTTGGGCAAGTGCAGCCCTATTTGCATGAGAGTCAGAGTCTAAAATATTTTTAAGTCTCACTCCCCATCATTGAAACTTGTCCAGTCTGAATAGTGCCAACAAAGGGGCTCTGCTCTGCTCCCCTCCTCTGTGTGCAAATTCCCCCTGCTAACCTCCTCCACCACCCACTGTGTTTTCCATGTCGCCACTGAAAGCAAGAAACCCTCAAAACAGAAATAAACCAGCAGGAATCAATGGCAACACTAGATATCTCACTGCCCATCTGTCTGCCTCTGCAAGCGTTCACTTTGCATCCCAAAGTGGGGCAAAAAAGGTCCAACATTGCAAAGAATGTCCTGGGAAAGGAGAGTCACAGCAAAAGATAGACTGAAAATGAGTTTGTGCATTGTCAGTGACACTTCTGAGCAGTGGTGCAGTCCAAACATGTCCTCAAATCAAGAGAACGTTCTCTGGTGAAGGCACGACACGGCAAGAATAAATGCACAGCTCTTGTCAAGACAATGCAAGCTCTTCTGCAAGATTAGGATAACCCTTCCTTAAAACAGACACAAAAATGTTGTAGCTGATGCCACAGAATGTTAATGAATGGAAGAGGCCTTAAAGATCATCTGGTCCCAATCCTCTCTGCCATGGACAAGGACATCTCCCACTAAACCAGGTTGCTCAAGGCCTTATCTAACCTGGCTTTGAACACTGCCAGGGATGGGACATCCACAGCTTCCCTGGGCAGCCTGTTACAATGCCTCACCAACTTCAGAGTAAAGAATTTATTTCTAATACTTAACCTAAATTTCCCCTCTTTCAGCTTGCATCCACTACTCCTTGTTCTAGCACTGCAGTTCCTGATGAAAAGTCCCTCTTCAGCCTCCCTGTAGGTCCCCTTCAGATACTGGAAAACTGCTATGAAGTCCCCCTGGCGACTTCTCTTCTCCAGGCTGAAGAATCCCAATTCTCTCAGCCTTTCCTTGCAGCAGAGCTGCTCCATCCCTCTGATCCCCTTGGTGTTCCTCCTCTGGACCCCAGGGCTGGAGGCAGCTCTGCAGGGGAGGCTCAGCGAGAGATACAGAGGGGCAGAATCCCCCCTCTCCTCCCCTGCTGCCCACACTGGGGGCTCAGCCAAAGACACGGTTGGTTTCTGGCCAGCTCATGGTGAGTTTTCCATCAACCATCATCCCCAAGTCCTTCTCCCAGGGCTGCTCTCCATCAATCCTCTGCCCAACCTGTGAGTGTGTTGGGGGTTGCTCCGACCCAGGTGTAGGACCTTGAATTTCACTTTGTTGAACTTCATGAGGTTCACACAGACCTACAGCCCCTGCCTGTCCAGGTCCCTTCGCTCCAACATGCCAACTGCACCACAGAGCTCGGTGCCATCAGTGAGCTGGGGGCGCACTGATCCCATTGTCCAGGTCACTGACAGAGCTGTGGAACAATACCAGCCCCAGCACCAACCCCTGAGGGACCACTCATCACTGGTCTCCACGAGATGAGCTAACATCTAAAGTTACTGCCACTTCCAGTCTTTTCTGACTTTCCCATCTCTTTTCAGTAGCTTGCCTGTTTGAAGAATGCAAAGATATTAAAAAATCAGCTGCAAGTAATTTGTCCATAATGAAAACAAACAGAAATTCTGAAATTAATCCCAAGGTAGCAGCAGGCTATGAGCTAAGATCTAGTTCAAAGCCGGATCTCTATCTGCTAATACAGCCAGTTCAGCCAAAAGAAATCTTTATTTTCACCAGATGCTACACGTGGCTTAAGTATTCCCACACATCTGCATTAGAATAATGTTCAGAGAGAAGATAAGTCCTTTCTTGGACAATGTAAATGTAACTTTTGTGAACTGGTCTTATGATGATCCTTGATTTTCCAGTCTTTTACATAATCCTCTGGCCTTTCAGGGATTAGCAAATTCAACAAAGGTGGGGTCACCTCCCAGACAGACTTGACCGTTGTGCCCAAATGATTTGTGGTCACGATCCAGACAGGTTACACTGTGCCAGCTGACATACACAAGTGCAGTTGAGGGAAGCAACATGACAGAACTAAGACTAATCGTTTTGGTGTGTTAGTCACATTTTTTGAAGGGCTTCATGAACTGAGACTTCTAAATTGCTCCTACTTTACACAGAGAAAGGAAAAGTTTCTGATTTATTTGAAGGGGCAGTCCTCAGCATTCTTTTTCTCATTATAATCTTAAATTGAACTGAGAGCAATACCCTTCAGGCCACCATAGCTTAATAAATAAAAAATAGAGGAAGTCTGAAGGCATCCTTAATTGGCTTGCAACTCAAAAAAATTAGTTTTCAGAACATATTTTCTTTAAATCACCCGTTTCTTAAGAAAGAAATGTTGCTTGCAGGACAGCAGGAATGAGGAGAGAACCTGGGAAAAAGTGTATTACATTTTACATTAGGAGAGGGAGAGCTGGAATAGCATTCAGATGTATTGAATAAGAGTATCCAAGACTTCTTATTTATTTTGTTCTGCCCTACTAGACCAGGATCTTCCTTTCCAACATGCTGCTTCACCCCAGGTTTAGAACTTACCTGCCATAGGGGTATGAAAAAGAAAACAGTGATCTCTAATTCGATGTGGAAGGCAAGAAACAATGAAGAAAGATGAAGATGAGGTAAAAAAAGATCTGACTCCCTCAAGGGGACATGTCAGTACTGGAGACACTGCACAGAAGAAAGACACAGCGTTTGAATGATGTGATCTTCATCATGAACTTTAGTTCTTTAATTCTTTAACTCTGCATATCGAGACAATCTCAAACCACCCCTCCCCCAAAAAAATAACCCCAAAAAACCCTCCAAAAAACCCAACCAACCAACCAACCAACAAAAAACCCCATAAAAATCAACCAACCCAGAAAACCAGCAATTTTGACTGACGGCTTTAGCAGTGAATGAATATTCCCAACCCTTCAGTGAGATGTGGTGACTGGAAAAAGTAAATATTAATGGAAAAGTTAGAATGAAGGACTTCAGGGAAAAGAGGCAGTTGTCATCTGTCCAAAATGTCTGTTGAGTACTCTGAAAATGCAAGTTTCAGAGTCCCCAAGCAAGACTTCCAAGCCTCTGGAACTGCCCAAGCCACATGAATGTTAGGGAAGTGTACAAAACCACTGCTTTCCTTTGGCCCATTCACCTAGAGTTGTTACAGTTTCCTGCCTAGAGAAAAAGAATCCACTATAGGGAATTCAGGAAAAATAGCTGCCTGGAACCACTATAGCTTTTTTCCTAAAACTATAATGATGCCCAACTCACAAAAAACCCAAAATGATAATGAAAGTGTTTTAATCAACAGCAGGGGATTTCACTGGCTTCAACACTAGCCAACACAAAAATGCTGCATTTGTTAGAAAATCCTTCAGAAGTAAAAATATGTCCCCACAGCAACAACGAAATATAAACGAACATTTAATTCTTTCTCGCTCGTAAAATGTCATCTTTCTATGAATCACTCTTCCTGCCTCTGTTGTGGACTGGATATGAGGCCATGTCCTTAAAAAGGCTCCAAGAAAAGCTGGTACTAAAAACCAGGTAAGGATGAGGAGAAGGAAGACAGACTGCAAGAAAACAAAGTACCAAACCCTGCATTTCTACTGAACATGCTTTTCTGCAAAGAATTTTTCACATCAACATAATACTCAAGAAGACAGTGGCAGAGGGTTGGTCGTGAAACCTGTTTGTAAACCACCGTGGGCAAAGCGGTGAGTGGCGACTCCGGTTTGCTAAACCCGTGTTGTCCTCTACAGCTCTTACAGCTTTCATCCCCCCTTATCCAATGGAGTTCACTGAAAACAGGGAGCGAAAGGGACCATCTATCATAGAATCCCAGAAAGCTGGAAGGAATATATGCTTTGAGACTGCTTTTTTTCAGGCTTCTTATTGTCTCCTCCCCATCAGATGGACAGCTGGATACTCTATCCACTATTCCCTGAAGTATCTCATCATGCCTGCCTCAAGCTGTCTTTCACTTCATTTAATTTCTATAATTTTCCATGTCCTCTACCACTCTCCCCTTCCTGATGTTGTCTCCTCCAGCTTGTGCTTCACACAGGCCAGAAACTACTTTGGAAATATCCTTCCAGCCCTCTCCCACAAGGAGTTAAACATAACACTAAAGAGAAATTTAAAATTTTTTAAATTTAAAATTCTGTGGCATTCTGTCTGCTTCTGCCAAAGTTCCAGAATGAAAAAGTTTGTTCAGAGGATGAGAGGTAGCACTGGGATAGCTTTTGATTTCTTGCTGGGGAATGCATAAACTCAGGTTGAAATGGGAAGCTGCAAAAATGTGGCAGCAAAAGCGCATCTCTGCGAAAATCCTGTGTTCACTGAAGGGGAAATGAGGGGACTGCCAGGAGGTCCCAACAGCCTATTGATGCACTGTCAAACTTTTCACCCTTGCCGTTCCACCACACCCTATTTTAAATCCCTGCTCAGATTATTTTTATATTTTTCCAAACAGCTCATGATTTTGTTGGGCCTACAGCTCATGGAGACTGTGTTGCCACTAAAAACACATAGCTAAACACAAGCGGGCAGGATTCAAAGGAATGAAGCAGATATATTTATTTATCATCTATTAAAGGCTCTGAATACAGATTAACGTTCCTTACTTGATACATTTTTTTATTGTTTCACCTGCTATACAGTGGGACTTGGAAAGGTTCTCGGGTCATCTAATCTGGCTGTAGCTGCTTGAAGTGTCTGAGGATTCTCTGAGGAAATATAAACTAAGAAACCACCCTCAGTAATACTTCCCAGCTGCCCTCTGAAGGTCCAGGCTCCCTGTGAGGCTGCTTCAGGCTCTCCCAAGTCACAAGAGATCTGCTTCCCATGCCCCCAGTGACAACCACCCCTTCTGCTGGTGTTTGCTTGGTTGGATCAAAGAGGGTGGCACAGATGTGTCCTGCCATTCATGCAATGAGCCAGGAGTCTTATCCTGCACTCCCCAAAACTGCCCTTCAAAATATTCATTATGTTTTATACACAGGTATGTTTTTTGATGCTCTGGTGGATCCTCTTGCCCTTCTCCATGCTGACCACCTGGAGGGCAGAAACAGCAAGCTCAGATATGACCTTTTCACTCATTCTTGCAGGCCCGTGCAGCTCACAAGGCAATATTTATGGAATCCCAAGTGGTGTGCTTCATGTGGTTTTCTACTAGCTATCCTCTGTTTTAGTCTTTCATCTTCCTTCCATGCTCTCATTCTTTGTTTGTTTTCAGGTCTCTCTGTTATATGTAGTTAGATAATGATGGCTCCTCTATGGCTTCTTTCTTTTTCTAAGACTGTTATTGAACCTTTTTTTTTTAATTTCTGGGCCATCTCTCTGTTACTAAAGCCTGTGTTGTACTATTTCTAAAGCCAGAGTGAGATATACTGTATTTGGTAGAGGAATCCTGGTTTTTAGTATAATATTAAAGGGCTCTGCATGCAGCCATTGTTTTGCTTCTGTGAACTCAGTCTGGGCAGAAAAAAAAAGCCAGATTCATATTTCACTCCGTAGTGAAGTATTTCCCACACCTAAACCGTCCTGCAGACACATTGCCCATTGGGCACACATAAAGTCTGTATACTATTTTTATCTCTTGGTTTCAAGTGCCAGTTGTCACCTAGAAGCTGATCTTGGGGTTGGCTGAACATTCTTGATTTTATCTGGAAAATGATCATTCATGTCATGATCAGGCTTCCAATGATGAAGAGTATTTCTCAAGTAGAATAAGGAAATTTCAGCAATTAAAATCATTAGACCTAATTCCACTGAGGTAGAATTGCATTTTGCATGCCATGCTAGCAAAGCCAGGATTTTTGTTAGGAGCAAGCTGTTTCATTTTCTTTTTGCTTTGAGACTAAAGAATCTTGTATGAGGCAAACAAGTTTTACGGAAAAAAATGTAAAACTATAGCACAAAAACTAATGAAATGCCACTTTGGGGTTCAGCATTTCTGTAACAACAGTCCTGCCCAACCGGGAAATTATAATTTTTTTAAGAAATACAACAGAAAATGAATCTCTTGTGAACTTTTGAACCCTTAAACTTTTCTTTTTTTTTTTTTCCCCCCAATAAAATATCTAAATTAACAGAGGGAAAATAACGTTTCTAAATAAAGTCTTTCCCTAGGACGGCATTTTTGTCCTGCCAAATTAAACTAACCAAAACTTTTGTTTCTCTAGCAATTTAGCTTCCCAAGAAAAATACACCTGCAGCTATCAGGAGCTTTGCTTGAGCATGCAGGCGTTCTGTTTCATGAACAACATTAGGGGGCACTTCTGCCTTGTGGGAGGTTTCAGGCAAAGAAAGGGACAAGCCAGACCATCCCGGCTGAAATGTGTCTGAATTCAGAGGCAACCAGAGATCTGCTCCAGCCTTACTTGGGTTAATAACTTGTTCTGCAGGCAAGGATCCTTTGCTCTCTGATCCTTTCAAACCTGGTCCTGAAGAAAGGCATGACCCGCTGCGAGGGAAGGTGGGGCCTGGGGTTTGATAAGCAGGTCAGTGGTCTGGGAGGTGAGGCTGAGATGTGGGGCTCCCATTCTGCCTCCCATCCCTGTGCCCCTGCACTGAAGGGATCTCACTCAGGGCTTCACTGATTTGGTGTCTTTCAGGATCTGGTGCTCTTGCAGCTTCCTTTGACAAATGCAGGTGATTAAGTTATAATCTCTACTTGCACTGATAAAAAAAACTCCACCAAAAACCCATCGAAAACCTCTTTTCAGTCTGGCTGATTACAGAGAAAAACTTGGATGTGAGATCTAAAAACTTAAAAATCAGAAGGTCATTGGAAGGGAGAGTGAGTACTGAACCTATATTTTTTAATTTTTTTTTTTAATGCCACGATTTTAAACCAATTTTCTCATTTTGAGGGCGTTAACTCATGTTTTACAAAAGTTTCACGTTAGCAATGCTGGCAAAACCAAACAAAAATTAACAATATAATTAAACAGCTCTAGTTTTCTGAAACTCTCTAAGCTGTCTTTTCAATACATGCTTTCCTTCAATGATACAAAATTATCAGCACACGCACAGAGGGCTCATTGAGTTAATTTTACAATTCTTGAGTTTATTTACCATTCTTCAAGGCCTGACCTACGGAACCAAGCTCCTGAACCCAAACTGCTGGGGAAACGCAGTTGTGATTTACTCAGTCTCTCTCCCCATTGCAAGGCTGGATTTCACAATATGCCTCAAGAGCAACCTTCAATGTTTATTATTGTACAGACTAACTGGGCAAAGTCTGCTTGGTTCAGGCATCAAAATCCCGTTTGCTCTGAATCTGCCCTTTCTCACTCATAATGCCAGGGAAATGTAGGAACTGCTTGAGTATTTCCTCCCTGAGGAAGTGAGGAAGCGAGCAAAGACAGACATCGACGGGCCATTGTGAAAACAGCAATCATTCTTTTCTGGCGTGAATGACTGTGGCCCCTTCATGGTGAGCTCCAAATTTAGACCTGGAATTCCAAGAACAAGCAATTTTTTACTAGCAGGTGCTTATTTTTCAAGCCAGTCTTAACACTCAGCCTTCTCTCTTCAACACTGCAGCTACAGACAGAAATCACGGAATCACGGAATGGCCTGGCTTGGAAGGAACCTTAGAGGTCTTGTATCTCTACCCCACTGCCATGGACACCAGACCAGGTTGCTCCAAGTCCCATCCAGCCTGGCCTTGGACACTTCCAGGGATGGAACAGCCTCAACTTCTCTGGGCAACTTGTGCCAGGGCCTCACCACTCTCACAGGGAACAAATCCTTCCTAATATCTAATCTGAATTTCTCCTCTTTTGGCTTAAAATTGTTCTCCATTATCCTATCACTCTGTGCCCATGTACAAAGTCACTCAGACCAGGAGCCCACACAGATTTCCAGTAGGATGTGTTTCCTCGTGTGCCGCCTCATTTGCTGAGGGGGGCTGCATGCCACCTCACACCACATAAACAGTGAGTGCAGCTTGGGCTGGGGGAGCAGCTTTCTGAAACTATGACATTTCCTGGGCAGAGTCCAAGCTTCACTGTGGTAATGGCTATTCAGATTTAAGATTTTTCCTGTCCAGGTCTTGAAGCCATCGTTCCATATTTATAAAAGTTTGTGAAGCACAGTGAGGGAGAGGTATGAAACCTCCCTTGAAAACAGGTCAGCTCTGAAGATGCTGCTGTCTAACTGAGCCCTGCATTGGCCCACAAGACAGAAATCCTATGGAATTAAGACACGAGCAGCAGTCCTACAAAGGAATGGGGGGCCTGTTTTGGCCAAGCACAAGAGTGAACAACAGCCTTGTAGCTGTGTCATTAAAGTTGCCTGGTACAACGTATGCAGCTCCGAGGGAGCACGAACACTTGTGCATCTGTTCATCTCCCCCCGTCCTCCCCATTCAGAAACCTGCCTGTCCCTCGTCTTGGCAGACACTCTCTTCAAGTTTCAACCATCTGATTCGTGCAGCAGAAAGTCTCCCCACAGAAAACATACTGGCTGAACTGCTTTGTTTTCCTAGAGCAGTGCAAACAGTTATTGCAAGGGGAATTTTAGGAAGATTGTGCCTGGCAAGGAAAGCTCACTAAATAAATACATGATGTTAATTATCCTTTGCCTATTTCAACTGAGCATTTCAAAGTGCTTTGCAAGCCATTAATTATGCTGCAATTTAGGACCATATGGTAGTTAAATATTATCGACACGGTTTTCTGCAGGTGGGACGCTCTGACACAGATGGATGAAGTCTGTCAGCAGCAGACCTGAGCCCCAAACCTACTAATTTCAGCTCACCAGCTCCCTGCTCCATTAGACCTTTGTAACTGTGAAAAGATGTGGTTATCTTGCAGGCAATGGTGCATTCTCTGGTTTGGAGTCCTTCCTTTGACACACCTCCCATCAGATGCTACATTAGTTCCTGTATTCTCCCACTGTCTTAGCCAGCCTTCCTCCTTTGTTTAACCACCTGAAGCCTGTTCTCAGTGGAAACTCTAAATGAATGAAAGAGCAAAAGAACAGGAAAAGTTAAGAACGAAGCATTCAGCTTTGAGTGTTCATTTGTCAGAGGGACATTTACAGCAAAGACAAATCCAGGTGCAAATGCTGGAGAGTTCCTCATGCATTCAGCCACCCCTCTTTTCTCCTGTTGGTTTGTACCATTTTGGACTATATGGATATTTGCCTTAACAGAGATGGGCAATATGGCAGATGGACAGATGTGGGGAACCACTAGATGGGGCTCCAGGAGGAAGAAGAAAGCTGTGGGATCACAGGCAGTCGATCAGGATCAAGCTGAATTATGTGTTCAGTATCCTGGCCTGTGTGGGATCTTTATTGGGAAAGATCAACCATAATAGCAGCACGCAGCACCTGTGCTCTCACCATGGGAAGGGAAGGAAGTGTGCCTTCCAAGCCAAAACGCACAGTATTTTACCAGGAGAAAAAAACGTTGTATCACTTCAGTTGCAAACTCTGGGTGAATGTGCTTATACATTCAGAGCGTGAGGCAGATGGTAACAAACCACATGCTTGTGGATTATCCCACTTTTTCCACATTTGCATTCTCAAAACCACTTTTGGTGCCCGTGGTTTAACCTCTGTTTCCCTAACTTCTGTTTATGAGTCGAATGGTCACATGTCATCATGTTGAGTGGGAAAGTG
This sequence comes from Picathartes gymnocephalus, assembly GCA_013390045.1. Taxonomy (NCBI): domain Eukaryota; kingdom Metazoa; phylum Chordata; class Aves; order Passeriformes; family Picathartidae; genus Picathartes; species Picathartes gymnocephalus. Next base: position 16,106 of record WEKY01000153.1, on the reverse strand, counting down.
TGTTCAGGGGATAAGGAGGTAGAAGTGGTTCCATATGGTGAAAGAAGAGACTATGCCAAAATATTTTTAAAAAATATAGAAAGAGGGAAAAGCAAGAGTAAAATCTTTTGAGGAGATCAGGAATCTAAATTGCTTGTGACCTCCTAGGAAGAAAACAGTTGTCTGTACCTGAAAGGGAAATTTACGATTTGAAATGCTGATAATATAAATTTCAGTGCTTGAGAGGGGTGAATGTTAAACAGGTTTACCTTTCTCTGCTCTAGGCATGGTTAAGGGCAAAGGCTGGAAGATTCCAGTCAGAGGATTGGAGGCCACTGAGGCACTGTGAAACTACCAGCTTCAGTTCTTCCAATTTTAATCTGTTGATCAGAATAAAAAATAAAATAAACAAACAAAAAAGCCCCAACCCCCCCCCTCAAACCACACAAAAACCCCAACAACCAACCAACAACAACAACAAAAACCAAACCAAAACCAAAACCAAAAACCCAACCAAAAATAACTTAAAAAAAAAGTTAGCTCTGTTCACAATAGTATTATGAATTTGCTGGCATGGTGTTATTAAGTACATGCTTGTGGTTTCTTGAGACAATTCTTCTAGTGAGTCCTTATGCTTCAGGGAAAGGAGAACAAAACCCAACAGATGCCCTCTGTTGAGAGTAAAGCAAGGGTCAAATTTATTATAAAAGTGGATAGTAAATGAAATACCTCAAAAAAACCCCAAACTATTGAGAAATAGCCTTTTTTTTTTTTTTTAATCTGATGTTTGAATAAAAAGAAGGCAACAGTACAGAAATACCTTATACTTGGGCAGGAATTTAATATTCTCTGTCCTGACAAAACCAGCTTCAGAACTCCTTTTGCCACCATAATAGGTTACCAGCTCTGGTAGTTTTATTTAGAAAGACTGACCAAAGAAAGATGACTGGAAATTCAAGCCAAAATCATACTTCTATTATGGAAGCACTCATTGGCGCTGTGTGCTGTAAAACTTTGATAAAGGAAAGGATATTTCAATTACCAAAAGCGGCTGAGGTAACCAAATTTTTATTAAATGCCACGAAGCAATTTGAAAAGTCAAGATTTTTAGAAGTAGCGAGCCTTCTAAAGTGTCTCTAACAGATTTCCAACTGGGCACCCAACAGGCGGAGCATTTCTGAATATTTAGGTCAAAGGAAAGGACTTTGGTTTTGAGAATCAATTGTGTAATCATAAGCCAGTCCCAAAACAGGGCTCAAAGACCAGACGAGCTGGCATTTATACAGTTCATTATTGGTGGTCCTGAAGGTTTCAGTCTTGAGTTAGGAGTGGTTTCAGAAGTGAGACTAAGAAAAGCTGCATGTGGTTCCAAAGCACTTAACTCTGCCTTCAAGAGGAAGCAGACTTTGGGATAGTCTTTGCCAATAGAGCAGATGATGCATAGACATCGAGCTGAAATTCCAATTTCTCTTTGCCATCAGCTTTAGTGTGGCCAGGATTCAAACCTAGTTATTTTAGGGACACATCCAATACTCATTTTATCAACTCAAAGAGTTCCATTGACTTAAATGGGAGATGGATCTCCGTCTCAGAAGTCAGTTTATTCACAATTGCAGCTCAGGAGAAAGTGTGCCACTTCATTAATTGAGAAGTGGAAGTAGAATGGATTAGACTGGAATGCAGAATGACAATCACAGGTCCATTCTACTCCACTTATCCCCAGGGTGGCAAACCCAAACCTGCTCCATCCCCACAAAAGAGAATTGGATTTCTCACAGCAGGCCTGAAACTTTCCCCGAGGCAGGTTTAAACCTGCAAATTGTACAGAAACGATTTCCATCCAACAAGACATCCTATTACAGACCCGTTCTATATTCTGTAAAGCTGGCGGTGGGTGGCTTTCAGTTGACTTCCTCGCCACATACTTTGCTGCCAAGTCAGAAAGACCAAAAATCATATATACTTGCATTCACCAAGTGATCTCCAAAGCAACTTAATACTGGTTCAAGTCTTCCTTGTCTTATAAATCGGATTCTTTCTGTAGATTGTTTACCTACCACTTCTAGTGTGTCTCCAATAAATTAAATCCTGCTGAAGTGGTAAAATATAAGAAAGATATACTGAATGGTCTGCAAGCTGTACAGTGGAGCCATTATTTTAAGAGGAAGTAGGAAAGGCAATCATAAAATTTTGAAAAATTATGCAATAACTTTGTAGTTATTGCCCATCTGTATTCATTACAATGATCTACTTCACAGGCATATAAATGGAACTGGCAAGTAAAAGATGTGCTGTTTGCCTCCAGACATGGCACCAGACTTAAGCAAATGAAATTCAACTGAAGACTTTAGAAGAAGTGCAGTGAGTGTTCATCCACAGATGGAGCCTAATCACCCATCTCCCCCCACTTTCCCCCCCATCATTTTGCATTCCCCCATGCTTGTTCTTACCCCCAGTCAGGACACCTTTGTAAGCAAGATGGCAAAATTTAATTGCTTAATTTGAAGGGCAACCCTGATGCACTACATGACTTCATTCTCACAAGGCAAAACAAATCGCATAAATCACACCTACTGAGTGCACCCATTAGAGCTCCAGTATGACAACATCATGCCTAATACTCTCCAAACAACGACCGCACAAAACTAAGACTGTAAAATTACTGTTGACTCACAGCAGCTTTTATAACATGCACTCAGCTCAAAAAGACTTAACATATATGGGGTTTAATCATATTTGGGCATAGGAAACCTCTCACTGACTCAAGACAACATATATTTAAAAAGTAAGAAAAAGCAGAATACATTCGGCTTAGTTCTTTCCCTTGAAGTTCCCACAGAGAAATACATCAGAATAACAGAAAAATGACCACTTTATTTTTTAATGAAAGGGGATTCCGAGAAGTGTTTCTTCCTTAAATTGAGGGGGAGAAAGGTATTTTGTGTGCCACCATAGGTTGGGAAAGCTGCTGTTTCTGGGCTAGGTGCTTCAGTGGTGTATATCTGCACAAAGCCGTGGAGGCAGCTGGAGCTACACACCCTTCTGGGTTGTCCCAGTGCTACCAGGTGATGTGGCTTAATCCCAGCTGGCAGCTCAGCCGCACACATCCACCCACTCCCTCCTGCTCCCCCGGGGTGGGAGACACACTCAGAAGAGCAAAAGTGAGAAAATTCCTGCACTGAGATAAAGACAGTTTAATAGGTAAAGCAAAAGCTGGGCACACAAGCAAAGTAAACCAAGGAATTAATTTCCCACTTGCCATGGGCAGGCAGATGTTCAGCCATCCCCAGGAAAGCAGGGTTCCAGCACTTTTGGGAAGACAAACTCCATCACTACATGTGTACCCCTGTACCTGCTGCTTCTCCCAGCGCTATATGCTGAGCACAATGCCATGTGGTCTGGAATGGCCCTCTGAGCCTTTGGGATCAGCTGTCCCAGCTGTGTTCCCTCCCAGCTCATTGTGCAGCCTCAGCCTCATTGCTGGTGGCATGGAATGAGATGCAGGAAAATGCCTTGACACTGTACAAGCCCTGCTCACCAATAATGAAAACATCCCTGAGTTACCAACGCTCTTTCCAGCACAAGTCCAAAACACAGCCCCACATCAGCTACTAAGAAGAAACTTAGGTCTGTCCCAGCCAAAACCAACACAAAGGGTACATCCTGCCCCAAGAATATTTGCCCCATCAGGCCAGTGGGCAACCTCCACTGTAATGGCCCCTCTCATCAAAACTGCATGGACACAATTGCATCATGAAGTTGCAGCAGTGTGCTAACACCAGAGGGGAGTGAGCCCTGGCTGGGTTATTGTCTGGTGCCATCCACACAGTTAGAGAAACAGCTGGCCTGAAGCCCTGGGTATTCAAAAATATCCCCTCCAAGCCGCCCCGTGAAGCCGGGAGCCTCCGGAGCAGAGGCTGTCACAGCAGGCTCCCACGTGAACAAAGGGTGCCTGTGAGTGTATCCAAGGATTTCCATGTGCTTCAGAGCAGGGGTCCCATTGCTTTCCTCCAACAATGTAACATGCATCACTGCATTTCACTGAGAATCCCTTATTTCTTTGTACAATAGCTTTTCGTACAATAGCTTTTTTTTCTCCACCCTCCCTATGGCTACAAAGGAGGTGGAGGGGGTAAATCTTACACATTGTCCAGCCGACTTCCTTGCATTTGGAAAGCAAAACCAAGAGGTTTATATAATCAGGCTAACATGCAAACCAATTGAAATTACAAAGGTATGTTAGAGTAGATTCCTTAAGTATTCAAACCACAGAGAAAAAAATTCCCCTCCACTAAACTACGAGGGACTGACTGAAACCCACAAAAGCTGGGAAACATGGTAAGGTCTGGCTGAAAGCTTGTCCTTAATCCACCCCTGAGGAAAAGAGTAGAGAGTAGAGGTAATACTGACTGCTTTTTGGTGGTCCCTAAATATATAGCAAATTTCCACAAAATAAATAGGAGGCTTGCCACCATATCCTCCCTCCCATTCCCTCACAGCCAGACCTCTAAACTCACAGGCTTGCAGGGCAGCTGCTTTCTCTCTGTCCAGGACTGCGTTGTCACAGGCATCAGTCTTGGCTCTTCTTCCCTGTTTTATAAGTTTCCAGTTAGCACCTGCTATGCTTTTCTCTCTCCCTGTCCTTGCCAAAAAGGGTTTTGATAGCACCAACTCCAAAGAAAACAAGATGAAAAAAAGCGCAAGGAGAACATCTCTGGATTCCTGGTTTCCTATGTTCCCAAATTGCCCATTCCCCTGTTCCCAAATTCCCCATTCCCACCATCTTTGTCACATCCACACCATTATTCCTGCTTCCCCTCTCCATGGTGGAACACTGTATGCCTTAGCCATAGGCTGGGGCAGTGGTCCCAGCTATTTTAGGGCACTGCATGTGCTGCCTGCTCAGCTGGTTGCTGCTTTTTTGGATGCACAAAGAACTAAGCTATAAATGCCATTTCCTCAGTAGAAGAACTATTCTGAATCTTCTTTCTCCATCCCACTACTCTTTTTCATTAAAATTCATATGTACCCATCTTCACTTTCGTGCCACTGCCAAACTGAGCTGAAATGAGCAGTGAGTTCAAAAGTTATCATGAGGGGTGGATGACCACACTGTATGCTCACAAAAACATTATTTCTATAGGAAACCAACCTAAAAATAATGCCATCAAAGAAGCCTTTAGGACCAGTATTAAATAAACCAAAACTGTGGAATTATGCACAGATGCCACTGCAGATACAGTGTGTTTTGTTTTCATCTAAAATTTGCATAACTAAAGCTACTCACCTGTGTAAGCCTCATCAAAGTGTCTTCGAGTCTTCTGAGGCAGCTACCAGGGTCACCAGCGAAGGAGGGATTCAATTCCTTTGGGTTCCCCATCTGAAAATACATTAATATGTACGCACATATGAACCATATACATGCACACGTAGGACCCTCCTTATTTCTTCATAATTGCAGGTTCCAAGCTCTTTAATATCTTTTATGGTTTTTTTTACAAACCGTATTTTCTACTCTCTGAGGTTTTAAGGTACTTTTATTTCTGTTTGTCAGTTGAAAAGCTGAAAACCTTTGAAGATCAGGATCCCAATAAAGTAACCAGTTTCTTTAGCTTTCAGGAGCATTTAATTACTTATATACATCTGAGAAATTAGCACCACGGGTCTCAACCAAGGACTACAGAGAAACTCATAGAAATAAAGGAGTTGGATGTAGTTCCAGATTCCAGCTTAATGTCCTAATTCCATCCTCTTCCATCCATCCTTTAATGAATTATAAAGCAATTAGCTGACAGTGAAAAGAAGAACCCCAACCAAAATACAAAGGAAAATGAGATAAAATAAAGAAAAGTTCCAATTTTACTTGTACAGTTTTCCAGCTCTTTGTTACATTTAGTCTAGACTCAGCTGTATTCTGAGGACACTTCAAATCACCCGAATAAATCTGAGAGGTCTTGAATAAGGCAAAGGAAAGAGGCCTTAGAGAAGACAAAATCTCTTTCTGCCTTCTCAACCCCTCCCACTATTTAAAAGTTACTTTGGTCTAATGAAAATCAGATTTTAATTCTCCATAAACCTCCCAGATTAACATCATTAGAATATAATTTTTTCTATGATGCTATCTTCTGGAGGAGACGCAACATGCTGTATGGATGGAAGCATCTTCAATCTCTGCTTGAACTGCGAGAACAAAAGGCTCCCTGCAAACAAAAAATCATAAATTAAATTTAAAAAGCAATATTTCACTTGCTTTATGGGTTGCATGAGCCTGCAGGCCCACGGTTTGAGACACTAAAACCATGGGTGCACCCAATGAAAGACATCTCAAAAGTTCTGACACTGAATCATAATGGTTAGAGTTGCTCAAATATTTAATCTACTTTTCTCTGTTTTAAATGAGTACATGAAAAATACTTGAGGTTTTTTGTGGTTTCTTTTTTTTTTTCCCTCAGAGAAAGAGGGGGTATTGTTTAGCTCTTAGACAATGCATCAGGGAAACCTAAGGACACATGGAATAAATAACACAGAAATTGGTATAAGGCCCCTTACATCACATGTGGTCTTATCTGTAATCAGCTTGGCCTCAAAAAAGGACATCAGGTAGTTTCCAGGTTTGAAAAACTAATGAAAAAGAAAGGACTACTTCATTTTAGAGAAGAAGTAAATAGCAAGGGTCTAGAGATTATACAATATCACAGCAGTTTTGAAAAGTGAGAACAGTCACATTCAGGAAAGTTAAAGGACAAGACACTTAAACATGGTGAAAATAAACACATTTTAACAGAACATGTAACAGTGTGCTCCAAACAAAGAATTTAGCGAGATGCAACCTATTATATATTTATATATATGTGAATAACAACCCTCTCACTGTTATATATGGATAAAAGGGCTAACAGTATAATTTTTGGGATTGGAGAGCTGAATAAACATGATTAGTTTTTCACGTTTGGAAAATTTATAAGTGACAAGAGACACTCCTGCATAGTGTTGCTTATTGTCACCCCAATCCCCTTACACTAAACACTTGAGCTGCAAAATTCCTGGTCCCAAGAGAACATTCTGAACATGGTGAGGGGAGAACAGGAAAGACTGAATTGCCACCAGTGCCTGAGGAGCTCCCTTGCAAAGACAAGGAGAGAGGAGGGAAATTCATAAAGGTGTGGCTGAAGCGCTAAACCACGATATTGGAGTAATTGGGTTCTTTTTTTTGAGTGTTTGCCCTTCAAAAACATTCATGTAAAGGCAACTGGAGTAAGATATGTACCAGAAATACATTATTTGCCAAAACCTCAGTGCTTACGATGATCTAAGGAGAGTTCTCAAGAAAAGCACATCCTGCAGGGATTTGATGCTGACAGTTTTTTTGTGTACCATACTCAGAGCTTCTGGAAGATGAGAAACAACCCCTCACATGAAGCTTGCCTAAGGCTCTGCTTTTTCCCTGCACTCCACTTTTTGAGTGTGTTCTGTAGCCTCAGCTGATATTTTCAACTCTGCCATTAAGCGAACAGGGAAAAGAGGAAAGAAACCACCACTAATCCAGGGCACTATCTAGAGAGGAGGAAGCACTCCAGTGTGCTTGCTGTGATGCAGATGAATGTATAAGTAAATATGCCATGCCACTGTTGTTGAAACTGAAGTTTAACAATATTAACCCAGATTCCAAAATCCCAAGCCTGGCTGAAAAATAATTTTCTCCTAAAAGTTCTTTTAATGCTGTATTTGTGTATCAACATTACTGCTTTTTCTGTTTGAGCCTTTTGAAGTAATTTTTTCTAGTTTTTTTTTTTGGGGGGGGGATGAAGAACATTGAATACCTGCTCATGTATATAACTACCTATAACAACAAAAAACCAACAACAGAATAGATGATGTTGGAAGCAGTATCCTTGCCTAATTTCTCTAAAACAGAATGCTTTCTGAGTGTCCAACATTGCACTGCCCATTTCAGAGATCAAAGCCCTTTCCATCCATTAAGGAGTACATCAAAAAAGCAAAGGAGATATATTATTTGTCACAGAACACCCTCTTGAAGTTAATTTTTTACTACTTAAAATACAATTTATTGAAAATACTTGAGATTTAATATTTAAATCAGTTTTCAATCAATCATAGAATTGTGGAATAGCTTGGGACCTTGAAGATCATCTCGTTCCACCCCCCTGCCATAGGCAGGGACACTTTCCATTAGGACCTTGACGTACCTCGTACATTCTAGAAAATTCTTTTTTCTTACATAAATCACAATTTTGTTGCATTTTGAATGTTCAGTTTATCAGCAACTTGTATTTTGATTACTTGTCATAAACAGCGCTTGCTTGAAAGAAATTTTGGAAAACACAACTTGTATGTGAGACAGCTTCAATGACTGGTCTTCCCAGTTAGGAGGTAAAAATTCTTCTCTTCTTTTATAACACCAGAGTTTTATTAAAACTTTAGTGTTTATAGGAGGGAACAAAGGATTTATGTAATACCTTTGATCTTAAACTTCTGCTCTGAAGAAGCTAGAAGTTCTTTGTAAGAAAATAATTTTCTGACAAAATCCTCTCAAATTAAATTTCTCTGCACATACACGTGTATGTAAACACAGTATTGGTTTTGCAAGCTGCATAGAATTTGTATTAATTAGATTGTACTAGATCAATTAATTAGATTGTATTACGTCTATCAATAAATTCACCAAATGTATTTGAAAAATGCCTTCAGACTTTGAACTCCAGGCCTAGTTCCCATTGTTTGGTATGGAATATTTAAAGTCATACCAGTGTGAAGACCTATGGTCTTGGGGTTATAAGGAGAAAGAGGTTACTAGAATACTTATTGAAAAGTACTACATAATTAGTATAATATTTGATCCATTAGAAAAATCACATCTAAAGTGAAAGAAAATACTTGTGGGTATTTGTTGAAGGACTTGTACATCAGTCTTAGAAACAGGAAAGAGAAAATAATGAAATTGTAAGATTTGTAGGATGACTCAATGGACTGTGCAGAGTAAGTGCCTCCTGAGGAGCACAGAATGCTTTTAACTGCACTGCCCAGGCCAGTTTACATCTAGCACATCTTCCCAGCTGACAACGAGATGAATTAGGTGAAAGCCAAAATTTATTAGCAGATAAGAGTGAAAAACTGTTGGTTTTATCCATAGAGAAGCAGTTTTCATGCTTGAACCATACTACTGGACTTACAGGGAAAGGTTTTGGTAGTGAGGGGAGTGTAGGGGTGGCTTCTCTGGGAAGCTGTTGGAAGCTTCCCCCCTGTCTGACAGAGCCAATTCCAGCTGGCTCCAGGACGGACCCGCTGCTGGCCAAGTCTGAACCCAGCAGGGATGGTAGTTATGCCTCTGGGATAACATATTTCAGAAGGATGGGTGAGAAAACAGCACATTTTGCAGCTGGAGAGAGAAGAGAGAACATGTGAGAGGAGCAGCCCAGCAGACACCCAGGTCAGGGCAGAGGGAGGGGCAGGAGCTGCTCCAGGTGCTGCAGCTGAGGCTGCTCTGCAGCCCATGGAGGGTACAGGGGTGCAGAGATCTACCTGCAGCCCATGGAGGAGCCCATGCCAGAGCAGGGGGATGCCCAAAGGATGCTGTGACCCTGTGGGAAGTCCACACTGGAGGAGACTCCTGTGGAGAGAGGAGCCCAGGCTGGAGCAGGTTTGCTGGCAGGACTTGTGATCCCATGAGGGACCCACCCTGGAGCAGGCTGTTCCTGAAGGACTGACCCTGTGGAAGGGACCCACTCTGGAGCAGTTTGTGTAGAACTGCAGCCATTAGGAAGGACTCACGTTGGAGAAGTTCCTGGAGGACTGTCTCCCTTGGCAGGGACCCTGCACTGGAGCAGGGGAAGAGTGTGAGGACTCCTTCCCCTGAGGAGGAAGGAGTGGCAGAGACAATGTGCAATGGACTGATCACAATGTTCTTTCCCTCTCCTCCTGCACCACTGTACAAGAAAAAGTAGAGAAAATGAGGAGTGAAGTTGAGCCTGGGAAGAAGGAAGGGGTGAAGGGAAGATGGTTTTAAGATTCAGCTTTATTGCTTACTGTCCTACTCTGGTTCAATTGGTAGTAAATCAAACCACTTTCTTTCTCCAGGTCGAGTCTGTTTTTAACGTGATGTTAATTTGTGAGTGATCTTTCCCTGCCCATGAGCCCTGCATTGTTTTCTCTCCTCTGCCCAGCTGAGAAGGGAGAAATGATGGACCAATTTTGGTGGATACCTGGTGTGCAGACAGGGTCAACCCACCCCAACCATTTTCTCTGTGTTTGCGACATTCCTAATG
>WEKY01000152.1:0-23319 GCA_013390045.1 Picathartes gymnocephalus | reverse complement strand
GTAGTGTAAGCCAAATATTTTGAATAGGGGCATTATGATTCCATTATTTATCAAGGAATTTCCCTACAATTTACAACTGGTGAATTTTTATTCAAATTTATCTTATTTGTCATTTTGGTTCTTCATATTTTCTCATGGCACTGATTTCAAAAAGAGACTTCGTCTGCCTTCAGGCTCTGTTCATTCATGGACATTTCTGTTATCACAGGCCTATAATCATCAACTATAATTTGTTTTTCCCTGCAATTGAAGAATTTATTTATTATCTTACTCCATCTTTTAAAAATCATATCAATTTACACATGAGCTGATCACCATGCTTGCACATAGATTCATTGTATATATATGAATTCATTGATTTTGGGGTTTAGTGAGGAGAAGACAGAGGAATTCTGTACATGTAATGCAAATGAAGGCACTTAATTGAACAGTCATTTGGGGTTATATGCATGTAAATAAGGACGAATGGGATCATTAAATACTCATAGAAGCCAATTCATTGCTTAATTCACTACAGGATCAGGTGGAGTAGTGGAACTGCCATTAAAGGTATAAATTTATGTTCAGATACATAATCTGCACTAATTTCAGAGACTGAAAAAAACAATGACATCATAGTAAGCTAGTTCTCTAAGTCCCCTTTATAGCACTTGAAAAGATTTAGTACATCTGAAAGGATAATTCATTCCATTAAAAGTGAAATAATTACAGGTGATACGAATTCCCCCAGTAAAGCTTCTCTTTCATTACTAACTTAGACTAGATGCCAGAAGGCTTATGTTAGTGAAAATTAATCCCCTCTAAAGTCACCTCTTCAGTTTCAGAACATATAGATTTGGTATTTCAGTAGCTCAACACAGTGTTGTAAGAAGTGAAATGTCAGGTTAAATCTTCAAGTTTAGACAGTAAAAATGTAGAGTTTAATAATTATTATTTAGAAATTTTTAGGCTGTACCTGTTACCAGAGGTTGGCCCTAGCTATGACTGTAACTGTGAACCCACTATGAAATTCTCACTGCCTTCATCCACCCAGGTAGAAAACAGCCGAACATCGCAACTGAAGTAGTCCATGGGCTCAAATAGGAGTATTCAGATGTTTTAAGGTAAGCACTTGTGTGAGTGCTTTGCTGGATCATGGTCAAAGCATTCACCAGGTTTCCTGATGGCTTCTGTATCCTTGTCCCAGCCTTGCTGAATGGATTTTTAGGTTTGGGTAAAAAAAAGATCACGTTTAATTTCTCTTCACCAAAACCAAATTCTGCATCTTCTGAGTATTTCACTTGAAGCAGCTATGCATCTTTCTTACCATTGACTGTCCCTTTTTATACTTCATTTACAATAGTACTAAAAGGTATTTTCTTAAGAAATACATGGTAAAAATACTTGTTGAGGACCTGCTATAGCAGCCTTTGAAAGCAGTGGGAGTTTCTCCATTGATTTTAACAGGTTGTGAACTGAATTCTAAAAGATCAAATTTAGGGAAGAGCAATTAAAGAGTTTTCTCATCAATAGCAAAAATGTTCAGACTGTCTATGTATTAATTCTACTGAAAACAATGGCAAAATAACTGTATACTTGTCTAAAATGAATTATTCTTAATCTCTGTCATATAAACAATTTCAATAATCACCATGTACATATACAAATATATCAAATGTACAAATGTGTGTAGTAACTAAAAATTAAATTATAATTTAACAGATGTAGTGAAATATAAGTATTAATAACCTCATTTTAAAGTCTGATGAATACAAAAGCTCTCATGTTATAATCACTCTCAGAAAGAAAAGAAGCCTTGTTAATTACACAAAATAATAAATAATGGAAACATTGCACAAATTAATTCTAGATTAGGACAGAATAGTTTGTATTTGATAATAGAAAGGGCATTTTTAGCAGAGAGTAAGTATGATCATAGAATAATAGGATGTTTTGGGTTAGAAGGGATGATTCTGGAGACTGTTTTAACTATTAGACTTCTTTGCTCTCCAATGATCATCAATTTTTTAAAAAGAACCAATCTTTCCCTTACAACAAGTCTAAATACGTTAGATGCTGGCCAGCAGCATCCTACAAACACTAAATCAACTGAATACTAATGAAATGTCTCCTTTCAAAAAGTTTTGAGGCTGTGAAAGACTAATGGGAGATTTTTCAAAATGGAGAGTAACAAAAAGTACAATTGCTTGGGCAATTTGAGGCAATGAAGTTTGTGGTATTCATGTTGATTTGTTATGTATAATTAGTGACTATTATATTGGTTAAGTTAATTCTGAAGACACAATTTTTTTTATTAGTCTGAGCTACTTCTCATCTGTAGAGGCATAGCTTCTGGAATAGAAAACTGAAAAGATGAGGCTACCATTATTTGTCCTATTTGGCAAAAAAAATTCATTACTACTGTATCATACAGAGTATGCCACAATGTTCTATATTTGCATTTTTGGATAAGTTTCATTAATATCTGTATCCCCATCATCTTCTTCTCATGTCTTTTAGTAACAGACTCAATCTGGCACATATTGAACATATTTTACATATAAATTCTAGAAAGCATAAAATACAAGTTTATCTTTGCCTTCAATTAGCATCATTATTTCTGTTTAGTTGTCAGTTCCTTGAATAGTCAAACTGGAAAAACTGCTTTTATTAGCCATGGCAAGAAATGCTAAGACAGCCCATGGGAGAAACCTCCTTTTACTTATTGGCTTTTTGTACAAGCTTTATTGGCAAAGTCATTTCACAAGTTTAATGGATGACTCCAGCTTGTAAAACGTATTGGTCAAGGTAGGTCATATAGTGTAGTATTTACAGATATTGAACCAGACAGGTTCAGTAACTAGAGTAGTTAAATAATAATGACAAAAGGCTGCATGTTTATCCTTGCTTTTTATGCCTTCCATAAATATTTTTGTGCCATAGGAAATTTAATGCTAGAATGTGGTCAAAAGATCAGGCTTTAATTACTGCTGAACATCCTGGTCAAAATTGACGTTATGTCGTAATTCTTAAAACCTGCCACCAAAAGCTTAATTTTACCTGATAAAGACTGAAGTTGTGCCATCATGAAAACTGGCATCATTTGTGTCCAAAAACAAGATGGAAAGTGTCTGTGGCAGTAGCAGTAAAGGAATCAGGAAAAATCCCATAATTTTAAAATAAAAAGCATTCACAGTAGAAGCTTTCAGTTAGCAACCAGGCATTAGAACTGAGTCCAGTAGTCTACTTTTGTCTCAAGATTTGGGTTTTCTGGTGCTGTAATGTTCCTCTAACGCAAATCTACTATCATGAAAGAAATACTGAAATTCACACAATGTCATGTAAAGTTAAGAGGTTAACAGTAAAAGATACTTTGGTATCTAACAGACAGCACCTTTTTCCTTTAACTTGGATTAGCTATTTACACTTTCTGTTTTGAATTAGGATTTTGTTGTTCACCATTGGTGGGAGGCATTGAGTGACCACTAAACCTGAATAGTTTGCTGCCTCACCTGTGGGGTTTACCTTTAATCTGTCATTGATTTAAAGTTCACTAATATCATGCTGTATTTCTACATAGGCAGCAGGAAGAGATATATATGGTTGTTCTTACCCATGTATTGATCTACCAAAAACTAACCAGCTTATTAACATTCTCACAGTACCACAGTGAAGCTACTGTATTCTTTGGAGGGGTATCAGTCTATTTGGGTCTGCATTCGTGCATATACATGTCTTCCCAAATTTTCTTCAGTAAATTCACAGTGCATAAGGTGCCTTGCATTTGTCCTTTCTTTACCTGTGCAAACAAACGCTCTCTATCACTGTGCTTCATAACCCTACTCTTCTCTGCCATCCTGTCCTCTGCCCTGGTTTCCCAGGACAGAGATGCTCTGGAGGGGGAGTGCAGACAGCACACCCATGTAGATGTGTCCAGTGACAACTGGGAGTATCACACAGTGATGAACTGAGAGTAGGGTGCCAGAACTAGTGGCTGACAATGACCAAAGTGCCCGAGGAATACTACTTTGAGGTAAGAGCCCTCCCCTTTCCATTCCTGACCAATGAAAATACACTTAGCAAAGCAAGACTTTTTCATGAATCTTAGAAGAAAATATGAACATATAAAAAACACTTTTTTTTTTTTTTTTAGTGCTTACAGACATACATTTTGAGCACCAGGCAGCAAAACACACCGAACTCTTCAGATAAAGCTCATTATGCTGTAGAGTAAGTAAACATAATGATATAAAGCTCTGCATTATATAGAAAAGAAAACTGTAATTGTGATAAAAAGGGATGAACAGAATAATATTATATTTAAATATAATGCAGTGCTCTTTAGATGCAGAAGTAGTTACTTCACAACAAAATGAAAGGACTCTGCCAACAAGGCTTTCAAAGTTAAATAAATCTACTTGTGTTTGTTGTTCTAATTTAGTAGGTCAATATTTCAAAGAAACCCTGGAGATAAGCAAGCTGGCAGGAAAAAGAGGGAAACAGTTGTGGGGAGGGTAGTGAGAAAAGGTTTTGGACCTGAATCACTCTTGGCATTTACAGGTTGTGCGTAATGTTAATAAAAATTACAGCTGCAACAGTGATGACTCTCTGTTATAATGCATACTGTCAGGAGCAGCCTCTTCAGTGACCTCTGGTAATATGATTCTGCTGGTGGATGCCTGCAAATCTGCTGAGGAAGCAAGTTAGAGCTGCAGAAATGGCAAGTCATCCTTCATTCCCCAACCAGGAATCTGGCACTGAATTGGAGATTCAAAAACTACAACATATATTTTGCAAAAATAAATAAGAAAATAAAAAACCCTTTTTCCTACATGAGAGGAACACTTCTGTGGGAGATAAGGGTCATGATAGCACATAACCACAGACTCTGTCTAACAGATCAATGACTATTCTTTTGGCTGTGTAAAAATGTCTTTTGTCCACAGGAAAACTGCTGAATGAACAAAGCAATTGGAAAAAGTGTTACCTTTTGCATGCTGGAAGCAAACACATTTATTGCTCATATGTTTTGTTGGAAGCAAACACATTTATTGCTCATATCTTTTGTTATACTTGCTTCAGCTATGGCACTCTACATTTCATCTTCAGCACACCTATAAAATTACAAATGCAGCTATTATCTACAAGCATTTGTTAAAGAAATGCAACGTATAATTGCAACAGCATAAAGGTATGTAATTTGCAGTTCTTTGGGAGTTTGGTTTTATAATTTCAATTACACTTTCAAAAGAAAAAAAGGCAGTTGCTTACCTTAGCTACTAATCCTGGAGAAAATGTTTTTTTGCCAGAGTAATACACACTAAAAAGTAACTAATCATTAACACTCCACCAGTCTCCTTGCTAGATCAGTAACTACCAATTTCCTGGGGTTTCTGCCTAACAGAAGCTGTATTCATCTTTTCTTTTGTTCCTGAAGTACAGCAAAGTTGTTGAAGAAGCTGTGTTTATGTGTAAAAGAGAGTCAACTTCCTGTTGTGAACAGGCTGTTTCTTGCCTATTACAGTAAATAAATAGCTAAACATTGTTTAAAAACTTATTTTAATATTGACATTTTTGTACTGCTTATTATCCTTCCACTGTCTTACACAAAAAAAGACCTTGAGAAAAGTATTTTTCATTCTAAGTGATTGTGGGAAGTAATGCATGGGGCTAACAAGTGCAGTGGGTTAAACATCATTTGTATCCCATTTACTTCTTTCATATAGAACTTGTCTCTTTGTGTTGCACTGAAACTATTAATGAAAGTTTTGTTCTTAGAGCAAAGAAGATATCCCAATGTAACAAAAATATTTTTTTACAATATTCTTGGCAAATTTCAATTGTTTTGATATTTATATAATATTAAATTTTAAAAGTTAAAATAAAAATCAGTGTGGATTAAACAGAACATTTTAAGTCCTTTAAATTTCCATTAGGTTTTGATATCAGGAACCTTTCTCATGTATAATGTGAAACAGTTAAGTAGCAAACCCCACCCTCTTGTTACATTTAATGCATCTATAATTTCCTGAACTAACCTAAGTGTGCCCTCCAGAGAATTTTTTCCAACTTTTCTAAATTGTATCTCTTCTTGCCATGCTGGAAATCGCAACATTATTTTGGTGGGAGAATATAGAAATTGAGAATATTCAAAAACAATTGACTTGGATGTGCAGAAGAAACTTTAAGGTTATGGAACCTTCCCAAATACTCCTCAGACATTTAACAAAATCAAATTTTTCAAATGTCTGTGTCAAAATCTCCTATTCTGTATTCAAATGTTATAGTTTTTTGCCTAGTTCTGAGGGAGCACTACAGCTGGAAACTAGACCATATGATTACTTGCCAAGTGTGGAGTCTTACATGCATTAAGACAAACACCAGTGAAAAAATATATTTCTTGGGCATAATACTTAGAATCATTTTGATTACTTTTATTTTGCTGAAGTGCAAGAGCTTCCAGCTTACTCCTGGAAGTAAATGCCTTTATTACCATTAGCATTATCAGTCAAACTTATTACATCATTTTCTAAGGGCCTCTCTCCCCACAAAAAGACATTCACTCATTCCACTACAGAAGGCACTGTTAGAGGCCAAAATAATATGTGTTTTCTCTAATCTAAGTGAGCAAGGCACTTGTCATTAGTAAAAACATAGAATGAGAGCAGACACATCACAAGACTTCAGAATTTGAAGCTTGAAGTCTGTAATCCTTGGAAAAATAATCCCCATGGATTCTGGGAGAAGCTAAACAGGATGAAATGTGAAGGGAAACAGTGCAAAGTTAATAAAGCAGGGATGAATAGGTAACTGGGGCAAAATAAAAACCAAGGTGAGGATCAAGAAAATGGGTGGAGAAATCAATTCAGAGTTGCAGAAATTTTTAAATTGCAAACGCTTTATATATGCATTTCTTATAAGTCTTTTATTATAGATTTCCAAGTCAAATCACTTCTATTGTTTCATGTGCTAGAGCTAACAGACTAAGAGAATACTTAGAAAACTGAAAGATTTCTTCAGATATGTCACTGCTTTCTTTTTGTGGCTTCATGTAGGCAAACAGCAGCAACAAGAGATTATTCACTGAAATTATTAGTAAGGCAAGCATATTAGACTAATTTTTTTTATAGTGCTTTTGAAAAAAAAGAGTACTAACTACTAAGATTATTTCCCTAGTCTGATTCTGGCTAATATTACTATAATATATCTGATCACTTACTACATCTAGGTAGATATATGCAAAATAGAATGGAACAATACATTTTTATATCATGAATAGATATTGCACATCCTTTCAGTGTTTGTGGATTTGAAAGTTCAGTTCTATGCACTGACATTGAGAACTCCCTTACACTCCCTGAAATGAGAACTTTAGCTCCCACACCTGCAATGCAGAGCCAGAGCATTTTTCCTTCCTGTTGCCTGACTGCAGGCATCTGGGCATAATCTCGGTTAGTCTCAAGCTCCGCTGTTGGGCCCACATGGGAGGAGTTGCCAGAGTTTTGCTGCTGTTGGGGAAGTCTACTCTCCAGGCAAGGTTCCTGGCTCTGCAGAGTCTCAATCAAAGGAAATAACTCCTACCTGCAAGTTTGAGCTGTGGCCTTTGAGTCCTCACCTTAGCTCCATTACCTGGCACATGCTGAGATTCCTCATGACACGGTCACACAACCACAGCACAAGAGAGAAAACGGTATGCTGACCGTGTGTGTGCATATGCACACATACAGCAACATCTCAACAGACAGTGGAAATCTGTGTGCTTGTTCCCATGTGGGGAATGCATAACTGACTCATTTTTTTTCAGAAACTTTACTGCATTAATAAAATGTCACATAATTTTTCAGATTAGTCAGGCACATTTTCAGAGTTGAAATTTGTTAAGTAGCTAAGGAGTAAGAAACTTGGGATTTAATCCACCATCTATACTTGAGTAAGTTGCCTTAGACTGTCTTGCAGTCAATGGACAGAGTTTGGCATTTCTGGGGCACACTTTATCTCATCTTAAAATAGCTGTCTAAAGCAGGTCAGACAAATTGTGCCCTTGCAGTGCCTTTTACACCCCACTGACTATAAAAAGCATGACTAGCTCAGAGGCACACATCTACACTGTAGACATTTACAGATAGATGATAAATTCCAGACTATATGATTTATGATGAGCTGGCTTTGATGGCCAAGGAAGAATGAGTTCAAACTCAATTTTCCTGTGCTCCAAAGCTGAGTTGTTTATAGGTTTCTCAGCAAAGTGGATACCTGTGTATCTTTAAGGAATTGAAGTTGTGTTGTAGCCTTACATTCTTGGCACTTAAACAGACATTCAGATGTTACTTATTCATAGAACTGATGGACATGTGGTCATCTCTGAAACCAACCCACTGTTTTGAAACACTCCTTGGACTATCTGGCTGAATGAACTGAGAGATTGAAAAGTTATTAAGTGAAGACCAATAGAGGCTTATGCAGCTAGCTCTGCTACGTAGCTGTCCGAGGGAAACCATGATAAAAATTTCAAACAAAATTACGCAAAAGGATTCTCACCTTACATTTGTGCTTAAGTATTTAGTTGAAATGAGGTAATAGCATAAATAAAACCACTCATCTCTAACTATATCTTCTGCTTCTTCATCTCCTTCCTACTACTTTTACTCAACTAATTCGGTCTTTTATTTGTGATGAAAAATACCTCCTACTGATCCCACTGAAACCAAGCTGGTATTAAATATGAATAAGGGTTTCATTATTCAACAATATGCTGTATATGCACTGTACATCTTTGTCTTATAAACTGTAAAATTTCTGTTTAGGGACTGTCCTTTATTGTTACCTTCATAAGTACATAATCTAAAAACTATCATATATACGATCGAAAGAGTAGTGTTATTTGCACAGAGAGAATAATAAAATCACTCTAGTTTAAGCA
Source organism: Picathartes gymnocephalus (assembly GCA_013390045.1). Taxonomy (NCBI): domain Eukaryota; kingdom Metazoa; phylum Chordata; class Aves; order Passeriformes; family Picathartidae; genus Picathartes; species Picathartes gymnocephalus. The sequence continues at coordinate 14,420 of WEKY01000152.1, read as the reverse complement.
AATGTCTTCTTAAATAAGGAAACATCTTCTTAATTGATGGTCATACTGAATTTTAATATGTTACACATTACAATTTTGTACTGCAAAACCAAATTTTGATTTGTAACATTTCAGGCTCCATACGTGGCACAAGGATGAATCCTGCTTGAAAATAACTGATAAGTCAAGCTGCTATTATTACACTTGCTTCTTTGTTCACAAGGAGAAACAGTAATTTTTTCCTAACACTGTTACCATAAAAGGGAAAGCCCTAGATATTCTCTAAAAGAGTTTCTCCAAAAGAGTTACACTCAAAAACCATTGAATGCATTGAAAAATCTTACCATGGATTTAGTTTGCTTTGGTTTTGGCCCTTGTAGAACCCACTAGTACTTTAAGGATTAGAGAAAAAATTAATTATTTCTGTTTTTTCATGCACTTTTAAAGGATGTTTTCCTCTTAAATTTTTTTGCTTTAATTCCATTTTTCTATGAGAATCTTAATATGATACCCCATTTCTTTGTGATAGCCTAGTCCATTTTAGTATAAACTCTTGAAAGAAAGCTATCTTTTTTCAGAGGCAATAATTTCTCATTTCAAGGACCATAAGTTATTATTTTGAGTTAAATTACTTTCCTAAGATACTCTGAATATAGATAGAAGAGTCAGAATACAGAAAATTCTAGTCCTAAATCCCTGTAAGGCAATAATTCTCATTTTCATCCAGTTTGGATGGCATGGAAACACCATATGATCAACATTGGTCCTCCACAATATCCCTCTCTCTAAACTGGAGAGAGATGGATTTGATGGGTGCACTGTTAGGTGGATAAGGAGTTGTTTGGACAGTCACATCCAGAGGACAGTGGTCAATGGCTCAGAGTCCCCATGGCCATCAGTGACAAGTGGTGTCCCCCATTGGTCCTCACTGGGACCAGTATTATCAAAATCTCCATTAATGACATAGACAAAGGGCTCAAGTGCACCCTCAGCAAATTTGCAGGTGACACCAGGCTGAGTGGTGCAGTTGACCTGAAGGGTGGGATGCCGTCCAGAGGGACCTGGACAAGCTCAAGGAGTGGGCTGGTGGGAATGTCATGAGTTTGAACAGGACCAAGTGCAAGGTGCTGCAGCTGGGTCAGGGCAACCCCTTGTATCAACACAGGCTGGGGGAGGAACAGATCCAGAGCAGCCCTGCCAGGAANTCCTGCATCCATCTCTGGGGTCCCCAGCACAGGAAGGACATCAGTCATCAACCATGATGATTGGAGAGTTGGATCACCTCTCCAGTGGGGAAAGGCTGGGAAAATTGCGATTGTTTAGCCTGGAAGAGAGAAGGCTTTGGGGTGACCTAATTGAGTCCTTCCAGTACCTGAAGGGAGCCTACAGGAAGGATGGAGAGAATCCATTTACAAGAGCATGTAGTGACAGGGCAAGGGGCAATGGCTTTAAATTGAAAGTCAGTAGCTTTGGATTAGACATTTGGAAGAAATTTCAATACTGTGAGGGTGGTGAGGCACAGGAACAGTTTGCCCAGAGAACTTGTGGATCCCCCATCCAGGGAATACTTAAGTCCAGACTGAATGGGGCTCTGAGCAACATCTGGTCTAATGGAAGGCTTTCATGCTCATGGCAGGAGGGTTGGAACGAAGTGATCTTTATGGTATCTTCCAACCCAAGCCATTCTATTATTCTATGTTTACCTATAGGAATTTCTAAATGTTGTATCGTGTTGGATAGGGATTAAAAATGCCTCTATATTCATCAAAGCTCTTCTCTGACTTCCACAGGCCTTGCTATACTATGATCAATACATAAAATAAAAAATACAAGCAGGCAAGATACTTGGAAGTATATCTGGGAGTACAAAAGATTGTGTGGTGAGAACAGGTCAGAGTCACAGTTATATCAGTGTTAGACAAATGAAGGATAAGCTCTCTTAACAGGGTTAGATGAATTCTTTTTTTAAGGTTTTGAATATTGGTTGTACATTTGCTACAAGTGCTGAATGTATGAATTAAATGTCACAAGAAATATCCTGTACCCTATTAAGACACTAAACTTTTGCTTTGCATTCAGGTTCATGGTGCCATATATGACACAGTTTGTTTTGTACTCAATTTGAAAGGTTTCAGTGGGCTTTCTTGTTTAAGAATTGTGTTCTGTAAATACGAAATTGAATTTCTAATTAGGAAATTTTTCAAACAGAAAGAAAAAATAAAGACGGAGGATGTGACATTGGATGATTAAATATACTCATCTCAGGACTGGAGGAGGGGTTCAGAAGATAATTGTTGTGGTTAATTTAAAAATGGCCTGGAGAAGTAACATAAAATGTACTCTAATTAACTTTGCCAGTTAGTGAAGCTATACGTTTTTTACTTGAAAATACTTGTATTTCTTCTGTTCCAAAAATGCACATAATTAAACATTAATTCAATTTTAATTGCATCCCTAGTGAACACTCCTATGCCATTTTGTCTTTTAAAACTTTGGCTAGATTAAAGCTAAAGAACTTGTACTGGTAAATCAGCCAGAGGCACGACGTTATCTTTGATTGACAGCTACACTAGTAACTCTTTTAATAAGATGGGGATGATATGGTTGGTATAGATAATTTTTCTCAGTGTGGGTGACAGCCTCAGGCACAAGCAGTCTAAATGAATGCTTGAAACCCTATGCTTTTAAGCAGTTCCAGAGGTATAGCTAATCCAACACTTCCCTATATCAGGCTATCACATACCAAATGCTCTGAAGTATCTGTCCAGTAACAAAGGAGAGATAAGAATTCACTTATCTAATAAAGTGTAAGTGATTGGAGTTATTTCATGTGTGTGCTTCAAAAAAGAGCTTTGTTGCAGTAATTAACTAGATGGTGATAAGTGTTTCCTGTGAATGCATATGAGCAGTGCCCACAGTGCTGCTTCCAAAGAAGGTCCTATGCAGGACCTTCCTTACAAAGTAGAAAGTATGGAGCTGAGGATCTAGTTTATAATCATGAAGAGAACAGTCTGAGACTGATGGAGATGAGTTTCAAAGAGCTTTGGAAGTAAAATACTAAAACACTGCTATATAGCCGGGAAAAGGAAAATTTGCCTATTTTGGTGAGCAGCCAGGTTTCTTCCTTGGACCCTTCTACAGGGACAATAAATCAGCTATTTCGGCAATAGACTGTTCTGCTGCTCTAAGTAATTTCCATGGCAGAAGGATATTGCCTGCATAATGCATGGCGTTCCTCTAGGCTATTTGGTTTTGCAAAATATTATTGTGTGGTAATTTCAAGCCTACCTCCTTTTGGTAGCAAGGAGGTTAGAGTGGTGACTTCTCTGAGAAGCTACCAGAAGTTCTATGTTTGATAGAGCCAGAACCAGACAGTGCCAAGATGGACCTGACACTGGGCAAAGCCAAGTCCATTGGCAATGGTGGATATGATCCCATCCACCTCTGGGATAACATATTTAAGATGGAGAAAAGGTTATTGTGCAGGAGAAAATTGCAGCCACAGAAGAGAGGAATGAGAATATGCAAGGGGGACAACTCTTCAGACACCAAGGTCAGCGAACAAGCAGAGATTCCCCTGCAGCCTGTGATGATCGTGGTGAGGCAGTGTGTCCCTGCAGCCCATGAGGCCTGGTGGAGCAGAGACACACCTGCAGCTCACAGAGGACACCACACCATGTCACAGAATGAGTGAAGTTTTGTAACTTATATAATACAAACACATCTCTCTTCTCTGGGACAAAAGAAATATTTTTATAAGTGTGCTGGTTTCATGTAACATTAATGGTGCAATTCTTTAATCAAATAAGTTGCTCTTCTCCATGGAGACAAACAGGTATACTGAAGTCAAATTAAAATATTTCAGCATTCTGTGAGAAAACCACCTAAATTTCATCAGAAACTATGCTTGACATACAGCAATGGTAATAGTAATTAAATGAAATGCAAACTGCTAACAAAATCAAAGCAAAGCAACTTGTGAAGCCAAATGTTAATTTTCATCTTAGTTTTATGGTGTGATAATTATTTAGGGGTGTGTTGTTATGTTCTAGCTAGGTATTACCCTTGCACAAACACAGAGCTCTTTCCAGTTGATAGAAAGATTTATACTGATGAGAAATAACTTCACATCTTATAGGTAGACCACAACTCAGTAAGGCTTTTAAGCATTTCTAAATGTTATGCATATGTCTAGATTGCTTTAATAAATAGGGATTGAGTTAATCATGTATGAAAGTAGTTTTGTTATTCAAACACTTAATGTGAACATACTGAAGACTTCCGAACAGGAAGATTTAATTTTGGTTATGAAGAATGTAAATTTATTAATCAATAAATCTCTTTTAACTGTATTTCATTGACTCAATGAATTTTTCTTTTCATTACCCAATCAGTAGAGTTCCACCTTGCAATGTTTCGTATCAGTCTGTGGATACCAAAGATGCATATATGGTACCAGCGTTTCTCTTCCAGCAGTGGGTGGTCTGATTCCTTAACCAAGCTGATTTTTTTGTATTACAAAGCTTAGCTCAACTTTTTCTCTTAGAAAATTTTCTTCTGCCTGACTACATTTATTTTAAAGTATGTGTATGCATACAAGCACAGTTCAGTGCTTAGTAACTGTATTATGCAGCCAGGAATATCTCAGTGTTTCTGTAACTACTCCTTGCTTCTTGAGATTTATCACCTGGCAATAAAAATTCAGCTAACTCTGAAAACAAGGATTCTGTGCTTTAACATACTATACTTCATCCAGAACAACAAAAAAAAAGGTTCCATTTCAGTAATAAAATTCGAAGGAAATAAAAAGAGAAAGAGAGTAAGAAAAACTTCCCACAAAGGCTATGTTGGTTTGTCTTTCTAATATCAATTTTTCAGACCTTTAATTAATAACAAAGGACATAAATGCCTAGATAATTCCAAGAGAAAATGCATTTTAAAAGATTTTCTGACACCTATAATGTGTAATTCTGATTGTTGTACATGGTCATATTTTGGATTTTGCTTTAAATCCAGATATTCCCCTTATTTCTCTAGGTTGGATATATTTTTTGTCCTGTTATAAAAGTTACAATTTTTTGCTTCAAATAAAGTTAAAATGAACTGTGTCCTATGTCTCAGCTCTCTCCATGTGTGGTACTGCAGCTGTGTGCCAAAAAAGATGTTTACTAAAAATTGTCAAGAATTAAGAGTCTGCAGAGCTTAAACACATAAATACAGCTCAAGGAGAATGTGTTCTTTTGAAATTATTCCTTTTCGACAGCAGCATGAATCTGAGGACAACCAAACTTTGCAGAGAGTATTCAAATAAATGAATAACTATTTTACATGACAGAGAGACAATATCAAGTCCTGTCTGGGAACTTTAAGTGACTATGAATCTATGATGCCCACATATCATTGAAGGAAGTTGTTATGAAAAATTGTCTGTTTTGAGATGACTCTGTAATGACCTAAAGATCACAGTCATCTGTCTCAAACACTGTAAAGACCAAAAAAGGACTTTGCCATGAGATAAGCACAAAACGGAGTGCCAGGATAGCAATAACTCCAGGCATGCCAGAGGCGAGACCTGGTTAGCACATCCAGATTAAAATTCCCACTGTGGCAAACTGTGTAAAGAAGCAACTGGTCAGACACATATCACCAGTCAAACAAGAATCACCCCAAGTTATGGGACAGACGGCATCTGTGACCACCCAAGCTTCCCCCTGAATGGAACTTTATGGAACTTGGACTGTAAATAAAGCCACATGATGGGACCTTGGGATATGATAGAGGTGGTATTATTGCCTGAGGGTTATCTCAGACAAACGGGGAGGTTAACAAAGGTGGGGCAGAGGAATGTATCACTGATAATAGCCACTAATAATTCAGAATTTATGGCCACAAGGAAAGCCAACTCAACAGCTGTGCTGAAATCTGCTCAGGCTGGGTAAAAGGTAATTCTGACAGGGGGACATCACAACCCACCAACTCAAAACACTGAGCATGGGACTATTCAGCATTAGAAGTGAGGGAATCAATTAACCAGTAAAATAAGAGAACTGTATAGCCAGTAAGCATGATTTACTGTGTTTGCTAAAATGTATAAATAGTGAAAAGTTTCGAATTACTGTGGAACCCCCCACCACCAAGAAGCCTAGGTGAACGATACTGGTATCTATATCCCATATACTAATGGGATACTTCTAGATCCATGGATGGTGATATCTTCTGCTTGATCTCATTCTCTCCGGCTCTCTTTTTTATTTTTTTTTTCTCTTTTCTATTTCTGTCTATCTCTCTACCTCACATTTACTGTTAAATAAAATTCACACTACTGACTTCGGCATGTGGTCTAATTTGCACCTTAATTTGTGCAAAGGCATCTCTTAATAATCAGACCTTAACAATATCCTTAGGCTTTTCACTTTGAATTATGCTACACTCTATATTCAGTTAAGAACTCACTGCAGCCAAGACATGAATTTGCATTTTCCACCTCTCTATTGACTCTGTACTCATTTGGTTTTTTTGATCATTGGGAAACAGCAGGATTTCATGGTTCTGTATCAGCTACACTGTGATTAACAGCATAATGGAAAGCAAAGGAGATTAGATGAAGTGCAGAAATTAATCACATTAAATTGGTGGATTAGGTTTTCTGACGTAGCTAACTTCTCTGCTCCAATTCCATTGAAACCACTTGGGAGAGGAAGCCGAGCCTAGAACTCTTCCAAGCAAACACAGGAATTATTCTGCAGACAGCAGGCCTCTAGACTGCTTTGATATGCCATGTTCTATGAGTACACACATATTTATATGTGAAGATCTGTCGCGGGGCTGTGCTGTTGTTGGTAAGGTGCTGTGACCTTCCAGCAGCTTCTCCAGCTAGAGCCACTCGGCGTCGCAGACACGTTTCCCCGCGAACACACACGCACACCGGACAGCTTCGTAATCCTCCGACGAAGGGAAGCGAGAAGGGCTCTCTTACGGAGTTCCACAGGGTTTATTGCAGACACACGTGAAGGGGACGAGAAACAGAAAACCCAGAACTGGGAACATACAGGGGTTTTTCCCAGGGAGATAAGAGGCGGGGTGAGCATCAAGGTCCCATGGTCTGAGGGCTCTGGGGCGGCACACAGGAGGGACCAAGGTGTGTGGGCCAACAAGGGGATAGGGAGGGCCTGGCTGGGGGACGGGGACCCACAGGGAACTGGGGAAGGGAGCTCCCGCTCCACGGCCGCCGCCATCGCACTGCGGTTCCGGCAAGGACGCGCTTCAGCAGAGCGGCTTGCTCTGGGAAGGGGCAGGGAGGTAGGCAAACCAATCAGGGAAATAGAACTGGGGTACATTTAGAACTGTAGGGCATCCTAAGAGAGGCCTTTCCTATCACCACAAACTGGGGGGTTGGTTCTTGCAGTCCTCCACAAAGATCTGTTTTTCTAAAGAGGAAGTCTGTATACATGCTATCAATGCTAAACGACATAGAGTATCATTAAAGAAAAAAAAGCTGTATAAAAGTTTATTTTCTAATGAAAATTTCTAGTCGTTACTGTGCATGTACAATTCTTAATGAACTGAGTAACATCAGCTTCAATAAATATTGTGTTTCCTTGCAAAATAAAAGCAGTCTTTATTCTAGGGAAGAATATAATATTTACAGTACTTTCCAGACCCATGAACCAGAGTTTGACTACTTGAAAAGTCTGGAAATTGAGTAAAAAAAGTAATAAAATTAGGTGGTTCCCACAACAGAATGCTGCTCATTTCCTGTTGTTTACAAATGATAAGGACATTTTATTTTGTGGAAAGATTTTTTTTGACAGTATTACCTCATCTGTAATACATTTCTGGTGGTTTGATTTTTTTCTGAAGTTTTGGGATTGTTATAATATCTTCTCTAATTACATGTAAAATGTGTACGGATTGTAATACTCTGTAAATTACTGATTTATGAATTTAAAAATAATAAAGCAGCAAAAGAATAGGCAAAGCTACAGAGCTACATGCTGTGTATATACTCACCAAGCTGTCAATTTACATGCCCTGTTACTCTCCTTTAATACTCTAAATGGGTAGAAACAGATTCCAGTATGCTGAACTGCAGTAGAATTGAGTTTGACTGAACCATCCTAATCTTGAAGTTTAACTGTTCATTTCAAGATTTAATCATGTTACAAGGCTCTTTTTGCTTTTCCAATACCAAACATCATATGTGCTTTGACAAACAACTGTTTAAAAGACAACACATACTCTGGGATGAATGTATTTATTCTATTTTCAATATGTACCTCTGTTTAGATAAAAGCAGGTAAAAAAATCACAAGTTGAAAATAATAAGTTTTCATGCCCTTCTAGTAGTATTTATTATATATTAGGTCTGTATAAGTATTAGGTGTGTTTCATTTTGATGCATCATAGAGCTGCACAGCTCTTATGTGGATGATACAAAATGCCTCCTCAGAGCTCCTTGGGATTTTAAAAGATTAGGGTTATAGTACAGTCATGTGACATCCCAAAAAGTAATTTTGATTCTGTTATAAAGTTTTATGTTCATTCAGCTGATTCATTACACTGATAAATCCCATTTTTATTGTATCTTATATTGTGGTACTCTGTTGTAAAGACTTTATTGAAGTCCTGTATTTGTTTTGGCTTGATGGATCGAAAAATTGTTTGCATTGTACAGGTCTGATCACTTAACAGGTATTCATTTAAATGGGTAATAAGATACAAGGGTTGTGTAATGAGATGGAAAATTGCTAACCACATATTAGATAATTACTATGGGTTTTGTCCAAATCAATTTTGGCAGAAAATAATAAATCTAGAAAATAGACTTGGAACCTACATTTCAGATTGGTAATCAGTAGGTCACTCTTGTGAAAATATTTTCCTCTTTGTTCTTGTTTAATGGGGAAAGAAGCCATTGCCTTATTTAATAGCAACTTTGTAGTGAGATACAAGAGTCATATAAAAAGAGATATGCATGTGAGCTAAAAAGTCCCTCTTCTGTCTTTTTTTTTTCCATTGAATATTGAGATTTTCCTGGTCATCTTCTAAAATAAGTAGACTCCATAATCGTCAAAAAAAGGAAGAACAAAAGCTGAACTTCTATGTGTGATTAGGAGACATGAATGACAACTCAAGCATGGATTTACTTGGGAAGACTTGGGTCATACTTTCCCCAGCCTTGCTGTGGTCTCCCAGTATGGCTCTCCCTCAGCCCTCCAGGCCAGAGTCCATGTCAGAAGGGAATTTCATCTCTCTCCCAGAAGACACATGCTGGCAGCAAGGTGGCAGGAGAGAATCACAGGAGTCATGAAGGTGTTTGAGCCTTCCCTTTACTGAAGCCCCACTGGAGGCCATTATCACACTTTTATCAAGGTGAGGAGTCTCATTCTCTCCATCCTTTAGGACTGCAGTCACCATATTTTATACATATCTATGTTTTTTACAGTTTCGTGTCCTTCCACCTTCGGTTTACCACAATGAAAATTTTGAAAATGTCTACTTAGAATTTCCATGCAGTCATTATCTGTGCATTTTGTCCACAGAACAAGAATTCTGATGTAAACAGGCCATAGTGGAGGATAAGAAAATTGCTATGGTAAGTTTGTTCTTTATGCTGTGAGAATTGCCATCCAAGGCTCTAAGATAAAATCAAGGAGCTAAAAGTTAGTTAACCCAAATAGGTTAACTAACAATAGCAAGGAGACTCACAGCAGCTGCCCACATACACCTCAGCTCTTAAAGACTATAAGGAGATAGTTGCAACGCAAATGAAAAGCCAAAACTATACCATTTCTGAATATTTGTTTCAAACTCGGCCTAAAAGGATAGTATCTGTTCACATGGTCATTTGCAACTCAAAAACGTTTTCAGAAGCTTCTTTCCCAAGCCCCAGAGTTACTGATTGCTAAGTTATAGCTGTGATGTGCTACCAGTCTGTGAAGCAATTTCAATGATAATAAATTAAACATGCTTCTGACCTTTCTCCAGTACTTCAGCTAGTGAACCTAGAAAGGCTGATACCCATACTGTAAAAATATGCAGAACACATTGAAAAAATCCAAAATTACTACTGGGAATAGTCATTGGACTGTTATAACTCCCAAAGTGTACCCAGAAAGTATTTAGGGGACGGCTAGTTTGCTCAGGCCAAAACTTTTAAAAAAATAAAGGGTACTAATTGTAGTAAAAGCTCAGCAATGTAGACAATTTAATACTGGTACAATGACTGTTGCCTCACACTGGTCAATTTTATAATATCAACACAGTACGGCTATGCAGACTGACTTCATACCTGTTGAAATGTCAGATCTATGAATGGGTTTTTATGTTATCAAGTGCTAACCACAGTAACCAGGACAAAGCAGAATTAACAGTTTGTTCAATCACACATTGCGATGATGTGCCGTAGTCTTAAAAACATGGGTTTTTTTAAGACAAGAAGGTTCTGCACTACATCTGCAGGAAACAAGAGCTACTGTAAAGCAAACAGGAAGTAATAGTTACATCATTAATTACTTGCAATGTAATTATTACCTACACCTGAGCAAGGTCAGGGTCTATCCTTACTACTGCCCAAACCTTTGGCATTATTAGCACGTTGCCCCACAACACTTACTCTGAGAAATTCTGGGGGTTTGTGCAAATAACAGATGGTCTATTTTGTGCAAGTGACAGGTGCATTGTTTATGGACCAATATAGCTGATCTACTGTTAGGCCCCTGACTTTAAATAAGCTCACTGTGGGCAGATGCCTGCATTTGCCCAAAGCCCTATTAAAGCCTCTAAAGTTTCGAAGGAGTACAAAACTCAGAGGAATACGTCTCACTCCAAGCTTGGGGATGTAGTATGGTCTCAGAATTACATTTAAATAGAATTGGTTTTCTGTGCTTCTATTTTAAGCATTTTGTTTATCATAATACTTCTTGAAGTCAAAACAAAACATGTCTTGTCCTCATTCTAGCTTTCACAGTGACTTTGCAAAAATTCTCTTTTCTTAAAAAATCATACCTTCTAAGCATGTCAATTCCTTATGCAAATTGAACTGGACAGTAAGGTCAGTTAGCAGTGAAATAACATTATTTAAAAATAAATCCCCGTCATGCATCGGAACTATCCATTAGGAAAACATTAGTAAGATAAAATTTTATGTTTCCCAGCTTGCAGCTTCAGACTGTCTATTTTAATTTTGTTCATATGCCACTGATTATCTGCAGTGGATTTAATATTCTGCAATACCAGATTTTGTGTGATCTCTCTGGTCCTTTTTGTCTTGCTTTCTGTTTACTACTCCATGTTATTACTTGGTTGCACGAAGCTTGAGCTTGGCTATTACTCTTGTTTCGTTTCTGCTGCCAGAATAGTTTTGATCAATACAGCTTGTAAAATATTAGCTCATAAAATGCAGTGCATTTAACAAAACTTTTTTCAACTGTACTAATAACTTTCATTTCAAATACAGAAACTATAAACCATCTACACCTCACTTCTGGCTTTTTAGTATATTTTGCAGACTATTAAATATAAAACATATGAACAGTTAGTTCATCCTCGAAGAAGCACATTGAGTTTGAAGGTTTTTAATACTGCTGTATAAATTTATATTTCAAGATATTTTCAGTTCCAACATGAAGTGTACAAGATAATGGGGCAGAGCTAACAGGATGATTTAGCACTTACCTCTAGCTACAGATTTTTTCCATCAATAAAAGGGCAACAATATAAAAGGGAGTTGTGACAGTCTCACTTTCTGGGGACTCTACAGGGTAAAAAGCTTTTATAATGTATATAACCGAGTTCACATTTCTATTACTGAAATTATTATCCCATAAAACCACACCAGGGTATCTTTCTAATGACATCTTTATGCAAAATGTTTGGTTCAACAAGACCTATTCACACCTCTAAAACTATTTATGCACAGTTGAATGAACAATTGTTCCTCTACACAGTCAGTAACCTAATCATTTTAATCCTAATAACTCACAGAGAAAACGCACAAGCAGTTATTATATACTGTGTGGGTTGCTTTCCATTCACTTTAGAGGTTTCCGTAATAAAGCTCTGCCTTCAATCAGAGAAGTTCTCCACCCTTAAGGGCTACAGGCTAGAGTCCCATTTTTGTAAGTAAAATTCATATTTGCCCTCAAATAAAGTCAGACTGAGTATTTATGAAAATCAGAACTATTAAAGTAAAATACACCAGTGAAGACAGTAACTTAGGAAGCCGTCACTAATTTTGCTCAAGGAAGTTCTCTTCTGAAGCATACCCTCACCAATTTGTAAAGATCACTTGTGACTTTTCAGATTTCTGACTACCTGCAAGTTGGTTTTCACATTAATGTTGAAAATATATAAAATCCACAGATGTTAAAAATGGCATGTTTACAGTTCCAAATAATAGTTTATGGTACATCTGAGATATCATGAAGACTGTGGTTTTGGTTTTAAATATATTTCTAAATATAATTCAGATAAATTCTTATCAACAGAGAAAATAAAAGGAAATAATGATTGAACACATACAGTCAACCTTTCCCTCTAGAAAACAGCTTCTGAGTAAGCTTTACCCAAATGAGTCCTCTGTGTTCAGTTCATAATAGAATGAAATGTTTATTGATTAGAGAGTTGTTCGGTCAAACGGAAAATATCTTGTATTGTGAACAGGGGATTAATGAAGCCTGTTCTCTTATGGATTTCTGTCCTACACACTATGCTACACAGGAGTTCTGCAATCTGCATCCTCAGTAACTTCACATCACTCTTCAGTGTTTGTTTTTCCCTCTTACACACACCTTCTAACTACTGCAGCAGCAGTTCTCTTCCCTGAGTGTGCCTGGCCTGGAAGCTCAGTGAGAGGTGAGGCCAGCACACAAGCCTGCTGACCAGCCCATGAGGTTTTGCATATCGGGCTGAAGAGCAGCTGAAATTTGTAGGAATGGCCTGAATGAGCACTCATATTGCAGCCTTTCTGTTGGGGATTTTCAGTTCTCCCATCTATGTCTTCTAGTCAGTGTCTGATTTTCACCATGCTTGTAGAAAGCCATTACGTCCTAGATCTCTATACATCTGGTTGAAATCAGTTTTTGGTTAAAAAACAGTCCCACAGAAACCAGATTATGGCATGCAATTTCAATTTCCCTTGCACCCTGATGATCTCCAGTTGCTCTGACGTTTGCTTACAAGCAGAGACAGCTGGCACAGAGGAGAGTTTGTGAGCCGCTCTGGTTTGCATTACAGGAGTTCCTCTGTACAGATGTGCCCAGGACCTATGAAAGCCTCTTCTGCATGCTGAGCTGTGCTTTCCCCTCAGCTCAGTGATACTGTGGATATGAGTTTCATTACCTTTCCTTTCAGCATGGGTAGTCCTTCACACCTATGCTAAGCCTTTTAAATATCTTACTGGAATATTAGCAAACTCTACATTTGCATTCCATGGGTTTGAAATTCCTATACTACACAAGCCACAGATTAGGGAAGAATCCTGTTCCTTCATGACTAAGTGTAACTGGGAGAATCATCATTAATCTGTTTGCCATGGTGCAGTTTATAGATACTCTTCAGTGACGATTTGCCACTAAGCCAGCTTTCATAATCAGGAAGCAGAACTCATTGCTTGGTTCCTACTGGTTTGTATAGCTCCATTGCTTCATGTTTTCCATTTCTTATTTTGGAATTCTCTTCTAGCTGTATAGTAGATTATGTAAGTGTTTAGTCCCCTCAGAAAAAACATATTTTTAAAAATATATTTTCTGGAGTGTGTTCCAAAAATGTAGTGTTCAGGGAGACTGAAATATTTAGGGCATCAGAAAAGCAGTATTGAGAATTCTCTCTCTAGGGTCAGAGTGAAAATCTAGTCTTATTATTAAAATGCTTTACTCAAAATAGAGACTTTTCTCCTAGCTTTGCCATAAGGTATTTTGGTAATTCATACTATCTTTCCATGCACACACTTACAGAGGAATGGAAGAAAATAATGTTTCTTATTCACATTCTCACCCCACCTTCTATTTAAAGTCATTCCATGCAAACATTATAGATAGCTGATAATAATAGGAATAGCAATAATATTGGTGTGGTCATAGCTTGTGCTTTCTGCTCAGTTCATTGTGCAGTTTAAAGAATCAGAATTTTTACCTTTAATGTCATCTCTACTGTAGTTCTGGCAGAAAGTCCAAGCACTCCCTCAAGCTGCATTTCGTATTTATATTTGGTGTTAGTAGATAGATGAGATGCAGCAGACAGCACACAAGTGCAGAGCACAGTTCTGGTTTTTGTAGGATCAATTAAAAACTTCTGCACAGTGGCCAAGATTTCTTTTGTGTATGTCTTTGCATGAAGCACTTCTACTATAAATCTTAATGGTTAATTTTGCAAATGGACACTGAAATGCAGGATAAAGTTATGAGGACTTAAAGAACACAGTTGCATGTCTCAAAACACCA
>WEKY01000149.1:117800-129309 GCA_013390045.1 Picathartes gymnocephalus | reverse complement strand
CAGGCTTGATAAGCAGGACTTTCAGGAAGCAGTGCTGGCTGTGACCAGTTACTAAATTGACTGGATAAGGGAAACATTAAAGTCTTAATGAAACCTAGAACAAGGTTGGAATTCAGACAAAACTCAAACTTGCTGGGAGAAACCAATAGTCAGGATACTAAAGAGGGAAAAATAATTTAAGCTGAATTGGTTTTTTCTACCTTTCCTGCCAAAGTAAATGCAAGCTAATATTTTACAACTGACATAAACACAGCAATTAATAAATGTTCTCCCTGCATAAGAATTAAAATTGAAATTGAGTATGGATTCCTGAAATTCTTCTAACAACTTTGTACACAACATTGCACAACTATTTGTTGTGCAACACTAATACTTAGGAAAAAAAGTGGGCAAAATTTCATAGACCTACTATTTGTATTTGTGGAATTTAGCAGTGCACAGATTTGTTGTTTCTCTCCACCATAACAGCCTTTGTTATTGTGTTGGAGTTATGAGATGCTCTGATGAACTTGTCAACTTTGCTTGCACAAATGTTCATCTAGAATATGTTTACGTACCACAGGGCCACTAATCACAGGTAACAACTTCTATATTTGATCTCACTGAAACGTTAATACTCAGAATAAAACTTTCCCAAGTCCATGCCTAGGAAACTCTACACAGCAAAGCCATTACTCAGCTACTGTCATGAGTTTGCTGGTTAATTTAAAACAAACAGAAGAAAAGCTGTAACAGAAAAGAGAAAAAAGAAGATATTTAAGGCCTGGTTCCTTAGAGGGACAGCATTATAAAGACCTGAAGTGTCCAGAAATTGCTGGATCCAATTTTCCACACAATGGAACCAATTAAGTACCAATAATGGGATGTACAGATGCCACAACATGGAGAAGCTGCTACTTACAGTAATTAATTGAAAATGCTGAGGACACAGGTGGGACTAAAACCTGTTATTTACCAGGACCAGAACAAAAAAAAGTGCTCTAGCTGCTAACTCAGCCATCAGAAATAGCAATCCATCCTTGGATTGTGGTGTTTTAATAGGCATCCAAAGAGAAGAGTAGCATTGCTCCTTTGAGCATTCCTGTAACATGTTGGATCCCCAGCTCAGCATCTTCTCCAGCTGCCTAGCTTGGACGTGTGGTTATGTCAATCACTTCCCCATATTACTCGATCTCAAGTTATTTTGAGATTATACACAGAGAAACTTTTGCTTTAGAGAAAACGCTTCAACACTTTAGTTATTCACAAGAATTGAACCCACATCAGCAATTAGACTTTGCAGTGTTCCCCACTGGCCCCTTAAACGGCAAAACCATAAGATATTTCTGAACAATGAAAATATAGTGACAGAGCCTGCAGGTGAAATTGTTTAAATCCTTCCACACAGGACATATAGACCTGCCCTGAGCAGCTTGCCACCATTAGCTTTGTATATGCCCAGCATTATAAGGTTGGGAAGTTAATTTTAGCAGATTAGGATTACCCAGCAATTGAGCAGAGATGTTGACAATTTCAGCAGGGTGGTTGCAGGTTGAAGTACTTGTCAAAATATAATATTAGAACCTCTGTGTACTATGAACTTGTCAAAATATACTAATTTAGGGGTTTTAACTGGTTGGCCAGAATTCCTCTTCTGAGGGCACAGGCAGAATAGTGACCAGAAGTGCATGATTCCACCCATCACTACAGGAATCCTCATATTTTGGTTGAAAAGAAGATAAATACTATAGTCCTCAGCAAAATGGCCATTATTTTCATTTTATGCTATTTGTAATCTCCAGGAATATTGTCTGAACATTACAAAAGAAATCATCAGAAATGGACAAATTCTTGCTGTGTGCTCTTCAAATATGGAAAACTCAACTGATAAATTATCCCTACAAGATAAAACATACTAGCAATTGTTAATTTGCCAGCTTTGGCCAGTTCTTCTGTCATTTCCAGGGCCTTGACTGTATGAATCCCGTACCTGGAGAACAATTGTTCATTATTTTCTTTCATTTTACAGCTGATTCCAATATATCTACATAGTGATGCAGTTCCTCTAAAGCTGTCTTTTGATGTGTATAATAGTTAGTGAGATCTCAAATAAAAACACAGGTGCATTAACCAAAGAGTTTAACAAATGCTTTTAATTATGGGAACTGGATGCAGAGCACTCAGCAACTGTGACCTTTGGTTCAGGCTCTGAGAGCCTCATTACAATAGAAATGTCCCAGCAGCAGCAGCAAACAAGGGTCAGCTTTGTGAAAGATACCTATCAGCAGCTGCTGTCAACAAGTCAAGGCAGAATTAAATTCAGCAGCTAGAGTTTTAGAGTTGGTCTGACCTTGTACTCCTATCTGCATGGTCCCAGGATAAAAAAAATTGGTAATACCAGCATTAAATGATCAGCTGCTTTCCTCTAAGCAGGATAGTCCTCTATGCAAACAGGAATAAAATCTGTTATTTACTAAGGTTTTACTAACATTTTAATTGGAAGAAAATTCAAACTAAAACTTCATAATGAGGTGAATTTTAAGTTCATATATACACCATGATCAAAATTTACATCTCATAATCTTCTGTAAGGTGAAGTTTAGATAGGGTGTATTTTTAGTATGCATCAGGCAGTGCTTGGCAGAAGGTGTCATGATGGAGGTGGACATTAAACAATTGTTTATTATGAAGTGTTCATTTTATTGAATGGAGAAGCTTTGTAGTTTGCTGGCAGTGAGGTACTAAAAGAACTAAACCTTCTGGAAGAAATGGAATACAGCAACACAAGCTTAAAGGAGCAGATTCAAGTATTTTTCATTTGAGGTAAATCTGGCTGAAGTCTGGGAAAAGTGGGACAATCCTCCAGAAGGTCAGAAGTTTGTAACTATCATTATTTGACAGATGTAAATGCAAAAAGGTTACTCCCTCAGAAGAACAAGAGCTCTTGGTTTCAGTCTGTCCTAGGATGGGACAATTGCATTCCTGGCGGCTTAGTACCATGCTGGTTCTTATGAGCCCAATGATTCCAGTGCAAGCAGCACACTGGAAATGTAAGGCCTAGGCTTATGAGCACCAAAAATTCCAGTGCTTGGAGGGGTCTGAGCATGTTTACAAACTCTGGGATATTTCAGGCTGCTTCCCTGCAGACACCTGAATCCCACTCTCCCCAGCTTCTGGGGGAGCTCCTGAGGTGTGGGGCAGCAAGCAGCCAGAGGGATGCACAGACATGGCATGGGAACAGCACCTGCTGTACTTAAACAGGGTGTGCACCTCCGTGAGTGACCCAGGGAATTCCTGATTCAGTGGAAGCTCTCTACTGACTTCACACTTATCCCTGAACAACATTTATTTAACCTCCATATCACTCAATTTCCCTGACTGTAGCGTGACTATACAATACTACTTCCCCAGCTTTAAAGACTATTGTGCATACAAATCTCTGGAGCATGTGGAATAGTATCATTATTACTATAGCCATTTTTCAGATTTGGAAATCCAATAAACCCCTCATCTGTGTGTCCATCTTTTGTGGACAAATGTGTTCTATTCTACCTGTGTTCTGAAGGAGTCCTATCATTCAACGATGTTGCTTAACCAAGCTTTTCTTTATTTTAAATTTATATGTCTGAAAACTCCTATAGTTTATTGATGCTTGAAATACTAGCTTGATTTCTGTTCTAGTCTCATTCATCATGACAATTTTTTTGCTAATTCATACATCACTGTCAATAAATGTATTTGACATATGTTACCCTGATGTATTTTAAAAAGACATTAAATAGAAACTTAGTCAAAGACCTGTATTTGACAAAGGGGAAACACATAGGAACTAACTTTAACGGATTTCAAGTGCTTTCCATTCTATGGAACAAGAAGAGTTATGAGACTGCTCTATATCAATATGAAGATATTTAGCACTCAAAATCCTAGTCCTTAAATAGGAATCAGGCTTAGATCAGAAGATTGCATGCTGAATTTTGCAAGAGTGTTACAAATTTCCCACAACATTCATTGAAAATAGATAAATATTAAAGTCGTAGATGGCAAAGCTAAGATGCAGATACCTTTTGTTTTCCAAATCTGTCACCAAACTTACATGCAGCAGTGTCAGTACTAGGTGGACAGTCTTTCGTACTCTTTGGAAGGATTCAGTCCCTTAACATTTTTTCCCAATTATGATGAAACAAGCTACACCCAATTCATTCAATACATTAATAACATACACTACAATTTAAACGTATGCATCAGTAGATGCTTTCTTGGTTTTCTCCCCGAAATACCATCTGTATAATCACAGACCATTTCATGAATGCTTGATTAGGCGTAGTTTAGGTTCCTCATTTGATGTAAATAATTTTGCAACAGTGTTTTGAAAAAGTGGCCCCATACTTCATACCTGAACTGTTTTCTTTCTCTTGGTACATAACTAAAGCTTTATGTATATTTATATGAAATAATCTGAACTTTTGTGGATTCTGTGCTTCATTCATGCACCAAAAAATAACCAAAAGATAGTGACAGTGAATCCATGGTCACTTTTCCTCATGGTAGAAGGTTAGCAGATGAGTTTCTAAAGATGCTATATGAGGATCACTGTTTAATATGTTTAGAATGATCTACAAATTGCAGAGTAACAAGTTAAAAAAGAAAGTGTGAATAACCCGAATCATAGTCACCTTTCTGGTGAGTTCTCTCTCTGGAGAGACCAGAATAGAACGTAAAAAGGACTGAATGAAGTTACAAGAATTGTCAACACAATGTAAGAAAACATCCCTGCTGATAACTAGAAATCCACTTGAAGAAAATATAGTGTTGTAAATAATGTTACATGTATAATCCTATCTTTAACAATGGGTTAAGCAGTATTCTGTGTTAGTGATCCATAATGCAAAAATATAGACTGCTCAAACATCTCATGGAAAAGGGAGAAAGGAGATGTTATGGACTGCTTACCATGAGCTTTTGCTCCATGTACATCTGTTCTGAAAGGAAGCAAATAGGTTCTTGAAGTACATGAAAAAATGGGATGGTAAGTAGCACAGAAAATGTCTTTTATATTGTCACTGGTACTTCTTGCTTTAGACTGGTATCTTATCAGAGAAAACATACTGCAAAAATAGAGATGTTGAGTGAAGATAAGATAAGATAAGATAAGAACAAGTAATTGGTATGGGAAAAATCTCTACTTCAAAGACTAAAAGATTATTATGTTAAACGGTTAAAGGGGAACGTGATAAAAGTGCATGAAATAAGATTGAACTGTGAAAGTAAGTTTTACAGGAAATCACCCTTCAACACATTGAAAGTAAATGTTTCTAAACCAATAAACATAATTTCTACCCAATTTGTGATTACATAAGGGAAGTTATTTCCAGAGCATGGCTTTGACTATTGAAATTGAGAAAGCTTGAAAATGTTTGGATGAATGAGTGATGAACAGGACAGTAATAGCACTTGTACTTATTCAATCTCACATTTCAGGTTTCTTTTTTTTTTGTGATATTTGGGGTTTGATTCAGTCACCTAGGTCTAAGCATGCATGTACCCCTCATGCAATTTGAGATCCCGCAGGATATGCTGTGTCATATTGGCCACAGGATGAAGACTTGTTTACAGTGTGGAGTCTCAGATGACTCTAGATACTCTAGACATCTCCAGACCTCAAAGCTTGTCACTGTCGGAGGAAAGTCTGATCTACAGCAGCCACAGGTCTACTGTAGTGTGAAAGATCACAAGTTTCTAGTGAGTATTTTCACAGGACTGAACACCAACTCGGTGAAAAAAAAACCTTTATAGTGAACACCAAAAAGAAAATGGCTGAAAACCACCCTGCAGTCAAACCATTATTTTCAACAATATACTCAACAGAGAACCCAGATTCTGCAAGACAAACTCCAAAGGAACAGGAAGATAGAAATTGTTCAGTCCCTCCCTTGGCCACCTTACAGTAGACCATGCAGCTGTGAAGATTAATGGTAAACCTACTGCCTGCTGGCTTGTAGGTCTGTAAGATTGCATCAGGTACCTGATAATTATTTTACTGAATATACTTCTAGACAAATCTATTATGTTCAGGCCTGAGTGGTCATATTCTGCTCCCTTCAAACAATTTTCTTTATGGATAAATTTCTTCCTTAAGTTCTGTTTAACTACTATAACCCTGTAAGGACCACTTTGTTTCCTTTTACAATGAAGGTGATGTTGAAAAAGAAGGGAATGTAAAATATTGGTTTACCTCAGTAGGAAAATCCAATTTCTGGCAAAAAAAAAAAAGAAGAAAGTTTTATACTTATTTAGAATATAAGCATACTATCAGGAACATAAACACACTTCAGGAATTTTACATTTGCATGTGTAAAAAAAAGACTTTTTATTTGAGGGAAATATCTTATTGACTTATTTATTTTAATTAAAAAACCAAGAGATACTACATTCTAACAAGAATAAACAGTGGCATTCATCATAAACAGTGGAAATATTTGAAGTTTGCAAGAACATAAACAGGTTTCCTTTAAATTGGTAAATTTTTTTCCAAAACTTCTGTCATGTATAGAAGAAGGTTTAATGGCCACGTTACCTGAAAATGCACATCTATAATGGGAAAACAGACAACTTGTGTAGAGTCTGTTCTGAGGTAATTTTCTATCCCATTGTCATTAAGTACAAGATGAATCCTTTAATTATACTTTAAAATTCAGTCATGCTGTTATCCCACTAGTTAATTCAATTAAAATGAACCCTTGTTAATTCAATCAAAAGGAATCAAACCAACTCTTGAACTGTTTTTCTTCCTTGTATTTTTCTTTTGGGGGAGGTCTGAGGGGATAAAGGGACAAAGGATGAGCTAACACCAGAGTGCTTGTCCCTGGACCTTGACAAAGCAAACCGTACACCCTTTCATGCATACACAGCAGCTCCCTGTAGGAAGGGGCCCTTCACTACTTCAGTACCTTTTCTACATGCTCAGAGTTTTGTCTGTCACCCCCTTGTCCATGTGCAAGCAATAAAGGTATCATCAAATTATTAGATATAAGATCAAAAATGGTGATGAATATGGGGGTGATTTTTTTAATACGATAAGCATTTTTGTTTATGCATTCATGAAGGCCATGTCTGCAAGATCTGTAATGCCAGCTTGCACACACTGCACAAATATGAATAAATGAATAATTGTTTTGATAATATTAAACAGCATGTGTGATGTAGCAGAGCAACATCTGTTATTAACGGTAGAAACAAAAGGAGTTTTTACTGATTGCATGTCACTCTGCATACGGGAACAATGTAATAGGTCCAATTTGGTAACTCGTTGCAGACAGCAGGAGGGATTGTGTAGGCCTGCTGTGAAAAACAGGAACAAGATTAGAGGAACAGTTTTTTCAAATGTAGAGATCAGAAAAGCTCTATAAAACTGCTAGAAGAGGAAAGAATAAAATGTATATAGAATTGCTTGAGCTCATAGAAACCATTTCTCTTTTTGAATATTATCATCTTCCCTTTATTTTCTCCTGTGTCCTGCAGTGAGCTGAATAGCAGTAGCTAAGGAACCTGGATTTCAGAGGAACCTGTCAATGCTAAATACTTTTAGGCATGACCTAAGATAATAACCATATAGTCATACTATCCTTTATGACACCAGGAACCAGGAAGCATAAAAACAAGTATTACCTGTTCTAAATGTATTAATGAATCTTGTTTCAAAGAATGATCCTGTGCGCTGGGGACTACACAAAAATTCAGAATGTAGTTTTGGCTATATAATTGAGCAGAAATAGGATCTCAGTGCGGCTCAGAGAAGTGTGACAACAGAGACACCACTGCCCTCATTGAGGCCATCACTGGCACTTTTCTGATACCAAGATGAACTTTTTCATGAAAATAAGCCAACGTAAAAGACACCTCTATGGTTACTTTTCCATTGTTTAAGATCTGTAAGCCTCTTTTCTATGGGGAGGAAGGAACACAAGAATAAATACAAGAGAAGTCAATGGGCTACACATGAAGTTGCCTGTTCTGGATGCTGCTTGCATATAATGAACTATATGGTGAAATTGAACCTTCCATCTACCAAAGTGATTTATAAATCAGTATATCACAGTGTCTATCTGGATATTTCCTCAAGGGTTTTACTACATTTGCACTCTTTTGCAACCACTTTTATATGATTATTTATTTCCAGCTATTGATAGGAAGCCCCCAGATGTCTCAGAAATTATCCCTGTTCTGAATCCATACCTGAGCTCCTCACTCAACACCACCCAGCTGCAGTATCTTTACCTGATTCATCTACAGCTACCCCATCACTTGATCGCTAAGTCTATCATATATTTAAAACCATACACAAAGTGAAATCTCCTTTCTTAGCTAAACGTACCAAATGGCTGCCCTTCAACAGCTTTCTGAAAAATTACGGTGGAACATCAAAACACAAGCATTAAAATATGTAGGAGAAAGAGTAGTACAGCTAAGTAAAAATGGGGGACTTCCCCTCCTCTGCCATGGCCACTCGCCGCATTTCTCACATAGATAACAACAGTTCTGCTCCTTTCATCCCATCTCCTGATGATATAGACTCTCAGTCCTAAGCTTGCCTTCGTTAGAATGCAATCATGAACAGGCTTTCAGTTGCACAGTGTGTGAGACAAATAAATGATCATGTTCTCTGACTTGTACAATTCTTTGCTTTCATTCAAATATCTAGTTGTTTGGGCTTTTTTCTACCATGCATAGAAATGTAAATATCTCTTTCAATTATTTCATGTGTAACAGAAACTTGGAAATTTGTTGTATTTTCACTTCTGAACAAGGCAGAAAAATGCATTCCATGCCTATCATTTGTCTTTTCATTTAACTTTTGAATTATTTGTGTACAAAACTGAGAGCATCATACTGAGCTCATGACATCACTGTAAATATAAGCAAGCTTTTCTGGTGAACATTCTGAGAGTTGTAGTAAACTGACAAATGCAAGTCTTACACGGGTATGAATATGAATGCTTCCTTTTATTTTTTCTTGATGAGCCAGAGTCGTTTTTAGAGGAAGGCATAGGACATTTTCATGAAGATTCCAATATGGTAAACATAATCACTAAAAGATATACAACCCCAGAGGGGTACCTTCAACAACTATCAGGTAATACTGTACCTGAATCATCAGTGAATCCTAAAAATCTTCCTAGAACAGACATCAATAAATATTTTCATCTACTGCTTAATCCAGCATTCAGTACAGAACTGCCAGGTCAAGCAGAAAGCATACATCTTGCAGGACTGGGACAGCAATCTCATTCTTGAAGCAAATCCAAAAGTATTTGAAAGAATAATGGGGGTGAAAGAGGGATGTTTGTTATTTTGTAAGCAATTAAAACCTGTCTCTACCTGATGCCAAAAGGACAAAGTAGTAAATCTTATACTGTCAATCAGAATTAAGCTAGCCTGTACCATGGGAGGATTATTAAATTATCACAGCAGGTTTTCATTCTAGTCTTGCCTATTGATTGTTAATACACCTTATCTCTCAAAGATTCAACAACACCCAGTACTCTACTTCACCCATTCCACAACAAATAAAAACTACAACACCACAGGGAGATCCTAAAATCCCCAGAGATACCGAGGAGAGAACTTCTTTGGAACAACAGAAGAAATGGAAAATCTGACCACTAGCTTCTCAGAGGTTCATTCACACCCTTCAGAGCAGAGTTTTAATGCAGCTTCTATGGACCTTAGAGGAAATAGAGCAAGGTCAGTGATAGCAGACATAAATTTTGTGGAAGATAAAAACCAAAATGACAGTCTGCTCTCTGCTTTATGAAATCAGGATGCCAGATAATCTGTGTTGCTAAAAAAGGGCATTTTGTTCTTACTATAAAGAAGGATCTTGGTTTCTGAGAAAGACAATACAATCCCACTGAACATTCTCCTCTGATGCATTAATTTCTGTGTCATTAAATGTCTTTGCAGGACACAGTCATAGCATGACCTCTTTATAAACTACCACAGAAAAGAAGACATTTTGACATCTGAGATGAGTGACAAAAAAGATTATTTTCACTAGGTTGTCTTATAAACCAGGGGACAGTACAGTGCTACAACAATACTAATATATCTTAATGTACAAGTTGATGCTTAAGAATTTTTTTCTAAATCATTGTTGTATACAGCTATGCAATATTGTGGTCATGCAATTGGTACAAAGTATAGTTTCAGAAAGGAGTCAGGGTCCACACTTTCTATTCTGAATAATATTGAAAGAAAGGAATAAATAAATAAATAGAATACGACTTGTGAAATCAAACAAACAAAAACTCCCTCAGAAAGTACTTTCAAGATCCAGTATATAGAAAGAGAATTTTTTCAGATAAAACACCAACTGCAAAAAAAACCACAGCTATTTTGATGAGGGTTTTGAGAAATACATTTGGTCCACTATTGCATAAAAAAATTCACTGACATAAATGTCTGTGGCTTGATTTGCATAACAGAGAAGGAAACCAGGAGTTGTTATGGCAGCAAAGAGCAGAAACATGGTTGCAAATCTTTCTTCCACCCTATGTTAATTAAATGTACCACAGTGTGTGAAGTAGCTCTCAGCAAACTTGTATTTTAAAATTCTTGAGTGTAATTGAAAAACTCACTGCAAAGAATGCAAACGGATGCTGGACAGATCAAAGAGCATATGAAGAGTTATTTAGCAGGTTTGCTAATGGAAAGATAATGGCTTTTATGAAGATGATGGAACAAAAATAAAGCAGCAGACCTGAGGATAAATTAAAAGATGGAAAGAGGCCTTGTAAAATGAAGCAGTAACACAAATCCATTAGCTGTAAACACTGGGTAATATTAATCCTGTAAATGGTACTCCATGTCCATTTTGCACATCATCTTGGGTGAAAGGTGGTAACTTGTAGCAGAAAATAGGTGCTCTTTTATTTTAATGGTCTCGAATAAGGCTGTTGGCCATATTGACAGCTGTGCCGAGTAGCAGCCGGTAGCTAGGCAAAGTTGTTTAATGTTTATAACAATGAATAATAGATTTGTATGGTTTAGAACGAAAAGCTTTTTTTATAAGTATCTAGAATAAATGTTCTAAAATGTTGGAAGAATATTAATTCAAAGGTAATTTTTTATATAAATGAAGTTTTATTGAAAGAAAAGATAGAAAAAGGATGAAGGCAATTTTCCACACCACATACTCAGAATCATTAATCATATGTTCACTCGGAACCATAAAGTTTAAAAAGTAAGGAAAAATTAAATATTTTATTTACATTAAAGAGTTATATCGAATGAGGTAAATGTAAAAGAAGAGGATATGGGGCGTGATCTGGCTCCCAGACATTTTCAGTAAGAACTGAAACAACAGTTTGTTAAAAACATATTAAGAAACATTACTGAAGGCAGTGGAGTCTTCATGTTACTATGAAATGTTATGGGGTCAGGATTTTTTTCTTCAATCCATTCTAGAATCTTGGGAAATTAACCAACCTTCCTTCCTTCGTTCCTTCCTTCCTTACTTCCTTCCTTTCTT
>WEKY01000149.1:0-117686 GCA_013390045.1 Picathartes gymnocephalus | reverse complement strand
CCCAGATGGATGGAATATTTTAGACACATGAGAACACCAAGTGCATAAAGGTAAGAAAAGAGAGATAATCAACTGTTCTGATTTATTGTTTAGTAAATTAATTTATTATGTCAGGCTGGTAGACCAATATTATTTAAGGGTGTGTGAATTTATTACAGCAGCATAAAAAAAAATAAATTTACCCCCCCACACTACCATATTTAAAAAGGATAAATTGAAAAACCTCAACCATAACTGTTTTGCATAAAATCAAGAAGGTCACTCTCAGCCACACTGCTCAGTTCAGATTTTTCAACAAAAAAAAATAGTATTGGTGGTTCAAAGGAGGGCTTAAAAGTTTTAATGCAGCATTTCACTTGAGTTCAGTCCTGTAGATGGAGCATAATCAGTTTTTAGAACCTGCTGTGTTCTTTCAATTTCTGAAATGCATATAACAGGTCACAGACTAGGTTTATTTTTATAGCCATCTACTACTCTCAGTGCCTTACTTTGTCAAAAATTTTAACTCATGAGAGAAGAAAACACATTTTGTGCATTTTGTTCTGTAACACTGACAAGAAGGAAACAATTTCTGCAAAATCTTAGAAAAGCTTTCTGCTATTTCTTTTTGTGGAATTGTTTTATCACCTGACTCATCAAAAGTCCAGTAGCAAAAGGAACTGGACACTGAGGAGCTCCCTCTCTTAAGAGAGAGGTTCAGTATTCAATAAGATGGACATCTCACTGGAGCTGACAATACACCATCTACCTGGCACATTGACAATTCCTATTTTCTGTTTTTCAAGAGTCTTTTTAGACAGTTGCATCTCCATAGGTTGTTCATACATGGACCATGTTAATTGATTAACATTTCATTTGGATGATCTGCCAAATCTGTGTCTTTGGGAAGGCCACTGCCAGAAAAAACATCTCTTTTCATTCTTCCTAGATCCCAATTGGAAGTTTAAAGAAGCACATCTTCAGGAAAGTCCTGTTTTGCCCCCAAGTTTGATTCACTCTAAGGTGCAAAGTTTGGTTTTACATTTAGAACTCATTACACTCTTCAGTGGTGTACAAAACAACTATTTCATGTTGTAAAATTCAAGAAATATAAATAAGTGAAAGTGGTTGGATCACTTGGAATCTCAATATCTTTTAGGGCATGTCATTGCACGAAGTCAGTAATATGATGTAACATCTTATAAGGCAGTATCTTATCCAGACTTCAAAGAAAGTTTGAGAAAATAAACTATTCTCTAAATGAGAGATAGTACAAGAACTGGAAAAAGAAATAATATATTTCTCTTTAAATAAACTCTATTGTGAGGAGGAAAGGAAACCTCTTCAAATACTAAAATAGGTTTTCTAGTTTTAAAAGACTATCATTATGAAATTAATTTCTAGAGAGCAAAATTATTCTGTCAAAACCTATGATTTTAAATTACTTCGGATTAAATGAAACATCAGCAGAGATTGCCCTGTGTTTCACAAAGCTGATTTTGTGGTATTTCATAACACTTTTTCATGCTCAGACAAGTTAATAAAGAAAACTGCTTATCCAATGATGTCCAGCCACAGATACCTGGTGTGCTATTGTAGAGCTGCCAACAGTTCCAGAGTTCTTCTCTAAAACATCACCTGGGTTTTCAGTGTTGTCAAGCTATGACATGCAAAGGCATTGTAAGTGCTGTGGGTAATGAAGTTTCTAACTGTGGCTCTGGAAATGCCATCAGTCTCTAAATTTTCAAAGCATGGTGGCAAAAAAAAAAAGGGGAGGGGGGAGAGAAGATTTTCCCTTTATAAAGTTGGAAAGAAAGTTAAATGATAAGCAAAAAAAAATGCACCATTCTTCTGGACATAATCTCTGCTGATATAAGAGAGAATAAATAGTTTTAAATTATTATTAGAGTTTTTGATAAATACAGATACCTTTCCATATATTTATATGGACATTTCTGGTGTTCAGGTACGGAATGAAGCTGAAAGGAGCTGTCATTATTTTTATGTGCATAGAAAAATTGAAAAACGATATGGCATTCTGTCATCTCCCAGGCATTTTTTTTCACTAAAAAAAAAAGTGAAGAAGAATGGGGAGCGGTTGCATTTGGTTTTCTGTCAGGGAAATATTTGATTCTCTGGAAAGTTTTTTGATTTTTTTTAACCAAAAAATAAAACCATATATGTTCATCTCCATCAATATTGATTGAATGTATGCCAGAGGAGATAAATTATTAGGAAAAGTACACCTGTCAGATTTAGGCATAATGTTAATGTATGACATTAGGGGTCAGATTCAGTTAGGCAGAGAGCAGACCTGCACCAGTTCACAGCCAAAAACAGCATTTCTGCTACCCAGTGACTCTACCCAGGGACTTTACCCAGCTTTGAGAAACAGGGACAGTTTCACTGTCCTGTACAGTTCATAAAAAGGAGGCAATCCTTTCCTTATACCACAGTCCTTCTCAGCTTTACTGCCTATGTTCACCCCAGCCTATTTTTATTTCCTAGTATTGGCACCACACCATACCTACGATGAGAACTTAGTTTATTTTGAAGACAAGGCCAATCATCAATGTAAAACACTAAGTCAGATACTCTCAAGCATCCTTTGAAAGGGCACAGAAATCTAAGGCTTCTGACTTGCTAAACTCATAGAAATTCATGTGAAGTTTAGTTCTTATTCGTTATGTAGTACTTATTTATTTGCACTCATAGTAATTAAACTCATAGAAAGCATGTGAAAATCTCTGGAGGGGTAATAAGGAAAAAAGAATAGATTGTCCTTTCTCTCTAAAGGGAAAGACATGCAGAACAACATAGTTTTCACTCATCTGTGGGTGATAGCCCAGGAGCCCACCAGCATTCATGAACTGGCTGATGGGTGCCCACATGTGTAGCTCAGTACACTGCTCCACATGCTTGCTCTCCTGGACCCTGCATTTGTCACAGCAAGTCTTGGAAGGTGCTGTTCCTGTTATGGAGGGTGCAGTGGTTTCCAGGGCAAGGATCCAATGGAAACAAAAGTTTATGAGTTTTGCTGATACCAAAACAGCTCATTTTCCTAAAAATATGTATATACTCTTAGATTTTCATGCTATAGGAAGCAACTTTTAAGTTTTGACCATTCTATTTGCAAGTGCAGTTTCTCTGAACTCATTTAGGCTGAGTTCACTTACAATTTTTCTCCATTTCTTCAGGAAAATGATGGGCCATAAGTAAAATGTGCTATAATTCAGAGAAAATTAAACAGCTTCTCTGTATGGGAGACATGGAATGTCACATTTCCAAGGGTGGACACAGAAGAATTTCAGGTATAAGGTTCCATATAGGTTTCTTGACAGAGCAGGGAATAGCAGTCATCTTACTATATTTTTTCTATGAATAATTAGGTGGCTAGACCAAGCCACTTGGCCAGGTCGCTCTTCTGCCATCACTGGGGAGACAGTCACTGTAGGAAAGGAATTCTTCCATTTGTTTTCCTCCATTACTTAGCCAAGAGGTCTAAAAGAGCAGTGTAGACAAGATGACAAATGCTGGATGAGCTAATCCTCTCCCTGTGGGACTAATAACAATGTGCTCTAACAGTGTTGAGAAAAGTGTCCCTTGGTGAAAATCTGGAGTCATGTTTTTTCCCCTAGGGAGACTCCTGTCTGTTCTTAATGACAGTGGACACTGTGGTTGCTGTCTATTGTCTTCCTCCTGAGTACACAAAAAGGTTATGTGCACATTATAAAGCTTCAGAAAGGGTTGGATCCTCCGAAATATGATGGCTTTTATGGCATCATATTGTGGCTGCTGCTTGCCATTTTCAGGTGCCCATTCATTTCAAATCACACAGTGCTGTGTAACAAGGTCTGTGTAACAAAACACAGGGATACAAAAGAAATGTCACTAGCAATAAAAATCTACAGCATCAAGAACCAGTATTTATTGTTACTAATATTTACCACGGCTTTGATTTGACACATGATACCCCATTTCAGAGAAATTCAAATAAATCCTAGCACTTTTGCCAAAAGCATGATTTTTAAAGCCCTAAAAGAAAAATATTTATTCATCCCAAATATGTGCCACCTGCATTTATCACTTTGTTTCAAATTTCAATGCACACCCAAGATTTTAATGCATGATTTCCACAGATGTTTTCTTTGTACAGAAAGAGACGTGATTTTATAAAGTAGAATTTTGTGTTATAAAATTTTCTTATAATTAGTTTAATGCTTTTTTTTTACTGGTAGCATAACTGAGGAAAAAACAAGTCATTTAAGAACACAGCTCATAGGATCTAAATTACAAACAAACCACCTAAGAATACTTCAAGACAAGTAGCAAAATAAAGTATTCCTTAGATGTATATATATTGAAAAAATGATTTGTTTAAAACAAGTCCTCAACTGATATTATTAACTTCACTCCTTTCTTTCCTTATAACTCCAGTAGAAATTCATAGAAATTTGGTTTTTTTAAATCGTGTGTACATCTTATTTGGTATTTGAACATCCAGAACTTTCATTTTCAAGTCAGCACTTATACACATAAAAACAATTGGAAGCTCATGTAAATAAGATGAGACATGGAGGATCTATTTCTACTCAGGCCAGAAGCCAGATAAGGAACTGAAATTTAAAAAAAAAATATTGTTCAGGTCAAACTCAGACATGTCCATTTGGGTAAGATATATGTGTCTGGAAGAATTAAATTAGGCATTTTGACTGCAATGCAAAATCACACTTATGAATTCTGTGCTTTGCACACAAGTGAACTAGTAAACTGCTGTGAACTGAATGTCAACAAGGCTGGTGGCTACAAACAAAGAGGCAGACAGGCAGAAAGACTGACAGGCAGACAGAAAAATATGAAAGAGAACAAAGAATAACACAGCAACAATTAAATTATATCAATAGTTATTTATGCAAGAGATGCATTCTCAGAAAATTTACTAAAACTATTTTACCTGCTATTGGTAACTAATCACTTGATATTTAACTTTCTATGTTTCCATTTTGTGATAATACTGTCTTGTATGTGGAATTAATGCATGCCAATAAATATAGGCAAAATCCCCCATATTTGTAGCAATTAAGAAAAGTATAACATATTTTAATCCAGTCAAAGATTAAATATATTTTTTCATGCTAGTGGATTCCCAAGAAAAGGAAGAGTTAGAAGTCCTCACAGGATTTCCCCATTCTCTGAGATCCTACATTAGCACAAGTAGAAACAGTGTTGCATACAGTTCTGATATAAATATAATCTTTAAAAAAAAAATTAAACCAAAGTAGGAGTTATTTGCACTCTTTGAACTTAGAGCAGATTGCCCATGAAAACAAGAAAATTTGTGGCTGCTAATGTTACCTATTACTTGGACTCATTTCTCATTATAAAAAACTTTTAGAAATTACTAATAAGTTTTAAAAACTTCAACCAGTTGAATTATATTTTTACAGCCTGGACACATGCCTCTGACTGTTCTACTTGTTTTCATTTGTGCATGTTTTTTTTTTGATCTTTGCCAAACCAATTAGGTTATCTTGAAGAACAGAGGAATGAGGTCAGGCAAAATATTTCTTGGCAAAATTAGACAATTCTGAACATTTGCCCAGTGAACGTCACCCATTTTGTGCACTTCAATGAAGAAGGCTTCCTATCCAGAAAATAATGAGTATGCAATTCATGGTCATCTCATAACATATGCACACAAGGGACTATGAAAAGGCTGGCCAAACTTCTGAGTGCTTTTGGTTCAAACTTTGGATTGCTTGGACTTGTAACTTAATCATGCCCTTATAACACAGCTTGCTGTTGCTATTTGCAAGTCTTATTCATCTCCTCATTGAATGTTACTGGGAAATAATTTTTCTTGTAACTCACTGCAGCATTCAGTTCCTAGTGAGACTAATGCAAGGACGACAATTGTGTCATCTCTTCTTCACAAATCAAACAATGCCTTTCTATAACCCAAATTCCGATTGCTGATAATAGACTGGTTCCAATTTTGGCTGGGTTCAGCTTTTCATACTGGTGTCCTGCTGCTGCCTTATCGTTGTCGGGTTGTCTGGCTCCTGCTTCTCTCTCCTGTTGCAGCTGGGTTGGCTTCAGGCTATGATAATTTTGCCTGCAGTCCTTACCTCCTGCTGTTCTATCAAGGACAATAATGCTTGAGGCTGAGCCTTAAATTTCTAAACCCTTTATTCTGCAAAGCCTTAAGGCACATTTTACTGCTTCAAGAATCAAATCATGGAGTGATGTTTTTGTAGGTTTGTCTTATTTTCAAATCCTGGGATGTGAACTTATTTGTGGCAAACCTTGCTCTAAAGACTGTACAGCCTAGATAAAAGTAGATTTGTTCTTTAACACAAGGATTTCTAATTTCACCTTTCAAGTGCACTGGTTCTCTTACAGAACTCCTTTTTGCAAAGACCAAGTTAGTTACTATTATAACATAAAAACACTCTATGCATTGTTCCCTTCTTGCAAGTGCAGGGAGAAAATCTATAGTAGGCGATACACCATTCACAATTTTTTTACTTTGTAAGTAAGTTTTCTCAGGAGAGGTTTTAAAACATGCACTCACCAATTTGCAACTAAATAATTAATTGTCAGAGGACTGTGCTCTACTTTACCATTTTGCGTTTGGAATGATAGCCACTCAGCTATCCAAATAATGTGTGTCATGTAAAACCAACATCAAGAGAGTCAGAATCTATTTTTTTTTCTGTATCATATTTGTTGCACCAGATAAATAACAGCTTTGTAAAGTTTAAGTGAAGTGTATGTGTTATTTATAATAATTAGAGCTTTCTGAAATTGTATTTTCCACTGTGTCCATTGTCCTTTTGTCCGACTCTTCTTTTTTTGACCCTGTGCAAGGGAGAAGAGAATATTTACAGATCATTCTAGTTCCATATATTCCTACAAAGCAGTAAGTTCAGTCATTAACAAAGAGCTTCAGATTTAGAATAGCTCAGTGCAAATCAATCAAGGTATTTATAGGTTAATTCCAAATGTGGTTAAGTACATTTATTGGGACCTAAGAGCAATAAGCTTTACTTATCCTCAGATTGAATGTTTTATATTTTCATTGAACAAACTTATCCTGTTTTGTTTTTCATACTATTATGTCTTATTTCAGTGTTAGCAATAGAACTATAGACATTTAAAAATACTGGAGTATTCCAAAGTATAAAAAAATTTCAAATTTCTTTTTAAAGATTCCTTTGGGCTTAAAAAGCTCAGATAACCACAAACAGGAGCAAAAGTAACAATTTTACTAAAGAAATATGTCTAGAGAAAGAATTCAGCTCATTACAACTTAGATTTAGATTTAGATTTAGATTTAGATTTAGATTTAGATTTAGATTTAGATTTAGATTTAGATTTAAATTTAGATTTAGAAGTGGGTCAAAATACATATTGCCCACACATACTGAGCAACTGATAGAGCCTTTTAAATATAGCATTTTTAGTACAGTAGAAAGAAGACATTTAAAGATAAAGCTCTTATATCAACTTGACTGCAAAGACAAATGGGTGTGCATGTAGGTTTGTGTTATGAAATAGATGCAAAGGACCCTATATATAGTATATGAGTTTCATATTATATATAGATACAATTGCTCCCATGTCAAGCATCTCAAAACACTCTCTAAGGAACACTGTTCAGAAAGGTAAATTATTTGACTTCTGGTTTATATAAAGAAACACAAATGTTGCAAGATTAAAGCTTTTTTTCTTTACTTTATTGTAATTAATAGAAAATTAGATATTGACCTTTGCAGAGCACTAATCTCAGTATGTGACTTTTCCAAAGTCACTCTACAGGTTTGTGAAATAAAGCCTGTGCTATTCCTACGTACTATGTAGGATCATCCTACATTCTTGCTATAGATACTCAGGGCTACTAACCACTTTCTCTAACATTGATTGATAATTATTGATCAAAATTCATATCTATAAAATGTTCCAAGTTGTCATTATTTCGAGTGATAAAAACAAGTTTCACATTTCTATTTGATTTGTAATAAGTACCAAATATGGTAGAAAGCAACTGATGTTTTATCTTGAGGAAAAAAGGCTTGCTTTCCTATAAATTCATAATTCAGGTCCCTTTCAATCCTCCAAAGATTCATAGTGAAGGTACAACAGAAGCCAATCTTTATTTGAGAGTTAAAAACATATCTCACCTTCTAATCTTCTTCTGGCTCCAGCAATGCACCCTCAGCTGCCAAGCAATCTGAATGTACATCTGCCTCCAAGGTGTATCTGTTTCCAGAACTATACGGAAAGTGGCCAGCTGTGATGACATATAAACCAAAAGTACTTGGAGAAAGTGAGGAAGAAGCAGTGTCTCGACGCTTTTGCAACACATCATCTGTGAGGGGCCAACACAGAAAGTCTGGCTGCTAATCAGAGCTGGATACAAGCCATAAAGTTCAGCTACAAATGCAAACTTTTCTGAAGCCTGGGGATATTTGGCTTTGTGCATTCAGTAAATAGAGAAGGGCTAGTACTAAGTGTAAGTATTTTAGATCATAAAAATTAGCAGGGTGTTCTGGTGCACATGTTTTCTTCAGATTGGTGTCCATTAATACTGCTGAATGAGGACAGAGCAGGAAATAATTGCAGATTGAAGGCTATTGACAGAGTATTCCACAAACCTACTTGTTCTGTTTATAGGCTTGTTTTTTGGGATATAATTTTTTGTTCAAGAAGAGAACAAACGGGTTGGTAAAAGGAGGGAAACTGTCCCTTCTCTGTGTAGTTAGAGGGCCTGATTTCACAGAAAGCTGTGGGATATATTAGCAATCACTAAGGAGAGACAAGAGAAGCAATTAGGAGCTTGCAGCCCAGGCAGAGAAGCTACTGAGAGAAGAGGGCTGCAGGGAACTGTGCCTTGGCACAGAAAACCAATTTCATAATGACCAGGAGGGAATTACTGAATTTTCTCTTACTCAGGCAATCAATATATTAATCGAAAGTCCTGACAGCATGGACCTTCCCAGCAGACAGAGTAGGCAGTGAGAGACTGAATTAAAAGCCTTTTATTTTCATTGCCTTTTGCCTGGTCATTTTGAGTTTCCTCTTCTTGAAAGTTAAAGATGTCTATTTATAGTCTAATGAAAATTTATTAGATTTTAGGTTTACCTATTTCAAAGCTAGATTACTTGAAGCCACATGCAGGCATTCAGTCACAAGAGATTGGACATAAAGAAGGTGAACTTCCTTTGTTCTCATGAAAGGACAAAGAGAAAACCAAAGTGTTCATTTGTTTACTGAGCTCTGCATTTTGCTCTTGAAGGATATTATTTTTCACTGTTCATCACTCATGCCAAATCTTCATTCAGCTCACCAGATAAAGAAGAAAGTTTTGTTTTGTCTTTTTTTATTTTGTTGTTTGCATTGACATTCTTTGTATGAAGATATTCTTCCAACTCACATTCAGATTCCATGGGAGAAGTTGAGGCTTGAGATGTTTGGGAGCTGTTCTAACTCAGTCCCCAGTGGCAAAACAATCTTTCATTAAAAGAACCACCTGGGATCAACAAATATCTCTTTTTTTCCCCCCTCTCCCTCCACTCCTCTGACAATGATTTATCCAAAGTTAGAGGACTACACATCCAACAGATGTGTTTGTCTGCACTATATAAATCCATACACCCAAGCTTAGACTGAATATGTGTCACCTTTATGTCCGGAAAATGCCACATCCCACAGGGTAACTTGTTTCCAATTCTTTGCCTTGTCACTGCCAAGCAGTTGAACCGTGGTGCTCAAATATATCTTTACACCTTCTGTCTCTTAGCCTTCTGATCATTAAGACCCCTCACCCTTTGGTTCGGGATAAGGTATCATTCATTTCAGATATACAGCCTGATGGCTTAGCTGCAAAACTTGGCAGTGTTTCTCCCTAAGGTACACGTGCTAAGATTATAAATATCTCATACTCAGGGAAGCTGGATGGGAAAGAGTATTTGTGGTGGTCGCAGAAGAAAATTAACCCATATCTAGAAAGCCCCACTGTGAAATGCTCCCCTTTTGCGGAGTGGTTTAAAAATGCTTTGTTGAGCTTTGTGACTTTGGAAGAGCCAGAGCAGAGGTAGGTGAACACAGCAGGTGGAGAGTAGAAATCTTGTTGGCTTAATGAAGGATAATTAAGATATAGAATAACTTCCTCCGGTCTTTGTTAATCACTGGAGGGCTGTGGTATTGCCTGCCCTCGCCAGAGGAAAGGCAGGAATGTGGCCAATGTCAGTCAGGCTGGTGGCAGTAAAAGACTAATGGTTGAGTGAATGTCTTCAGTAGAGTCTGAATTACTTTGGCCTTTCAATCAGGTGGGCTCGGTGACCCAGAAAGGGGGTTTTTGTTTCATGACAAATCATGTTCAGCAGGAGGACCTCATATTTCTTCCAAATTTTCCTACAGGTCTACACCATAATTCTATCTGAGATTTCACAAGGAAGAAGGTTAAATGGATTGTTAACAGAAAACTCTTGAAAAAACAAGCCAAACTAAAAGAGAAAATAAACAAACAAAAATTCTGAAATTTTTGGTTTTAAAAGGGTTTTTCTTTAAGAACACTTCAAGATCTGATTAAATCACTAGTGTGCATAAACTGCTAAGGCACATGTTAAATACATAATAAGGTATAAAGAAGGACAACAATTGAGTAGTGGAGCAGTGACTACTATAAAGATCTGCTAAAAAAATTTGACCACTTCCAGTTTCTGCTAGTGGTTGTTTTAATAAATAATGGATATAACTAATTGGTGCTTGAACAGGATATTTGTATTTTCTGTCTTAGCCTTTGGAGAATCTTGTAAAGAAATGGCTTTTGAACAGTTTAAGGGTAGTATTGAACAGTTTAAGAGTAATATTTAAGAGAATAATTTTTTTTTAGGTGATTTGAAAATTCTTCCTTTTTTGTATCCCTAACTCTTATTTTCAACTGATGCTTGGGCTCAACTAGGTCTGTCTTCAACATCAGAAAATTTCATGTAAGATCTTGCCTTCTCAGTTTCTTTTTGCAGGCTGTTTTATTTTTTTTAGTTTGCTCTCCTCCAACTCAGAAGGGTCCTTGAATCTATTTTATGATTTTTGCTGTTGTTTTTGTTTTTCTTCTATCAGAAAATTCACTGAGATCTTCTTTTAATCTAAGTTTCCAACAGTTGTCTTCTAAATGTAACTTTTCTGCATTTGTTCATTAGATTTTATAGTTTATGCTGGTTTTTTTGGAGCAACCCTTAGCACTTCTTAGCTGCCAGAGCTTTTTCTATAGCAAAAATGTAACAACATAGATACAGGAAGGTAGATTTCTATCCTAGATCTGCAAAAATAAACCACCCTTCCACTGCCCTTTAGCCACTTTTTGACAACTTAGCACTCAGCTTCAACTGACTTTTTTTGAGGCATACAGGGAGCCTTTTTTAGAGCTCACTTGCTATCTGTATCACAGTAATGAAATCACAGAGCATCCCACGTTCTGCACACATGGAAATCCTCAGTCCTGGCACTGATTCTCAGTGTTATCTATGAACTATGATCTACCAAACAAGATTCTTTCTGAAACATTTTGCCAGCATATTCTGTCAAAATAGCTTTCTGGATTTACCTTTGACACCTACAAGTGAATGACTTTCCTCAGGCACTGCAGGATCTATTCTTTCTCTACTAAAGGAGTATTCCTGTCTATCATCTCCCTCAGTCACTAGCAACTCAATTTCTGATTTATTCCTGCTTCATGGGTGTGCAAACCTTACAATTTTCTGTAATAAGCAAAAGGAACATAGAAACAAATTTTATTTTTTTAATACTATCCTACTTATTTTTTCCTGGTTTGTGTTTCATTTTATGAGCAAAGAATTGGCCATGCCAGGAAACTCAGCTCCACTGTTCTGTTTCAGATCCAGGCCACCGTGTTGAGAAGAATGGGATTGGGCTCAGCAGTCCTTCCAGCTGTCCTGTTAAGAAGCTGTTCAATTACTTAGAGGAGAAAGGCATCAGTCCTGAGCAGGCCTCATATGTATATGTTAGTCATTGCCAGATGAAGCTGTTACACCATCTGTTCTTCTTTCTTATGACTGCAAATCTTTTTAAGACCCTTCCTCAGGATGACATAGGCAATGAAGACACTTATAAATGCACAAATTATTGTATGGCATACTGAGCATGGATATGATAGATCAAATTCAAATCCATAAATGCTTGATATTATACTTCTGGGACATGATTCCTCTGGCCTATTTTAGATACCGACTCTAGATTTAGATAAATGTACCCCAAGGTGCCCTCTATGAATTATAAAAAGATGCTATGTTGAGTACTTGTAGACATCTGTGCTGTCAACTCTAAAGCTGGGCAAGATGAATACCATCCATAAGGCCTAAGAGTAGTAGGGCTGCCTGCAAGGAGAAAAACCAGGTTTATCCACTGTTCATTTAATCTTTACAGCTCACTGGAGTACAGAGGGCCAGAAAACGTGGGTTTGGTCCATTTCCTCACAGTCCTGCTTACAGCTGTGGCATCTCATGCTCTCCTAACTCCTGTTCCACATGTTTTTCCCAGCTCCTTCCAAACGGGTGAAGTTGCTGTGCTGCACCATAGTCAGAGACCACATGTGCATCTCTGGTATTCCTGTTACACAGCATTCCTCTTGCAGCTCCATGCAGATCTTCTGTTGGATTAACCCAACTCAAGTTATACTAGAGATATTAACTTAAAAAAGGAGAAGTCACAGATCAATCCCTTCTTTACATTGGAAGTTCTAATATTCTGTAGTAATTGGCACAGAGAATGAAATTTCAGTGCTAATCCTGCACAATTTTACAACTACAGTTAGTTTTATACATTAATAGAAATAAACTGGAAAAATATGGATTGCTATGCAGATATTCAAGCCAAGGCACAAGTATTTGCAGGAAAATAATGTATGTCAAACACAAAATCTATAGGAAAGGAAACATCTCCTGTGTTCAAGTCTTCTGTATTGTAACCATAATATTTCTTCATATTTCTATCTTCACAAAAAGCTACAAGCAACTTAGACTGAATATTGTAATGATTACAATACTATAAAGTGTGTTTCATGTATAACAAATGATTCAACCCAGAAACAGGACAGATGGCATTTGTACTGCCACTGTATTCTCTGCCACTGTAATTCCTTACATTCATGGGGGCTGTAGTGATTCCTGATAAATCAAAATACTATCTCACCCCATGGCCTCACTCCCACACACTCAGATTTCCCTCTCTTGGTTGGCACCACACACCTCTGGGATTGTGTTAGCTGGTCCTGCTCATATTATGGACAAATATTGCTCTGGAGGTCCCATACCTTAGGATACTCCAAGGCTGAAGTCAAAAACCTTATCTAAGAGAACAAAAAGACGTAACCTTAAACTGAATAACTCTAATAAATGTTCTTAAATTAAATCTAAATTTCATTTAGATTTTTATACTAATTCTCAACTGATTTGAAGTATGTTCTAGTTTTGCCAGGATTATTCAATGCCCCATAATTTTAGACATACAAGTGCAAGTCATTGTTTCCAACTACCTTGATCCTGAATTCACACAGCTATTAATCAGTTTAATATGCTTCATGTTGCTAATTTGAAAAGCACATAAGGAAGAAGCCTGTGCAGTACAGATATGACAATTAGTGAAACAATCCTTTTTCTAAAAATTTGCTTGGGTAGTAAAACTTTTACCAGCAACTTTGTCTCCTTGCACTAAAGAAGAGTAAAAGAGACAGTTGTTCTCATGCCAACTACTTTGGGTGCCAGAGGTAGCGATAGAAATACGTTGCCTCTGGAGGTTCAAGAGTATTTAATAATCCTCCCCCTCCCGTCATTATTTTCCATTATTGGTCCCTGTTCTCTCTTCCTTGTTATCGTCTAGAAAACAGGCAAGTGTGCAGCCACAATATATAAAACTTAAAAAACCCACATGTCCATAAAGAACTGGTTGTCTGCCTGAAAGAAAAAAAGAGAAAATGAAAGAGCATTGAAACTCCAAGAGAGAACAACTTTGACTCAAATTGTGTCATGCTGAGGTGCAGTATGATTCTACACTGTACATCACATTAAGTTCTGAATTCAGTTGAAATTTTAATGTATTTTTACAATATTTGTGTTTGATTTCTCTCACCACATGTGTTTTAGAGCTGGTGAGATAAAAAAAAAAGGCCCTGAAGAGTTTGAAAGGGGGAAATAAATCTTCTGACAAGAGAATTTGCTGCATTCAAGAAATGAAGTAGAAACAACTGAACAAAGTTTTTATTCTTAGATTATGAGGAGGGATATTGGCTGAGCTCAGGGTCTAGAATCAGATTAACTAAAGACTGAATTTTTATGAGATCTTTTCCAGAATCAGAGCATAATCTGAGTTGTAAAGGACCTACAAAGATCACCAAATCCAACTACTGGCCATGCACAAGATCATCCCTAACAGTCACGCCATGTACCCAAGAGTATTGTCCAAATTCTTGTATTCCACTGTAACCACTTCCCTGAGGAGCCTGTTCCAGTGCCCAACCACCCTCTGAGCGAAGAACCTTTTTCTAATATCCAACCTAAACCTCTCTGACTCAGCTTCATACCATCCTCTCAGGTCCTGTCCCTGGTAACCATAGAGAAGAGATCAGTGCCTGCCCCTCCTCTTCCCCTCAGAAGGAAGTTGTAACTGCAGTGAGGTCTCCCCTCAGTCTCCTCCAGGCTGAACAGAACAAGTGCCCTCAGTCACTCCTCACACAACTTCCCCTCAAGGCCCTTCATCACCCTCATTGTCCTCCTTTGAACACTCTCTAATATTGTGGCACCCAGAAGTGCCCCCAGCACTGGAGGTGAGGCTGCCCCAGTGCAGAGCAGAGCAGGACAATCCCCTCCTTTGCATGGATGGCGGTGCTGGGCCTGATGCCCCCAGGACAGGGTTGGCCCTCCTGGCTGCCAGAGCACTGCTGACTCAGATTCAACTTGCCACTGACCAGGACCCCCATCTCCCTTTCCATGCCACTGCTTTCCTGCACCT
The DNA here is from genome assembly GCA_013390045.1 of Picathartes gymnocephalus. Taxonomy (NCBI): domain Eukaryota; kingdom Metazoa; phylum Chordata; class Aves; order Passeriformes; family Picathartidae; genus Picathartes; species Picathartes gymnocephalus. The sequence continues at coordinate 102,680 of WEKY01000149.1, read as the reverse complement.
CATTCCCCAGTCTGTCCATACATCCACAGTTGTCCCATCCCAGGTGCAGAATCAAATGCATTTTCCCTTGTTGAACTTCTTCTGGTTGGTGATTGCCCAGCTCTCTAATTTGTCAAGGTCTCTCTACAGGGCCTCCCTGCCCTCAAGGGAGTCAACAGCTCCTCCCAGTTTTGTACCGTCTGCAAACATCCTTGGTATCCCTTCCAGTCCTGCCTCCAAATCATTTATGACAATGCTGAAGAGGAAAGGGCTGAAGATGGAGCCCCGTGGAACCCCACTAGTGACAGGTCACCTGTCTGATGTCACCCCATTCTCTGAAACTCCTTGTGACTGACCCATGATCCCGCTGCTCACCCATCCCATCCTGGCTGTGTGCCCTTTTGTCTGAGAGGATGCTGTGAGAGACAGTACCGACAGCTTTACTGAGATCCAGAAACATCAACTGGCTTCCCTTGATCAGCCAGGTGAGTTACCTTACCATAAAACAAAATCAGGCTTGATAAGCAGGACTTTCCTTGCATGAAGCCATGCTGGCTGTGAATAATGACTGCATTGTCCTTTAGGTGTTTTTCAATACCTCCCAGAACAACCTTCATAACCTTACCAGGCTGAGAAGTGAGACTAACAGACCTGTATTTTCCAGGGTCATCCTTCTTGCCCTTTTGGAAAACTGGGAGATTAGCCTGCTTCCAGTCAGTTGTGAACTTTTACCTTGCCTATCTCAATGCAAGTGCAAGGCAGTCTACTTTTGAACCTAGAGATGTATAATACTAAATAAAATGAGATGGTTGATAATGTTATCAACGCTAGGACAATAATCCAGACAAAGATTTAGCTGATCTAACTTAAATATTCTACAGTATAAATATCTACCTTTGTTCTAGTCATAATAGATTCCTTTTACAGTCATCAGAGAGAATTTGCAAATCTAAAATGCAATTTTAAAGCAGATGTCTAAAATAGACCAGACTAACAGATTTAGAGGTATATACTCACTAACTTATTGACTGTTAGTGGATTTGAATGAGAACTGTCAGTTCCATGACAGTTTCCACATGTAGCCTAGCAATCATCTTTGAATTTGAATAGCCTGGTATATTTTATATCATGTAAGCAGGTAGGCCCTCATTCAGAGTAAGGTGACTGCCTGAGATGCATATGTCATATGTAGTTTTTCTTCAGATTGTACTTCCTCAGTTATAAATCAATACAAAACATTTTTACATGGGCAGATAGTGACAGGACAAGGGGGAATGGTTTTAAACTAAGTTAAGAGAGACTTAGACCAGATGTTAGGAAGAAGATTTTTACTAATAGGATGATGAAGCACTGGCATACCTTGCCCAGAGAAGCTGTGGATATCCCACCCCTGGAACTGTTCAAGGCCAGGTTGGCTGGGGCTTTAAGCAACCTGGTCAAGCAGAAGGTGTCCCTGCTCACAGCAGGAAGTTGAAATGAGATGATTTTTAAGGTGTCTTTCAACCCAAGCTACCATTCTATGATCAGTGGAATCCACCACATCTTGCAGAAGTGAATGACCCATTTCTTTCTGGGACAGAATAGAGATGTCTGGCTAGATGTGGTTATGTGATGGAAACTATACTTGCTACAAAGGTCTTCTATTTTATCAAGACGAGCTGATGGTTTAAAATATGAGATGCTGGATTTTTAGGAGAAATATATATTCTTTTATTGTTAGCTAAAACTGTTTTACTAGCATAAAATTGCTGTTCTCATTAAATCTCATGAGTCCATGTAACCTGCTCACCCAGCCAAAAACAGGTTGAATGCATATTAACTGTATTCAATGCATAGCTAGACCCATTTAGAGCCTCTCAAAAAGGGGATTCCATAGCATTTCTAAATAAACTGCTCTAAATATTCTAAATAAATGTTTAACTTTTTCAACCTTAACAATTCTACAATTCTATGATTCTGTAATAAGTGCAGTAAAACCTTCTTCCTCATGGATAACTAACAACTCTTTTGCTGAAATGTAAGCCCATTGCTTATTGTTCTATCCCCAGCAGACAGGAGAGGAGTACATCTTCCCATTTGGCAGCACTTTATTACATGCTTATTCCACATATAATAGACATTTCATGCCTACTGAAAACAATCTCTTTGCAACTGTTATCTGTCTAACTAACGTAGTTGGAAAATAACATGGGTAATGTGTGCATCTGTGTATGTAGCAATGAGGTCAACAAAATCCTGTGCTGTTTGAGATGTAGGTATTCTATGACTAGTTACATACTGTCAGTCTGACTATTAGTCCCTTGAATTCTATTCCCATGAAGATGTCTCTCAACATGCAATCCATCAGGATTCAGATTGATGGCACATGAACATGAACATCCCAGTAAATTAATATTTTGTACAGTTCAGCTTTGAAGAGGTGTATCTGGTGATATTCTTTTTCAGTAACATGTTAAAGAAAACTAAACTTTACAAATGCTATAAAACATCATTCTCTTTTTTGGCATCGCTTTAGTTTTATATTACAATAAGGTAGCAAAACCCCACATCCTTCGTAAATCAGTCCAACACAATCTAATTTGAGTTAATTGTCATATCAGCTATGCCTTTGTAAGACTATTAACACTAAAGAGGTTTAGTAGGCAAGGAGAATTATGCCCAGGTTGTGTTTTACCTAGGAATTCTAGTTCATGATGCAAGTCAAAATTTCAAGGAGAACTGTATCAGCTCAGTGCACTATAAAGCATTATAAATAAAGTCATAGCTCTCACTGAGTTGAATTCTAAAAGAGTCCTCATGTGTTGTAAATTATTTTTCTCTGTCCTTTGACTGAAAAATATTCTTGGAAGGATGCAATTGTTTCGGGTGTGTTACGGATAATGTGTTTAAATATTACCACCTGTAAAGATAAAAAACAGAAAGAGACATAATGCCATTCTTATCCCATATATAAAATCTCCAAAGCTGTATACTAAATGTGAAGCCAACATTTTATTCCCTGAACAGTTTACAGTTCATTAGCAACAGCATTCACCACCGTCTGACAGTTGGCCAGAACACTGATCTAAACTACAAGATAATGAGGTTAGAAAATATCTTAGAGCAGTATAAGACCTATGGAGTATCATCAGAATGTACAAAGAAAAAGTGAAAATGGTAAATAGATCTTTTTGTTTTAGAATGCCTCTGCAATGTCTGTATGGTACAACAGAATGAACCCTACTCTAAAACCTCCAGTGACTAAACCTCAGGAATAAGCAACTCTTGTGACCAAAATCCAAAGCAAAATGGGTTTCTTTCAGGTCCTTTACATGATACTTACAGGAACCAGTAATGGGAAATAATCTTTTGGCCATCAGTGCTCAAGGGACCACATTCAGTGTTTCCTCGCTACATGGCATTTAAGACAGGGCAGCACAGATTATCTCCCAAGTTTCTTGCTTCAAAATGCCATTGGAAGAGGAATCCAAAGGATTAGGTGTCAGGGGACACAATCTGTTTCCCAAGTGCTAAAAGAGCTAGGTTAATGTTGTCACTTAACAAATATTCATATATATTTCCTGTGGAATCTAATATAACAATTGCAATTCACTATAGCTTAATAAAATAATCGCATGTATTTGGCTACAAACAGTATAGTTGTCAGTCATGGTCACAGATCCACAAAACCAAATGATTCCAGAAAGCCATGACTTTTGCAAACAAACATTACACCAATTAAGTGGTGAAGGATAAAGAGAAGGGGAGTAGGAGAGACAAAATGCTGAGAGGAATAAAATTAAAGGCCTCAGAATGAAAAATTCATCTAAATATGACATGCAACCATAACTGTTGGATTTTAAGTGTGATTTTAACAAACTGACTTTCACTTAAACCATCAATCTCTTCACTTTCTTTTCCAACAGCTTTTGAATTTAAAAGCAGTCACACCTGCTGCACTTCCAGTATAAAAAAACATGGACATGTTATGCACCAAGGTGATTATATCCCAAACTAATTTTAAAAAACCCTGAAACAAATATATTTCATTCTGTTGATCTCATTTAAGCTTCATATATCTCCATTCTAGACTGATATTTATGCAGCCTAATGTTCTCTTTCTCTTTAAAATAATACTCATTAAAAAAACGTAGATCATACATATTTATGTAGAGACATATCTATCAACCATTACCAAATGTAATTAGACATTTTAGGTTTGTATTATTCTGTTTCGAGGCATAGAGAAATCCATATACAAGTATGCAGAGAATAATCACATACTCTCTGGGAAGTCTTACAAATTATCCCTGTTGTTTTGTGTGCTTTAAACTTGAGCTATGCTGAATATGAAGTCACTAATGTGGGTTATACTAATGCGTTTTTTGTTTGCAGCAATGATTACTTGGAGGGTGACTACTTAGTGTAGTGATACTCCTTATGTGGTTTTACTTCAATTCTGTAAATCTGGTTTACAGCTCAAGGAGCATGGACCACATTGAAAACACAGGATCTTAATTCTATTAATAAAAAGAAGAGATAATCCTAATTAGGCCTCAAATTGCTTTGAACCCTAACCTTTATAAGAACATTTCTACAAGGAAAACAACTCTACTTTCTTCAAATATATTTTGTATATCTTTTTGGTTCATCAGAATGATTCAATATTAGAATTTAATACCTTTTGTCAAGACTGCTTTTTCTTCTTTTTCTTTGGATCCTTAAAAACTGCAGAGAATTAAATTTTAAAAAGCACAAACAAAAACCACAAACAAACAAAGAAAACCCCAAGAGATTTGGCTGTTTCTTTATTTAAGTACTGATGTCTTACTAATTAACACTACTTACCTTGCAGAGCAGAATGTGATTATTTTCTTACAGGGCATATCTTCAAATCACTAAAAGACAGTATAATTAGTATCCAATTTTGACTGTGTTCAAATTTGACCCCTCCACATCTTGCCACGGTGTTTAAGGAAACACATTATTTTTTCTAATCTCCTAAAGTCTGAAGTTTCTGCATAGTGTTTATTGAAGTAAAGTCTTGTTATGAAACATGCTGTAGCAATGATGAGTTACCTAATAATTTGCTGAAGGTATCCAAATAATAATTATTTTAACGATGTTTTGCTCCTTTTAACTTCTGAACAATGCATTGGAAAAGTCTGGAAGATTTTTCTTCCCTTTTGCTTCATTCATTTGGTTTTAGATACTGAATGTACTGCTCTTTTGCAAATATTCTTCAGGTTACTACAGTGACAGCAGCCTTGCTTGGTGGCTGAACTGGTCTGTTTTACATCACTTTCAGACAGTGCTATTCCACCAATGCAAAAGACAAATTGCCACAAAACAGGGGGTCATAACAAATGACTTTTGAAACATGTCCAGCTAAATACAAAAATAAAGAGATATTAAAAACAGCTCTAAATATAATGGAAACATTTAAATATAATCTTCCAAAATACTAATTGCAACCATTTGTTTCTTAGGATTAAATCCTTGTAGAACATTTTATCCGACTGTTTGGACTAGAATGTGAACTTTACAAATTACTACTTTTTTTTTGTTTTATTTGGCACCAGCTGTGTGCATGCTTCTGAAACATCACCAGTCATGCTGAGCATTTAGTAGGAATGTTGCAATGGCAATTTAGATGTTAAAGGGCATTGTGATTTTTAAGGGCTTGTTATCATGGCCAGCTGTAGCTAACAGCTTGTAAGAGATCAGGAAGAGGTATGTGATTTTCCAAGTAACAAAAGCAGCCTGTGTTTACCACGATTTCCTTTCTGCCACAGAATGTGAGGTGCTGGATATGAAAATAGATGTTTTCCCAGGAACAGAATTAATAAATGATGTTATAATTCTGTTGTCTTTATTTTAATCTCTCAAATAGTTTCAAAATGTTTAAAATGTATTAATTATCCTCTCCAACATGAAACATAATTTCAATGAAGTTGTTACATTGAAAGTTCTGGAAAAGTAAGAGGGTTTTTTTGTGTCTGTTTTGGGCAATTAAAATGGGGAATATTTGCTACAGCATCCTTTCAAAAATTCTTTATTTAATTTTCACTAATCAGGGCCAGGATCATAATTCATGATAAAAGATGACCATTAGTTACTAGATAAGAGGAGGAGACATTCCATGGAAGATGGTGGTCTCGCAAGCTCTTGCCAGAGGATATTCTGTAAGTTCTTCTGATGCTATGGCTGGGCCATAGAGAAGAGCCTGTTGAATCATTCCGGGTAAATTAGTGTTGTTTGAAGAAAACACCACTCAAACAGTGGCTTTAAGTAGCATAGGTTTACTATTATTTGTACACAAAGATAGCATTTTCTTGATTACTTGGAAGCCTTGAAAAGATATCTGTATTGTTCTTTTGAATGTGAAGAAAACCAAATAAAGCTATAGAATATTCTATCCAATTTTTCTTTTCCTGGAGTTCTTAGTTAGAAAGAGATTTATTCACCACTAAGTAAACATCTCATCAGATTTTTTTTTTAACACTTTTCAACATCTTTTAAAAGATTGGTAAGGTAGATTCTCTATGATATAAATACCTGAATAACTGCAGATTGAAGTAAAAGTAAATGAGCAAATTATATATCAGATACAGACTTACCAGGACCTTATAAAAAAGTTGGAAACATCAGCACCACACAATTAGTTTTTGTGTCTTGTAATTATGACTTACAGCTAAAGGTAAATTGATAAATTTGATTGAAGAAAACCATGTAACGTGTTGGAAGTACCCAGTTATACTTCCCTTTTCACATTCCAGGAAAGATGATAAGCCTTGCTGGACACACTGAATGTTAATTTCACCAATTGGACAACATTATTAAACCAGTAACTGAACTATAAAGAAAGGTACATGCTTTCCTTTGCTACATCTGTGAGACATTATGCTGTGTATTGCAGTAAGATATCAGTCTTTATTACCTTTGTAATAGGCAGAAAACAGGAAAAAAATGTAAGCAGGAGTGCAGAGTAACAAAAAGAATAGCTTAAATATGCATATGAAACTATGATTATAACAAAAATCCAATACACGCTGAAGAAGACATGGGTTTCATCTAAGGAAGAGCTCTTCACTGACCTCTGCAGTAGTTGTGTCTTGGTAAAATCTGACCCAAAATTAATTTTTTGATCAAACCATCTCCCACAAAGCAGTTGTCATCTTATTCTCCCTTGAATTACCAAGTGTTTTGAAGTAAGAGACTCTATAATGAGAAATTTGAAGACAACCTGCTAAGAGATGTTCTGATCTCAGCCTTAGTTTTTGTGCTTTGTTTCATCTGATTGCAGTGATTCTTGTGTTAATGTCAAGCAATATTTAGGTAGAGTATACAATATGCTAAATATTATCCCTAAGAAAAAAGGACCAGTCTCCCTTGGAATGATGTTGCATTTTGACTGTTTCAGCGTGCTCTTGCCATGAGTTCTGCAGTCTTTTAATGACACTCCCTCTACAAATTGGTCTCTTTCGTTCTAATTTTGCCTCCCTTCATGTTCTGAAAGTAAAAACTTGAGAAGTAACTAGTAGAAAGAAAATTTTCCTAGGCCACTCCACTCGACCTATCATCCTAATGGTGGAAGTTACGTTTGTCTGATTTTTGTGTCTCCCAGATTGGTACAGCCATCATAGGACTAGTCAACAAATACTTAGCTGAAGAAGAAATCTGTGTCTTGTTTTCCTCATCCTTCCACAGGAAACCAAAGCAAAAACCACCATATTTTACATAGGCTTAGAATAGCTGTTATGTCAATTCTGTGGTCTAAGTCATCCTGTGAATAAAATTCATGTTAAAAGAGTATGAATTCCTTTCCACATTTTAACACAGACAAGACTGAACAAGGAATATGATTTCAATATCAATTTGATATTCAAGTTTCAGAGGGAGTTGTCTGGGCTCTCAGGGTTCCACCAAGATCTTTAATTTGGGACACACCCTTGACTCTTCTGTGACTTTCGCATTTATAAAATGGAATGAGTGCTACACATTCTCTCTCTTTGCATGTACCTCAGAGAAGAAATCTCCTCCTAGTCTGCCGGTACTTTGCTGATTTCTGCTTTGTCTTTATTTCTTGTGGGATAAATGTCTCTGCAGCACTTTCGTTGCTCTGTTAAGCAAGTGAGGTAAAGGGTTTGGTGCAGGCATAAGAGGTATGGAAGGTAACATGGTTGCTCTCTGAGACATTAATCTCTCTCTGTCTGAGTCTCCACACTGAGCAATTGAGGCAGAAGGAGAAATCCTTTTCTGTTACCTTTCTTCAGAGCTGGGGGAGAATAGAGAACAAAGCAACAAACAAACCTGTGCTCTTCATGATGAGGATGGGAAATCAGAAATTGTGTCCTGGTAGGAGGCCAGAAGACAAGTTTCATCAGTAAATGATGATGTTAAAATGTAGTGAAGCCACTGCACAATATTACAGCAAAGATCAAAGTGTTCTCACAGCTAGATTTTTCTCATCATCCTGAAAGCCATTTTTGATGAATCAGCTACTTGCTGTAGTTGGTAAGACCTGCAAAAAATCTTTTTCTTCAATTATAGGCACCTTGATTTGCAGCTGAATAAATGAAAGCAGGAACTGCAGGGAGTCTGGCATGTTTCAGCGTCACATGTAACTTGTGATGCTATATCTTAAATTAGGATGCTGCAGATGCCCTACTTTCTGAACTATGGTTTTATTTTAAACAACTTATTATGAAAATATCTAGTAACAATCCCAAATAAATAAAATCCATTTTCTGTTAGAAAGTAATAAATTAAAGACTACTTGCTCTGAACTAAAGAAAATGCATTTCTCATCAAGGAATAAAAAAAGTGGCTTTGACTTTTATGCATTTTCAAAGCTTTAATCTGTCCACCTAGGGAGGAAAACAGGCTTAAAATCAAGTTGCATAAATATCTGCAAAAATATTACTCATCTCGCATATGCTCTGGGTTTAAAAGCTTCTATGAACATCTCTGAAGTCTCTTCCGTTTCAAGATTCACAATAATTCTACAAATCAATCACCCAGGTTTGTGATAATATGGCTGTCCCTCTTTGTGCCCTTTTTCAGATAAATATGTTTTAACCAACATGTTGGTGCAATCCTTTCCAGCTGTCTTTTTTTACTACAGATAGGCTTTTCTTCTGAGGGCCCAAACTATACCTCCCTTTGGCTGCACCAAATGAACAAAACTCAAGATTCTGCACGTCTGCTTGATAATGAATAGAGATGAAGACACGGATGTTCATGTTATGGGGACTTAGAATTAAGTCCTAATTCTTCAGGGCCAGCAAAGTTAGGTCTTTCCTTCTTGTCTTCACAGGAGGTTGGTTTATGACTCTTATTTCTTAAAAGTACTTTGAATATCCTCTTCTGCTATCAGCAGAATATAATATTTGCTTTCTTCTGTTCAGAAGTCATGCTGCTACTGTCTGCCAGCACACTCATGAACAAGGAAGGGTTCCTGCAAGTGTCCTTTGGGCTGGGATGGGATATCAGTGACAGTGCTCCCCACAAAGAGTTTTGCTCTCAACTTTGAAAGTCATTGCCAGCTGACTGATGCTAAAACCGTACTTTTTTTTTCCTTTTTTTTTTTTTTTTTTTAACCTCAGAAACTTCTCAATCCTGACAAATGTTAATGCAAACCCTATGGCAACAGCATGGCCTGGCACCTTCCCAACCTCTGCACCTGCACAATTACAGCCAAGGTTTCCTAAAGACTTTTTCCCTAACAGCTTGTTTTGGTTTGGGTTTGCTGTTGTTTTGTGCCGTTTTTCCCCACCTTTCTCTTTTTAATCACCAAACACTTATGGCAAGCATAATTTTTCAGATGTTGTTTTGGAGAGTTTCTTGGAGTTAATCATACATGCCCCTTGAGAAGGCTTGCAAAAGTGGCCCACACCTGAAGCCGGAGTCAGTGAATTCCAGCAGAGATCCCAGCAAAGATCCGCAGCCACCTGGCTCGCCTGAAGGGCAGCAGGCGAGGTTGCTCGAGGAGTGCAGAGCCAGCAGCTGCATTCTGCTCAGGCCACTCTGACAGCTCTCCCCATACCCATAAAAGCAGAGCTATCAATCACTAAATAAGATCAGCCAGCATTTTAGCATTTCCCCCCCTTTTCTCAGTCTCTTTTGGAAACGGCCCTGAGTGTTCTGCACCGATACACAGTCAGGTGTGTTTACACACAAGTCATTTGCATGATGGCTTATGACCTGTCAAGACACAGAAAATTAATGTCAGCTCATTATCAGAAAGGGAAAAAAAAATCAAAAAAATTGTCACAAGCTGGAGATCAGGAACCAGATGCTTATTTATGTTAACTGCCCAAGCCCCTGTGATTTCAGTTGAGTTCTATCAATCAATTCAGCTGGGCATCTGGTACATGATATAAAGAAATAAGGATGTTCACATGTTAGAATTTAGATGTATTATGCCAATATTTGTAATATTTGAAAGAATGGAATAAAGTAGGAGTCAATAGGCTGAGAATTGTTTTTATTTATGTTGATATAAATCTGGAATAAGTGTTCAGAAATGTATTGCAATGTCTAGAGACACAGTTACACTCAGAACGTGCAGCCTTATAAATGTCTGATCAGATTCTAAAGGCTCATTCATTTCTAAGCAGAACCTCTCTTCTGACAGCAATGGAGATTTCTACCAAGAAACAGATGGCATGTAATGGACCGTGGTTCGACCTTTTATCTGCAGTCTGAGAAGTTGATAGTGGGTCTGCATAACTGATCAGTAATTGTTAAATTCAGGAGGTCCTTTTTTCAAATCACAGGGAAACCCATAGCTCATTATGTAAAAGCTAAATCAAGAAATTTTTCCTTATTTTGTTGAGTTTTCCTATTCAGAGCAATGAAGGAAAACACTGCTTGCTTTAGGATCTTGACCAGGCTGATTATTAGGTATAGGCTGTCATTTCAGGACTTTCTATGGAAGATTGCCTGTATCTTGCTTACTGATCTACCCTTTTGAAGAGAAAACACAAAATCCTAAACTTATACTTGTCTTTTACTTGCCTTAAGCTCAAAATATTGGTCTGTAAATACTATGAAGAACTAACTTATCAGTTGATAAAAATATATGTGTATTACATGTGGTATCATATTTCAAAAAAATAGAAAGTAGAACAACTGAGTGACTACAAAAGAATAATTTGAAATGAGAGATGATCTTTGAGCAGCTGTTGAAAAAAATTAGTATGAGTGAAATTCTGAACTTGTGCTGTGCAGTGATTTATTGTTGCCTCATGTACTTTGCAAATTTGTTTTTGAAAACCATGATTAAAAATTTGAAGCTTTACAGACATGTAGATTCACATAATGTAAAGGAGCGTATGTTTATGTGAAAGCATTATAATATGATATAAATTTTGAGAAAGGATGTTTGTACTTTGTTTTTCTCCTTAATTTTGAGCTTTTTCATTGTCTACTCTGTTATACTCTGAGAAAAAATTTTAAGTAGAGACATCTGTGTTTCAAAACATGCAGACATAATTATCACTTGTTTCAGATCCTGGTGTTTGCCTAGGTAGTCACTCATTATCTCTTTTAAAAGGTCAGTTATAGGGGTAATGTGTTTACCTTTTTAAATGGTATGAAAAATTTAATTGCTTAAATCTCCCTTTGCTGATTGATTGAGGTATCTTTATTTATATCTTGGAAAGAATTATTTAGAGACTTTCATTTCAGGTATATTATGGACAATAGGCAGTTTTAAGAAATTCAGTGTCCCTTGGCTACTACTTGCTTTGGAAAATCAAGTATATATTGCTAGTTCAGACCTGTCTTCTGAGATTGTGACCTCTACTCCCTGCAAAATAGATGGTAAGTCAATGGGATATATATATATACATACACACATACATACATACATATAATTTTTTTTAGCAAAATGAGCACCTAGTGATTCCAATTTCATTGCATTTTATCCAGCTGATGAGAATTGAACACTCTCATCATTTTTGTGTTACATTTGCACAAAGCTGAACATAAACCCAGACTACCTGATGAAGAAAGTCTCCTGAAATGTAAATAATATCTTTCCCTACACTAACCATATTTTCCTATATAGTTGAATTTGCTCACTCTTAGTGCTATTTAAAGTATCCAAAAGTCTGATTTTCATTAGTGAGAAGTCTAACCCCTCCCATTCATTTTGGCCAGGGATTTTGACAGAAAATACCATTTTTAAAAGCTTTGAGATTCTAAATCCTTGTGCTCTGACTTTTTATTGTGACTTATTCCTCCTCATAGTCTTGCCTTATCTTACATTCATAATCAAAGCCTTTGCAATAAAATTGTTGGAATTTTCATTTTATGACTTGATGAGTTGTAATAATTAAATTTTCTTTTTTTACCCTACTTGAGGATTATTACTGCTTATTCCAGCAGAGGAGGACACTCATCTGTGTGCGACTTTGGCAGGCCTGCTTCCAATGGATACTTCTTGATGAAACTCTGCTGGCCAGTGGCAGTGTTTAGATCTTCTTACTCACCCAAAGTGATCAGTAAAGATTGCTATGGCCACAACAAAACATTTAAACTCTGCAAAAGGGCTGGTGAATGTAAACTGACCTGCCCTATATCAGCACAACATCTGTCTCACATTGAGCTTGTCCTACAGCTATTTAAATATATATATGCAGATATGACAGGGCAGATATGACAAAAGGAGTTTCCAAATTAGAAAAGTGCTTAGTGTCTAAATTCAAGCAAATAAGCAAAGGTATAATGGCTTTAAGTCTTTGCTGAGTCAAAGTTTGCACACCTAAACTGCAACCTGAAACCTGCATGTTTGAACATGACAGATACCATGAAACAAATAATTGTAGGTACCCAAGTGATAATTGCACATCTGTTTATGGAACTGGATGGAGAAATTTGAAGAATTTTTGGAAAAAATACAATATTGAACAAGTCATGTTATGTTTTGCTAGTTAAGACTGATATTCTGGTATGCAAAATATTTTTCCTTTTTTTTGGGATCTGATGCAAATTCCATTAGCTTCAGCGGACTTCGGATTGTATCATGGAAAGTAAAAGAATTTACCTTGAATATAAAAATTCAGATAGAACAAGTGGGCAACCCTACTCTAAAATATTTATTAGACTCAGGTTGAATAATGTTTTATGCCAAATTTTTTGCTCTTTCAGCAAATTAATGGAATGTGGTTTTGCACCATTTACCCCAAACAATACTAGTTTTGATCAAGTTAAGGCTCTCTGAATTAATTCCATGTTTATCCACACTTACCTGTGAGCCTTGAGAATAACCTGTCTCAGTTTTGGATTTGAAACAAACCTGAGAAATGAAAGCAGATTTTTTTTTTTTCAAATAGGCTTGTAATGGAAATCTTCTGGGGGATGTTTTCAATTTAAGCATTGTCTCTATTTCTCTAGACTGGAACAACATACTGGCTTCAGAGAAATCCAGAACTGCAAGAAATAGTTTCTCAATTCTTTTTGTCTGTTTACAAAATAGGCTACACAAATACCAGTCATCTCTGATATTTATTCCATTCTCTAATGCAGTTATGAAAATCCCCAAGCAGTATCCTGGACCAATTTCACCACTGAAAACAAAAGAGTGTCACAGAAGTTGCCTCATAAACTGCATGTGCAAGATCAATTTCAGGACATTGCACTCTAGACACAAATGAAAATAGCATGAAAGCTTTAAATATGGATGTAGATTTTTCTTCTTCTGGTTTTATGGTGTTCACTGATCATACGCAACACAAACAATAAAAAAACCAAATTTAAAAAAAAAAAACCAGCAGCTAAAAAAAACCCCAAAACAAACAAAACCAAACAAAACCAACCAAGCAAAAAAACCCCAAACAAAACAAAAACTAAAACACAAACAAACAAACAAACAACAACAACAATTCAACCAAACAAAAAAAACTTTGGTATCTTAAGTCAGGTACAAGGCTTGCCGGAATTACCTGCAAAAGTCAATGGGAGGATTGCATACAGAAAGCATGAAAATTCTTGTGTCTTGACCCCAGTACGACACAGAGAATGAAAAAATTTCACATCAGTGTTAAAGATGTGCAAAATACCTGTTATCCACCCTACCCTGATTTCAAAGGGCTTGCACAAGGGAGGAAAAGAGTTGCTCATCTCAAGATATGCAAAACCCTCATAACCTCAGCAGGCAAAATGAAGCTGAAAAGAGGAACAGGTATGAAAGAATAATATGACCACTGACAAAGTGATAAACAGTTTGTCTTCTCTGACTAACAATTGACACAAATGCACATCAGCTATAACAAAACAACATGGATAAGACCCTATGATTCCTAAGGTTAAAGAAGCCAGGGAACAGATACAACTGTAATTTATACAGGCAACAATCTGTAAAAATCCACTGCAACTCACCGAATCCCTTTGGGTGGACACTAGATAAACAGGGGCAAAAGTGGTTGGAAAACCTCCCAATTTAAAAAGTGAAAGAGATTCTTTTTTAAATCTCATATGCACAATTTCGTGGTTTTACAGCTGTAAACAAAAACAGCAGGAGCACTTCAATGTATCTGGGCTACTTCCTGCATGTCATTTTAGCTTTCCTCAGCTTGAGAAAGGAGAAACAGAGAGTAATGAAATCTCTGAAGAATAAGGTATATATTGCTATGCACACTTCTTTTCAAATGGCATCTCAGAGTTTTTAATAATGGGGGACAATAACAAGCACTTTTGAACTACACATATTTTTACTGATAGAGTGAAAAGCAGATTATGATGTTGCAATGATGGCTGTAGTGTAAGAACACTTTGTACACCATACATATACTGTACCTGCTGGTTCAGACAACTGCTTTTAGTTTTAATGGGGATATATCTCTATATATGGGGTATATATATTCATGCACACGTGTACATGGACACACATACATAACCTCTTATGGCATTAAAAGAGAATTTGCCAACTATACAAATATGAGACTGCTAGGAAGTACATACTACTTTCACCTATGACAATTGCAAAAGAAGTCATTAAGTGCCATACTTCCTTGGGTGACAAATCTACCTCAGGAAGGAATATTTCCTTCATATATTTTTGTTTTTCAAGAAAGATCGAGTGACCTTAAAGAGTTAGATGTCCTTAATCTATGGATGTTTGTTACCTATGGATGTTGGTTTTCCTTCATGCAGTGCAGAGCAGACCTTGGGAAATGGCTGACAAAAGACCTTATGAATGCTAAAGTTTTATCTGGAATCAAGGTAAAATGGGGCAAGCATTCAGTAGAAGAGATGGAAGAAAATCCATCAAAGTTACAAAAGTTGTAGAAATCCTCCTTGGTTCAGGAAATACATGGAGTCTGAAAGAAACCTGGGAGAAGGATCAAGCCTTCTTATCCTGCTCCTGCAGACTGTGAGGTGTCCCATTTTCAGCCCTCCAAACAAAACTCAGATCCAGGCCGACTCTTGCTCCCACTCCCTACACCCATTCCAATCATGTGTGCTCTCCTCTTAAGACACCTAGAGGTAAAACTTAGCCAAATAAATCCATATTATAAAGGTTCACATTCGATTAGTAAAGAGCAGATGAGTATCTGATGAACAAAACTGCAAAACATCCCTCATTTTATTTTATTTTATTTTATTTTATTTTATTTTATTTTATTTTATTTTATTTTGTAGGCACCAAAACAGTGATTCCATATTTCACCCATTATATATCTGTCATTATTCAGATATAATTTTCTGCTAATGTCTTTCTTGCTAAACACTTTTATATGTGACAAAATTCAGGAATGCTATGGAACATATATAAAGTCATACAGTGAGAAATGTAGACTTTGTCTAATTAAAGTAATGATCTTAGAAGTGATAGCAGTTTTAAAGCCCTTTTTAGGAAGAGGACAGTCTGCTACAGGGATAATGCCATGTTTTCGCTACAGGTCTATAGTTAAAGCACATGTTTATGCCATTGGGTTAATGGACACCATTTCTGATCAGGATAAAAAGCCCACATCTCACTGGAAGTGAGCTAGGCAAGCTCATTTTTTCTTGTTTTGATTGAAGTTGTTTGGTTAGGTTGTTGTTGTTTTCTGAAGACAATCAACAACTAAAAATTAATTATAAAAATAATAATCACTCCTGCTGCGTCTTTAAGTGCCAACCATGACCCTCTCTCTACTGAATGCTGTGAAAATAATTATTTATCGCAGGTCCCAAGAGCAGATCAAGGCATTGCTATCTTTTCTCATTCAAAACTGCAGTTGGAGAACATTGTATGCAACAAATCTCAGAGCAGAATATGTACAGGACAGGAGTTAAGTTTGTCCACAGTGTACCCATTTCCTGCCCTATGACACTGTTAGAATGGGACGTAGAACATTATTTCACCCCTCTTTCCCCTAAGTGAAACCATTTCTAATGATGGAACAATTTCATCCTGTCATTTTGTGAGGGCAGTTGGAGACCATGACCCAATCTTCCTTGGTCCCAGAATTCATCTCTCAGGGATGGAAAACAAATTTTGCCTGGTAGCTTGCACCTTTGGTAGTGGTTTTCATGGGTGCAAAGAAAGTCTCACTTGTTACCCTCTAATATATCTTTTCAGATGTTTTACCCTGTAACATTGCAATAACCAACACAGCAGAGAACCAAACTGTTACAGTTCAGCTCTCACCCCACAGAACTTAGGTACACATTTACCAAAATCCTATTTAAATATTTGCATAATGCATCAACATATCCTCCCGTTTGAGGTTGGTTTTTTTTCTATAGATCTCCAGAAAATGTTAATCACCAGTTTTAAGCTGCAGGAGGTGAAAATAACTTGAGAGTTATTTTTGCTAAGGTAGCAGAAATAAAGACTATCAAAAGATATCTGCTAATGGACTTTTGTAAATGGTGTGATTCAGGTAAAAAAATAATAAAAGAAACAGAAATAGAAAATAGCAGGGATTGAAATAAAAGAAATGGAATGGAGTGTCAGCAATTTAATGTGTATATAAGTTCCAAACACTACAAAAAATGCTTTGCTTCAGGCAATTTCTTCAAATAGAAAAAACAGCCTTCCATCATTTTTATTTGTAGAGGTTCTTTGAGTTACTAAGTAACCTCTACACTAAAACATTTCTCCTTGAAAAAGTAACTAGAGGGGGAAAGCAGGAGCCATGTCTTGCAGCTTCTGAAACAGATCACTAGTCCATGATGTCAGGTTTGAAAGCAGGAAAGAGCATTCTTTAAATAAACTGCTTTTGCAGATTCCCCTCTGTCTTTTCTTCCATCACAGGTTTCAGATGCTGAAGAGCTTTCTAAGAAAGTCTAATGCAATGGTTCCCAGCAGGTATCTTCTCAAAAGCATCTCACCCACACATTTTTTTCTCCTACATCCATGACTAATAGTCAACTCTCACAGTTCTGACCGTGACAGCCAGTCCAGCTGGAGAGCAGGACACAGTGTCACACAGCTCTTGGCTGTTGAGTGAGAGGTGACTGCAGCCAAGAATAGGTAAAATTTTGATTTATACTACTTTACTTTTACCAATATTCTGCTCATTTCAGGACCCCCATCATTTGCCTTTTTCATATAGAACCTTTATACTCTCTTAAGCTCTTAAGCTAAGCTGATAGGCTGTAAATGAAGAAGATCTAGGGTAAGAAGGGAAATTATTCTTTTACTTTGGACCATTGTTTGTATTTAATTCAAGATTTATATTTTGCTATTTTTAATTTTCCTTTTTATAGCATTTCAGTGATGGACACCAATTAAAATGTTGAACTCCCATCACCACTGTTGAGTGATTGTGCCTTTGCTACCATTTTGCCTAAAAGCTGCCAAAGAGAAAGACTGGTTATCAGCACCACTCACAGCCTGCTGCCCATGTGATAAACAAAATATTCCTTTTGGGGAACAAGGCTAAATAATCATTAAACTATAATAGCACTAACTCTGATTAAAAAATCATTATTATACTTTCACCAGGAATAAAGAAAAAAAATCCCAATATAATATGAGTGACTCTTAAAGGACAGCTTTAATTTAATATTGATGTTAGTCGTTTCAATTCCTGAAAGACGGTCTTGCAAATTTGAGAGCTCTAAGAGCTGAATCTTTCCCTCCCACTTCATTCATCTATCCTTTCACATCATCAGCCAGAGCAAAACACTTCCTTGCTTGCCTGCTCTAATCAATCCTGAGAGCCTGTGAACTCCCATTAACTTACTTAACTACTTCATAGGGGGTACTGTAAGAATTAATTAAACAGTTCCTGTTTGGACACTGCTTTGAATATGTATGGTGCTGTAGAAGTGCTATGCTATTATTTAAGCAAATTCATTATTTAAGCAACAAATATTGAATAAATCATTTCAATTTTTGGCAACCTCCAGCTCAGCTGCAGATCAGCTCTTTCCAGGCTTCAGGAGTCAGTTACTGGGTATGTGGATATAAGTCCATGCACTGGACATGTGGTTGATTTCAGTATAATTGGGCCAGAATCCATCAACTGAATATCTGAGCCTGAAGAAGAGTGTCTGGTTTACATTCTCTTTTTAGGTTCTGCTGCAGGTATCAAAAATCAAAGGAAATAACTTTATTTCTTCTTTTTTGGTCCCAATTTTTTTTTTCCAGAAGGCTTAAAAAATGGAAAAATTTCCTTGTGGAAGCAGAAATGCAGAAAACTGTGCAGAGAGGAGAATAAGAACTCCACATTGTGAAGAAGAGAAGATGGGATCCCAGAAGCATGTACAAGTTGCAGTACAGAAAGCAGCTGACAATTTATTGTTTCTTCCTGAAGTTGTACGTTATCCCCAGCCCACTCAGGAGGATGCAAGGGTGTCCTCCGTGTTCCCTGCCAGACCTGCCTGCCAACACCACTACAAAATTCTCAGTTAAAAGAAACTTAAAATCGATTAACTAAGGCACATGTGTGTTCACACAGTCCTTTCTGAAGGAGTGTAAGGCCTTAGAGGAAATCTACACTACCTCTACTTGGTTTGGGACATTTTCTTTTCTTCGAGATGAGCAACTTCAATGCCCTGGGATAAAAAAAAATCTTTTCAAGATTTTTGTTCCGTATGCTGATTTCAAAAACATTTTTGAGAAGCATCTTATCCCAGTCTCCTTTCTTTCTCTTTTTAGTATAGGATAGACTGGAAAATGAAGATTCAAGTACAGTAAAAGAACAGAGAATAAGTTTCTCCAAAATGTTGCAAAACATAATTGGGCCTGGTTGAGTAAACTGTTCACACTAAACAATTCGATCTGCAGACCTTATTTCCACAATTCTTGGGACAAGTGCAGTAGGAAAGTGATGTATTCATTCTCTATAACTATCCAAAGTAAAAGTTATAGGAACACTTCAGCTCATGACTATCAGCTTTCACTGTTCATTTAGCTGCCTTTTCCAGGAGATTCAGCAATCGTGCTATTGAAATGAAGCCACTGCCAGAATAGCCCAGCTGAACCACTGGAGAAAGACATTTAGGGTGACATGCCAAACTCCTGCTTCCTAAGGACACGTATTTGCAGCTGGAGGGCAGGTCTGAGGTGTAGTATTACCAAAAGATTCAAGAATTACTGAAGAGGAGGGAGTGTGAGTGTGCAAAATTACAGTAAAATGGTCAAGGCAGTCAAATGAAAAAAAAGTGGAGACATCTGGGAACATTTGGGAATGTTATAGAGCAGCATGGCAGTGTTAAATTAATTCAAACACAAAAAGGAATTGATAGCATAAGGTAAACTGAGTTGCTTACTGGTGCCTTCACTTTTTTGGACTAAAGACCTGTAGGATCACAGCAATTTCTCACCAGCTCCCATGATCCTTTTTTTTCCATGCAAAACTCACCATTGGGGAATGAAGAAAAGGGTGAACACTTCATTCATGTCTTGAGTCAGGGCCAAGTCATGATCTTGGACCTGGAAAGGGAAGAATGCAGTACAAACATGCCTCAGAAACCAAGGAGGACATCCGAGAAAAGGGTTTACAAGAAAACCACACATAAAACAATATTTTTAAAGCTTGTTTGTTTGTTTTTTAATCAGTCTTCAAACTTCAGATGTTTCTTAACATGATGTGCTTTTATTTTGACAGACTTCAACAAAAATTTAGATATTTCTTCCCATAACCCTTGCCAGGACTGAGACAAATCATGGAGAAATAAGCTTTAAAAACTTCAGTTGTGAAAGCAATAGGTCCAGTCCCACTAGACCTAATCACAAATACACTTGGGGAAAGCCCTCAGAGGACAGTGTTGCCTGTCTGAGGCAGGGAGGTCTGAACTGTCTAAGGGAGCTGAAGCATTTCTACCTACCCCACCTCAGCTGACACAGCAATGGGTGGCTCCTGATGACCCCAGATTTCAAACCTTCTTTTCCTTTTATATATATATATATTTTTAAGGTCAAAGAGCAAAAAGAAAAGCTTAAAAAAATCAAAGGACATAGAACAGGATTCGTACAGATCTTGTCCAACTAGATTTCATTTAAAGCAGTCCTGGCAAACAACATCATAAGGATAATATTTGTCCTTTTTCTTCCCTTCAAATGAAAGTTTGTCTAAAACAATTTGTAAACAGTGTGAAGCAAGCTGTATGGGAACATGGCAGACAATCAGTTATTCATGGATGACCAAATGCATCTCTCCATATTCTTGGTTTATTATTTCTATTGAACAAAAGATTGTGTAAAGCATCTTATTGATACCAGAAGGAATTACTGAAGTTTCAACTGGAAAGCTACTGCTTTTAATTGTTATGTACAAGAATTTGACACCACAGCCTTGTTTAGATGCTTCCAGAGGATGACCTAAGTTAAAAGCCTTATCTCATACCCATCCAAAAAAGAGAAATGTTGAACCTGATACAGAGCAGTCTGGATTTCTCTTGGGAAAAAATTCATTTTCTCTGCTGACTGTATAGGAAGACTCCAGAGACCGATTTCCTAGTTCAACATATAAACTGGACACTTAAATCTAAGATGAGCACACATCTTATTGTATTTCCCTTCATAAAAGTTCTAAAAGTGCACTTCCAATCTTGTTTATATATATCCATATATATATATATCTATATATATCCATATATATCCATATATACATATATATATGTATTAAAACAGGGGAAAAAAAATACTTTTTGTGCACATATACCAGATCCCAGATGAACATGTGTTTGCAATAACCACAAAAAAAATAACAAAACTGTCATCCATTTGAGCTTTTTTGATCATCACTTCTTTATTTTTTACATAGCAGGCTCATAATTTCACAGTAGAATTTAAAATATGCCTATCAATAATCAAGTATCCTTATAGGGACTCTAAATGTACAAAAAGGTTATATAACTGTGTAAATCTGAACAGGTACTTCATATTTGAGGTCTCTTTTATTGAATAGCTGTTTGCAATTGTTAGAAAAGTATAAGTTTCCAGGTCAGTAAAATCATGTATTTTATCAAACAGCCCTCTGGGTATGCTGAGTAAGAACTCAGTAGAATCTAGTCTTATAACTTTATGCTTTAATTAAAATGTATACTGATGTGTAGTCATTTCCCTGAGCACTGCAATATGGTAATAAGCCTTTAAAAAATTCAGATCTCTGCAGTTTCATAGTACATTTTTCAATCTGATCAAACATTTTTTTTCTTTTGCTAATCAGTACTTTTTGTGGTTTATGAATACAGTATTATATTTGATTCCATTCCCCTGTGGGTTGTTACATATCTTAAAAATGTTGAGTAAAGTTTCCTAAGAAAAACCAAAAGAAGGATACAAAGTAAAACTTCTCTGAAAAGACTTGGACACCTAAAAAGGCACTCCTTCCATAGGAAAATTTTGTTGTTCTTGCTTAGTGTACTGGTGTTGGCTGAGAGAGTGTTAACTTTCTCACAGTAGCTGATATGGGTCTATAATTTGGATTTGTGCTGAACAGTTTTGATAATTCAGAGATTATTTCATTACTGCTGAGCAGGGCTCACGGAGTCAAAGTCTTTTCTTCTCCTCACCCCACCCCACCAGTGAATGGAGTGGAGGCACACAAGGAGCTGGAAGGGGACACAGATGGGACATCTGACCCTGCCTGACCCAGTACATGTAACATACTGCATTGTTCTCAGTACGTAAAGCTGGGTGGAGAAGGATGAAGGGAACATATTCAGAATGATGGCATTGGTCTTCCCAAGTCACCATTATGTCCAATGTAGCCCTGCTTCCCTGGGGATGGCTGAACACAGAATCACAGAATCATTTATGTTGGAAAAGACCTCTAAGATCAATGAGTACAACCTTTGACCAAACAACACCTTATCAACCGGACTGTGTCAGTAAGGGCCACATCCAGTTGTTTCTTGAACACCTCCAGGGACAGTGACAAATCCACCTGCCTGGACAATCCATTCCAATGCCTAACAACCCTTTCCATGAAGAAATTCCTGCTAATGCCCAACCTGAACCTCCCCTGGTGGAGCTTGAGGCTATGTGCTTTTGTCCTGTCAACACCTGCCTGCCTATGGAACATAGTAAATGAATTCCTTATTTTGCTTTATTTGTGTGCATGGCTTTTGCTTTACCTATTAGACTGCTTTTACTTCAGCCCATGAGTTTTCTTACTTCTGACATTCTGATTCTCTCCCCCATCATCGCAAGGGAGAGGTGAGCAAGTGGCTACGTGGAATGGAGCTGCTGGCTGGAGTTAAACCACAACACTTGGTAAGCTGATGTACTCACAGCAAAACATAAGTTGATGGTTAGATTGTTCCCAGCTCCAGGTGATGCTGTTCTGCTGCAAAAGAAGCAATTAATTTCTGGATGAAACAAAAGAAACCAGAGGCAGCCATGGTAGAAAGTGAAGTGGGCAGACAGGTCTACCTGGGAGGCACCCACAAAGAAACTGAATTTATCTACTTCTAATATCAGTAAAACAAAATTTTCATGTTTCTTATAACCTGTAGGTGATTTTTTCCCTTTTTAAGTTTTGAGCTGCACTACTCTAAAGAAGTGGCATGGAATGAATATCTGTTGGGGAGAAAAGGAAACTTGTAGGGTTCACCAAATTAAAAAAGCAGTTTGTAACTGAAGATTACCATAATGATTAAAAAGATGGGTAAATAACATTATTCAGGGAACTTGAATTAAGATTTCTTTTATTTTTGTGAATCTGAACATAAACCTTCTTATTTCACACAGAATTTTATGGGTGTGTGGTTTTTGTGGAGTTACAGTATGAAACTTCTCTACACATGTGTTTATCCACCTCACTTTCCCACTAGCTGATATGCTAGAAAGAGAAGAAACTTTCCTGCAGTAGCCTGAAATGAGATGGATTTTAGTCCCAGAACCACCTAATAATCATGTTCAATGTCTTTACCACATGGAATTACTATAATAAACTAGATTTACTTCATATTGAGATGAAACTGTAAATACAGTGTTTCTGGTCAGCAATAAAATAACATTTGAACTTGAAATCCCTTAACCCCTTGAAGTTAATTTCAGGTACTTATAATTTAATTTCAAGTTTGTTAATTGGCGCTGTCCTTTTACTTGTTTTTAAGTTGTTTAAAGAAGCCTACTCAACTTACTTTTTATAGAATAGTTTTAAGAGACATCCTGGTGAAGGGCAGAAGAAGGTGCCCTAGGCTGTTGGGGTCCTAGGACACTACTACTTGCTTGGAAGTTAAGAAACTGCATGTGTCTTTGTGAAAAATCTTAATAGGTTTCCTTACTAAGAGACTTCTCCTTTTAGAAGAGAGACTGTACAATGTCATGCTGTTCTACTCTACTGTAGCTGAATGGGTGAATTGACCCATTCTGTTCAGTGAATTCACAGGAACCAACTGCAGGACTGTGAAAACAGAAAATGACAATTACATATGAGCATTTAGATTAAATACATTCTGGGAGTTTGTATAGAAAAATATTTCTTTTATTATTGTTACTTCAGAGCAGCTTAAAACCAGATTTCAGATGGAATAGAGATAGTCTGGCATAAAATCTTAGTTTATCCCTTTCATCTTGCCTGCAGTATATATGAAGGGTTTGAGCCTTTTATCCCTTCCTGGCTCAAGGAAGAGAACTTCACTGTACCTACTTTGTTCAATGTCCTTTGCTAGAACATGTAACAGTATTTGAAACAAATTCCAGTAATCACATCTCATTTCTGTGCCATTTGTGTTTCACATAATACAAGTCTTTGGCTTTAACTGACTCCACAAATCATGTGCTCCTCCAAGGGACTGCCTTTACATTTATGATACCAAAATCTAATTTGTTTTATTTTACTTAACATATTTAACATTTATTTTATTTATTGACTCCTCTGTTTAGCAGAGGCTCAAACAAATTGCAGACTATCCCCTAGAAGTTCGTAATTTAACTGAAGAGAGATCAGTGGCTTTGCAGACCAGCTCTACAATGACAACTGTGATATAGAGACTGGTACAGAGAAAAACACTGATGCAGTTCTAGTAGAAGCATCTTACAGGTTCACCAGACCAGGACTTAACACTGGAAAACATCAGACAAACATAGGAAAGTGGGGAAAAGAATGAAGTTGGTGGCTGTATCAAAAGGGCTCTTAGCTCCTTTAGACAAGCCCAGCACCATCAAAGACTGGATTCAGTGAAAATAATTGGTGGATAATTATGCTGTGTGGCAGGAACTGTCTTTATTTATGTCTATTTTGCGATATCAAGTACATTTTGACCACAAGAAACAGTATGTATTATATTATGATGTGT
This sequence comes from Picathartes gymnocephalus, assembly GCA_013390045.1. Classification (NCBI taxonomy): domain Eukaryota; kingdom Metazoa; phylum Chordata; class Aves; order Passeriformes; family Picathartidae; genus Picathartes; species Picathartes gymnocephalus. The sequence continues at coordinate 78,023 of WEKY01000149.1, read as the reverse complement.
TTATTTATGGGACCAGTGGGGATAATAATTTGTTAGAAACTTGCAGTGCAGGAGAAAGCATTTGATTTTTCTACACATGCCCCATGATTCTTGTGTTTTAACCTATAGGATTAATTAAAATATTGCAAATATTTCTCCTCAAGTGGTCTCTAATTTGCACATGTATGAAATCCTAGAAGTTAGAAATAGAACAGGCACATTATTCAGTTTCATTATCTGTATATACCATATTTTCTTTACAAAGAAATTATCGTATTTAAACTCAGATATGCACATTTGCAAGGGCAAATGTAAAAAATAGTCAAGATACATATCTATTTGCATAAAAGACAATAAATATTCAGCTGTGAGAAAATTTGAGAGATTGAACTGAGGAAGACTGAAAACTTTGTTTTACATCTGGGGTAGGCAGCTGTTAAAACACATTGAAAACTCTCAGCGTGAGGTAGATTTTAATGTAATATTAAAATAACTTTGTCTTGTCATTTTCATACATATTTTTCCAGTCAGACCTATGCAGAGATGTTCAAATTGCTAACCTAGTTTGGGTTACAACATACTGTACGCTCCATAAAATCTCACAGTTTTGAATGTACTCAGGGGCTTTGACAGACCGAGGGAACTTTTGGACATTTACTACAACTGAGTTTAGAAGTTCTTCTACTGAAAGATAAAGCACAAGTTGGTTTTATTCCATTAATAAAAGCCAAAAACATGGCAGTGTGAAACTCAAAGTCCATTAAACTTTAAGAGCAAATAAACTATATTTATTAGGTAATTTGGTGTGTGTAAGAGCGGGGCGATTCAGACCTGACATCTCAGGCTTTTTCCAAGCTTTGTTACCTTTCTCATAAATTAACATGTATGTGTGATGCTGGAAATAACTGGTTAGGCAATAAACTCATCCTCAATTCATTGTTTTTCCTTTCTAGAGAGTTTGGGGTGGGGGTTGGAGGGTTACATATATTGCTTTCTCTTACTACCAAGTTGACTAAAGATGAACTTTTGCTGTTCCTCTTATTGTTACATTGACCCTTCAGTGATGTTCTTGTCTTGACTGATACCTCATGTGTTTTTCTAGTCTCATTTCAGCTCCCATGAGTGCATATCAGAGGGCACTCTTTTTTCACCTCTTGATGATTTCTGGCTCAAGAAACCTCAATTACCATTGCCCTGCACATGTGGCTCCACCATTTTTCAACACTGAATAAATGAGAAAAAGTTTCAGCGGGAGTCAAAAACTCTATTCTAACTTGATGTTTTTTAAATGGAAAGAACCCTAAAAACTGTTGAAACAGATGACTGTTTGTAATTTGCACCCTCACTCAGAATTACATATGACTTACAAAAATTTGGGTTCCAGCACTAACATCCCACACACTACCAGTACTCTTCCCTTGCACCCAAAAACTCAGTGAAAAATAAGGATCCCCCTGACATTAGTGAGGCACCACAAAGCTGAGCAGAGCCCACCAAAGCACACAAAAGTGGGTTACTTTTCAAAAACAAAGCTATTATTAGAAAATAAAGGAGATTGGTTTTTTAAATGCTCCATAAGAGCTAGAATAGAGTCTGTAAAGAATTCTGTGTCTTGCAGAGCCCTCTCAGAGCCCACTCCAGCTGCTCCCTTCAGCGGTCACTTTGGACAAAACTGTGGTTCAGCTCTGACTCTGCTCCCTGCTCTTGTTTCAGCCTCTCTCCTGGATGTGTCTGACTGTTTTACCTCCTCACCAGGAAGCCTGTCCTCTCTCACACTCTGAACCACACTTAAGATAGGGGTAATCGTTGCTTCAAGGGTGAAGTTGAATCGTTGCTTCAAGGGTGGGCAGTGGTCAGGACAAAGTCACGGTCAGCAGTGGCCTCAGCTGTCCGCCTGCAGGCTTTTAACCCAGAGCACCTCGAGGAAGGAGTCTGGAAATCCCTTTTCTGCCCCTGCCCGGTCACATCGTGCTGGCGCTGATTGCGGCTCACCCCAGCCACGGTGATTTCCACAACTGAGAGATGAGGAGATTGCAGGTCAGCTGTTCAGATGCTGCTGGTGTTAATGAGAAGACAATGTGGCTAATCAAATTAAAACACAATGCAAATGGGTTGGTCCAGGTTATAACATCAATATTTGTTCTCCCTGCTAATACAAGCCTCTTCCTTCCAATGTTCTCTTCCTTCAAATGAAACAGCTTGTTCTATCTGAAATGAAGTGTTTTGCATATTTTGGAGGGACAAAAGAAAGCATTTGCAAGGAACAGCCACTATTTTTTAAAATTCCATGTAAGTACTTATGAAAAATCAGCCAATTATTTTAAAAGCATGAGGACAGAAGTTCTAATCTTTTCAATTTTTTGTTTGTTTTTCCCCAATACAACGTGACAAATTCAACACATATTCACCATTCAGTTCAGCCCAGAAATGTAGTGTTGTCTTTACAAGACATTGTTGCCATATTTTTGCAATTAAAAGTCTTTTATGTCAATCCTGTTGCTGATGTTTTCTGCATAATAAATCTTATCTGTGGTCCTGTCACCCAGTTTAAATTCTAATATGTGCAATGTCTACCCTACTGATGCAAAGCTGGAAAAATACTGGGTTCCATTTTCTGGATTTTTACATCTGTGGAGCTGCACAGATAAGACTTTTAATTACATAATGAACATAGACACTAGCAGTCTATTGATATTGATAATGTACAAGAGCCCAAATGAAATCAGCTCTTGGGAAATATATTTTAAAAATCTGCCTTTCTGACTCGTAATTTATAAATTTTCATATCATGCACAAAAGAAAAAAAATGCCAAAATGCCAATATACTGTTTCTCCTTCTAAGTTTTCTTTATTTATAATTTTTCTGTCTTTGCCTAGAATAATACCTATCATACTCATTTTTAGAAGATAACCAATTACAATAGTCAGAAATCACCTGGAATAAAATTTCAAACTTGTTAAAATGCAAATTCATAAATTCACTTCCATTACTAATAATGGTCAATCTTGAGACTTGCCAAGAAACATTACAATACACAGCTGTGTAGTGACTTGAACATGGGCAAGAAATCCCAGCTCTAGAGCCATGTTTCCTCCCTGGTGCAAGTGTAGCAAGGAGGCCCTTGTGGCTTCCCTTACCAGACAGAAAATCTCCAGTCTTTGTTCTCTTTGATAGTAACCAAACAAATTGGTTCCTATTTCCTATTCTAGTACCATGATGCAGAAGGACTCTTTTGTGGGTTATTAAATCCAGTCCTCTTCATTTGCAGGGATCATTAGCTCTGGGTTTTGTGCTTTCTGGACAGGACCATGTACTCAACAGCAACAGGCCTTCAGTCACAACTGCTTTCTCTGTGTCCATGCTATGTTTGATCCTGTATCATGTCCCAGGAGCTTGATTTCTTCCCAGTGTGTTTCTTGTGTTGCTTGAAAACATATGCAGATATTTGTGTGAGACTGAGCCTCATGGGCAGGAAAGTAAAGTGCCATTCACATGCCCTGAGATGTGGCAATATGGGACTGCACCAGAAGGACTTCATTGTCCTCTGGAGCAGCTGGAGTTTGAGACATGCTGAGGCATCTCAGATTACACTCTATGTCTCTCTTTAGATAAGGGGAGTCCATCCATTTCAGTAGGTTCTTTCCTTGAGATTAAGTTCAAGTCTAAAATACCCAAATGTAATATCTACATATCAATATCATCCACTCTCATCTATGGATGCTCAGGAATTGTTCTGGGTTCATACAAGCTGGTATCTCATATTTCATGCAAAGTGTGCTGGAGTATCCTGCCCATCCTGTATCTGCTACTCCAGAAGAAAACAGATCTCCAGAAAGGCTCTGGATCCCCTAACTCCACAGATACTCTCATCTGGACCAGATCTTCCCTAAGTTACTTTTATTATCTTGCTTTGTGATTCTGAAATGTAACTGGGAACTTTTTCTCTTATGTATCCATTATTTATTTAACATCTGTATCAATAGTATTATTTATTATATGTTTTTGGACATATAGTTTCTTATTTATTGTATATCCTTACTGGAAGAGGCAGTTATATCTTCATATCTTATTCTTTATTTGTCTCTAAAATATTAGACAATATATAATGATGAAATATTGAATGCTGTTAATGCTGTAGTGGAGAGGAAATGAATTAGATTGGGATCCTGAAGGTTTATTAGTTCTGTGGTCTGTATTTTTTAACACTATGCAAATGCTAAGTGTAATTGCTTTTTACCATTGACTTGCTTGATTTATAGAGTTTAGAGTCTAAAGTTCAGCACTGATTGTCAAGAATTACTTTTTTCATTATACAGGCTACTAAATATAATCCAGTAATTCTTTATGTAGCCCAATATGTTCTTAGTGAGGTAATTATTATTGAAAAAAAATCAGATGCAATTTGGTGACCACATCTAATTTCTCAAAGCCACAAAAACCCTTATAAGTCTTTGTTTTCCTGAGGATACCCTTCAGCAAGAACCTACTTTTGTACTTTAGCATTTTAATATCTAATTATAATTCTAATTACACAATGAAGATACTGCAATAATAATTTCCTCATTACAATATGAATCAACAGGAAAATTAAGGTATTACTGCAACCTAAAGTGGACTGTGTGGAAACTGGGTTGTATTTTATTTAAGAGTTAAGTCTTAATTATTATCTCTTGTCTAAAATGTATATTAGAAAATGTCCAAGGTAGACAAAGGATCATTGCATATAACCATTCATACGGTGAGAAAACACCAGGCAAAACTATGCTGTCAGCTCCCACTGAGTCCTTTAGTTGTGTCCAAACTTGCCCAAAAATGAGTCAGTTAGTTTCTGGTTTGGGGTTGTTTGTTTGTTTTTTCTTGCACTTTTGGGGTTATTTGAAAAGTTTGCCTTGCTGAGGCATTGAATTTGTGGCAGCTCCCCCTGAAGTGGCAGCCACACCTGACATGACTCCCTTCCTACAAAAACAGCTTGCACAGTCACAGAGATACCTTCAGCGGGTAAAGAGAAGTTAAGGAGTGAAAAGCTGTGCTGGAAATACACACCCAGTGTCCTGGAAATATTGGTGACATTTGATCTGAATTAACCTTTCTAAAGGAACTCAAAGCATTGAGGTAGAACCCAAGGAGGCTGGGGAAAACTGTGTCAAGTAACTTCAGAAATGGTATATATGCCATAATCTGGGAAAAAAATTATACAGGAGCCAGGGCTGATGTAAAAGCATGAGACATTCCTAATAAATACAAGACTGAGGGCTGAGACAGTTGTCTCCGAAAAGTTCTTCTCAGGAAGCTCCCAGAAGCATCACAGCCACATGCTGCCTGTAGCACCAAGCTGCATTTCCTCATGGCCCCACACGGACAAGCAAGGACGGGGGGCACAGCAGCAGCTCCGTGACCACCTTGGATCGCCTGGATTGCTGCTGACTGCTCTGGCACTGCCTGCTGTCACTCACAGAGGGGCACAGCAGATACAGCAAGCTAGTCTGCAGGAAGCAGTTCAGGAATTTCGGCTAATTTGCTCCATATTATAAGTGTGACAGGAGGCTTTGAGGTAGACAGGGTCTTAAGAAATATTTTCGTTGTTTTATTTTCCTCTTAGCACGGCAAAGCTTGGCTTTTGCAGCATCAGAAATCACTGCTAATCTCAGTTATTTGCACTATGTGGTTAATGAAAAAAAACAATGGGGTGTGTGGGGGGAAGCGCCTTATTTGTAAGGACTAGTGCTAACTTCTCAATCAAATACAGTTGTCATTGAGTGAACGTGTGCTGCCATCCATAGGCAGCCTCAAAAATGTCTCCCGGCCCTTGCAGTGTATAACGAACAGCAGGGCTTGACTCACAGAAGCATGGTCCCCTGTCCTCTCCCATCTATCCTCAGAACTACCTACAGAATGCGTCATTAAGTTAAGCACAAACAAGGTGAGAACGAGCTAATTTCAGTAGTTTAGTTAAAGGTAGCTCGCAGAAAATGTCTCATTGCTTGTGAATATGGTATTATAATTACTGCTGCTTTTCCTTGTTCCGTCTATAAAAGGAAGTGAGCAAAGGGTGATTCCCCCCACCCCCACCTGTTATCTGGTGTGTTGCTAGAATAGTTCTCAGTTAAATATAATATTAATAATTTTTAATAATTAAGCGCGAGTATGCTTGCTTAGCAAGAGGAAGTGAAGGCTCTGGGGAGACTACAGCCTTTCAATACTTGAAGGGGGCTTATAAGACCTGTAGCAACAAGACAAAGGGCAAGAGATTTAAAATAAAAGAAGGTAGATTTAGAATGGATATAAAGAATAATTTTTTTAATCTCAGGGTGTTGAGGGATGTGAACATGTTGCCCAGAGAACCTGTGGCAGTTCCATCTCTGGAAGTGTTCCAGGCCAGGTTGGGTGGGGCTTTGAGAAACCTAGTGAAAGGTGTCCCTGCCACGGCAGGGAGGTTGGAACTAGATGATCTTTAAAGATCCCTTCCAACCCAAACCACTCTATGCTTCTACGATTTATAAGTGAATTAAAGATTAATTAGTGCATTTTGGTAACTTAAAATTTCTGCTCTCCACACACCTAAATAATATGACTAATAATACTTTGGCATTAATGAAGTTAGCTATAGCAGAGCACCAGCTGATGAGTTAGTCTAAAAGAGGGAGAAAATTTCATAGTACTGAGCATTCTGACTTACTGACTTACTGCAGCCTTATTGGCTGCACACTGGAAGCAGTAAAAAGGAACAGGTTTTGTTTTTTGGGGGAAAAAATCAAATTAAGTTCAGCAAAATCATTTCCAAGGAAGACGTGAATTCAATAGCGTAAATACTGAAAACTTTGCATGATCATCCAGGAAAAGAGACAGCTTTGTTAATATCATTGCTACTAGCACTAGTACATTGCTACATTTCAACATATGGCTTCAGCAAAACAGAAAAAGTCTACTGATAACTTGACAAAAGTGTTGTGTCTCGGCCTCTTCACAGCAGGGGGAATGAAAAAATCAAGACTGTTATAATCAGTATCAAGTGTTCCTACTGTAATTTTCCTTTTGCCTGATTTTTTAAAAAGGTGAAGAGGGACATCACATTTAATATTTCTTTTAATTCTTACACTCAAATGGTGGCCAGTTTTCAGTTTTTAATCTTCATTTTAACAAAGAGCAATTGGGCAGCTATTGACAGTGAAACACAGCAGTCGACTACCTTGTAAATTAGAAGCTGCGGTAGTAAAAATGGATTTGTATATCACCAGGAGTAGAGAGAGTGTCTGCCTTGTAAATTTAATTAAACAGCAGGTGCAAAATCAGGTCATATGGCTTTGATGTGCCCCATGTGAGGATGACAACCAGACAATGATTCTAATATGAAGAAATTTGCATACATTTGCATTGGATTGCATAGAACATTGTAGCTCACACCTACTTTCTATGTTTCATTTTGGGGAAGTTGGAGATTTGAATGAACAGTTCCTATTTAGTTCCTACAACTAAACACAAGAAATGCTTTTGTTCTGTCATGGTTGGGAACATATGGGTTATGATGCTATTATGTACCATTTTATAGAGTATGCTTACATGATAATCAAACATTTGAAAATGCAGCTGAGATACTTGTAATGACAGGAGAAGCAAAGCTGGAAGTAGGGGGGAACACAGAGGAAGAATGGAAACCACCTCTGTGTTTTAATCTTTCCTTGATGATCTGTTGTTTACTGGAGCATTAATGCAAATCTACATTCTGGTCTTTGTCCAGGGGGTGTCACAAACAATTCTCTTTGCTTTTGTAGCTAATATTGTAAACAATGAAATTATGTAGGCTGGAAGTGTTTTCAAATCTGGCAATTAGCACCTCATAATGATTATTAGTTATATAAAAAATGCATTTTCTCACATTACTGGGCTAAGCTAAAGGTAGAAATGCATAGATGATAGTTATGCTTCTTATGCTATTGCTTTAATGGGAAAACTAACTGTATAGATCCCCAGACCTTTTCTTTGCAGTTAAAAATGTTAATGAACAGTTGGTTTCATTTTTGACAGTTTGTCTGTGATATTCTGAATCCCAGTGCTGTTTTTGCTGACTATGCTAGAAGTATAAGTTTTAGAGGCTATTAAAACACAACTGGGAGGGCAAAACAAATCACTCTGAGAGCCGAGGATGCAGCTGAAAAAAGGCTGAACTTTGCTCATTAGGTAGCACCCAAACCTGGATCAGTGAAGACTGAAACCTGTGAAGAAAAGGCTGCTCATCAGGGAAGCTATAGGCATGAGCATGTCTGCACTTCTGTAGTCTGATCTGCAAAGCAACAACTCCCCCCAGATTTAGAAGTTTGCAGTGGCTCATTCCTGGGTGTGGTTGTCCCTGTAAACTGCCAGATCTAGCAGCTATTGAGTTATGGTTGCCATGTCCCAACTATTGTCACTGAACTAAGTGCAGCAATCATCCCAGCTAGTTCACTTCACTTAAACTGGGCACAGAGATCAGATCTAAGGAGACAGCAGAGAGTCACTGTGGCAAAGGTCTAACTACCACATCTGTAGGAAAGCTCCCCTGAAAGGCAATGCTGGCTGAGAGCAGTCTGGTGTATGTGGGTGCTCAGGTGACCTCAGTTCAAGGTGTCTATGTTGCCCATTATTTTATGAGACAGCCTTAAAAGATGCACCATTATGTATCAGGAAATACCACTTTTAGGTGCTCATGATGTTGATTTTCACATATATTTCCCAGTGTAGACTTGAGCTCCCAGGGATGAAAATGCACTTTGCACTAGGGTTACACAGTGGCTGGACAAAAGCCAAAAGTATCATGACAAAACTTCTGGTAAAAAGAGCTACAAAGACACTGGCCCTGTGAGGAACCCCACACTGCAGAACTGCTCCAAGGGGACATGTGAGGGTCTTTCTCACTTGGAGTGTTTCACTTTGTCTCTCCTGGAGCTCTTTACTGCTTCTGTGAGAACACCTACACATGGTTCAGCACAGCTGGGGAACAGCTGGAAAAGGAGAAAGGAAGAGAAGGAAGTGGGATGCAAATTCAGGGAAAGGATGGGAGAAATCTGAACAGGAGCCTCCTAGACAGATCTGCCAACATAAAGTACTTCCGTTATATCAACAGCTGATCTACTTCAGGACTTTTCTTTCTTTACTGCCTACAGCCTCCTCACTGAAGTTTTCTATGTCTTCAGTTGTGGTGATTGCTAAATCAACTATTTCTGTTTACCCTCTTTAGGGATAAAGACTTTCCAAGTGACTGGCAGAAATACTATAATTTTTGTAATCATTCTCCCCAAGTCAGTCATCACTGGTACTTGCTCTGTCTGTGAGACACTGTGTGAACTTTCTCAGATAAGTACCCTGAGTTCCCCCAATGTGGGCACTGAAGTTTATAATGCCCTCAGCATGAATGCTGTGTAAATAAAGCATGTTTACCGAGTCTGGTCCCAAGCATTTTGTTTTAAAATCTCATATTCTTTGTCCTGGAGCTTCCAGATGAAGTTTAATGAAACTGTCAATATACCAGTTGCAAACATGTAATCTCCAGCTCTAGATAAATACCAAACAATAATCTAAAACTTCCAGTTGAGAGAAAAATACATTAATGATTTCCTTTATTCAATTTCCTTCCTTTTTTTGTTTAAAGAAATGCAAAAAAAAAAAAAAAGCTAAGAACAAAACAAAACATAAAACAAATCAAGTCATTGATTTAATTATATTTTGATTTTGAGGGGGTCTTGTTTGGTTTTGCTTTCTTTGTGGTTGTTTGGGGTTTTTTTAATAACATGAAATGGTTCCCAGGAAAGCAAATATCAGAAGTAACACAATTAATTATGACATCAATAAAAAATTCCGCAGTTCTGAGAAAATATTCAAATTATCTTCCCAAATAAAATGCCAACAATGTATATTAAACACCTGTAAGAATCTTTTTTAAAAATAGTTAACATGCCAAATGCATTCAAATAGGTTGGTCACCCATGTTAATTACACAGCAAGATTATTACCATGGATCACAGAGCAAAAGAAAAAATTAAGAGAACAAAAGCAAAACCACCTAGGAAAAACAACCAAGCACAGTAAGGAAGACAACTACAAAAAATGAATAAGACTGAGCGGAGTCAAGGTGTTCTGGTGGCTCCAGAACACAATTCCTGGCAGCTTCTCCAAGACAGTATGACTTCAGACCATTCCTACACAGGCTGACTGGTGCCAAACAGGGCTTGAATTTAAGGAGAGGATCTTTGTTGCTTCCACAAGCCCTTTTCCCCCAAAGGATTGCAAGCAGTTTCAAGGACTGGGCTAGAGCAGTTCTGCATCAAACAGTTCTGCTGCTGGGCAGCAGAAATCCACCACCTTCTTGCAGTGTCAGCTTTCTCACCTTCTCCTGAAAAAACCAGCCAAAAAATACTCAACAGAAGAAGTAACATTCTGGTTTATTCCACACATGTGTAAAAATCTCTACAAGGTATGAAAACAATATAGCTTTCCAAGTGAATTCTCCTAACTTGATATCAAAAGTAAGATTCATACTGAGATGAAATATTAGACCTGCCCTTTGCTAAGATGCAAAATGTAAAATAAAATATTTTATATGAAAATTTACCCAATTTATAAGCCAGTTAGATGACATTTTCAAGGAATATGTATATGGATATTAAAACAATAATTTGGCCGATGTTTTAGAAAACTCCTGGTTCCCAATACCTTCAACCTCACAACAGTTCTCCTTATTGGATTCACTAACTCAGCAACAACTGATATCAGGAAGTATTCTGGCCATTGAGATAAATACCTTAAGTGAATATAATTAACTTTGCTAAAACTGATAAACTTTTAAAAGTCACCACTCCAGAGCTTTGCTTCAGTTTTTCACAGTTTACTCTGGTTCTTCATAATTGATACGCTTTTCCTCCAAGGTTATTCAGACAGAAATATGTCCCTCTTCACTCCCACATCAACCAGAGGAAGCACCAGATGGGCACAACTTACTGTTATTAATTTGTACTGCATTGTAAAAAAATATAGCAAACAAGCCTAAACTATTTCCAGCTCACTTACAGAAAATACAAAGGCGTAGAACGAGGGGAATTATCTCTGTTTTGCAGAATGACACACTGAAATCAACTTGGCTCAGGAATCATCAAGCTAGAAGTTACAACTAAGTCTTGATTCCAAGGATAGCTGGGGAAAAAAAGTATTTTCCCTTATCAGAAAAGTATCCAAAGTCTAGACAATTGTATAATCTGATGAAACTGAGCCCTTTCAAAGTTAAAAAACCCCTCCATTTAACGTGGGAGTATTCCAGCATTTTAGGTGCAAGTAAGGAATGAGTTCAGGTCCTTAGGTTAAATGAAAGTGAATTTTGGTTGGGTTTTTTTTTTTGATAATTTGAGGTGAATATCCTAATCTTTGGGTTAATCTGGGGTAGAATTATTTCTAATTTTAAGCAACAATTTTATTCTCATGAAAACTACTTATCACATTATTTGGAGAAGTTTGAAAATAATGAATTACCTATTTTCAAATGAAAAATAATGAAGTTTCAATAGTCTCTAATTACAATCTTTTAGGCTCTTTCAAAACTTTTTTTTCTTTCTTTGTGGTTTCCTAACAAACACAACACAGTAGAAGAAAGCAATTTGAAATACTGCAGCCTTGCTATACAGCTTACAAATTTCATTATGGTCTCTTACTCCTGAGCTGCTATAATACCTCTTGTTTAGCTGCTCATAGCTAGGACACAAATTATCAATACTTTATCATTTTATTGCTGTCATCATGTCTCCTTTTTAGATAAAAATCCTACATATATGAGGTGAGCTGCACTGTAATGTTATATGACAACTAAGCTTAGTGCTTTTCCTATTTCATATGGAGAAAACATGTGTAAACACTTTATTAAAATTAAAAAAAAAAAAGAAAAAAAAGAAAAAGTGAAAGCTGTTCCCTGCTGATTGATTTTTCAAAAGCTCCCTAGACTGATTTGGCTACAGATGTCTGCAAAATGATTGGATGTAAAGTGGGCTTAATTCATAAAAGCAATAAAATGTTGCTTATTGACTGAACAGATGAGGGGACATAATTTGGAGTGTTCTTATTGGAAATGCTTTGAAGAAATGTAATGATAGTGTAGAAAAAAAGCCTTATTAGATGTGGTAGAATAAATTTACTGCAAAACCTAATATAAGATTTGAGACACTGAGAAAATTAATTCCTGAAATTTGGATTGTACAGTTATGCATCCATATAAACTTGTTGTGGCTTCTCAGACTAGCAGTGTTATTCACAGTTAGCAATGAAATGATTTAAGCCTACATTTAAGAGAATGTTAAGATGAACAAAAAGAAAGAAGCACTAGTAACTAAATTCTCTCCTGTCTACTGGTGTCTACTCTGCATTTTCAAGGCTGTAAAACCTCAAGAATATTAAAAAATAGTTCCTGATAACTCAGATCATCACTCCCAAAAGGGAGAGTGAAGAAATCATTGCAAGATTTCTATGAGTTTCCCTTTCTTGAGAATCCATACTTTTAACTCCATGCCTAGGAAGGAGGTGCAAAGAGCAGATTAAAGTCATGCTGCTCCAGGACAGTGATTTATTCTGCTGTCATGGTTCTGATCAGCTGGGCTACAAGTCTGAGGCCACACTTCTCTACAACTTACAGTTCACTTTTTAAATTATTTTAGGTAATGCTTTTTCTTGGGTTGAAAAGTGATTTTTTTTCCCTTCAAGGAACTTGACAGCTTCCTTCAGGTATAAGGGAACCAATTAGCTGGCTAGTTCTAAGATGGACACTCTGTTTAGCCACTTAAGAAGCTGAAAACGCCTCTGTGATTCACATTTAAGAAAGGAGAAGTCTGGGAATCTCTCTCTTGCTTCCAGCTTCTGAACAGGTAACAGGGGGCCCGCGTGGCCCGGTGGGGCCGGCCAGGCCCAGGCTGGGGCCAGGCCCGCTCAGTCAAGCCCTGCCGGCTCCGGGGGACCAGGCCGGGCAAAGCCCACTCGGCCGGGCCAGGCAAGGCTGAGATCCTGCTGCAGCTGAATCCTGGCCTGGCTGCTGAGATCCTGCCGCAGCTGAATCCTGGCCTGGCTGCGGAGATCCTGCAGCCCCTGCCTCCTCCGTCTCCCCGGGAAAAGTTTGCAGCAGCTTCGGCCACTGCCCAGCAAAGATCAACAACAGGGCCCAGGAGAGATACCAACTCTCTCAGTGCACAGATGAAACTTACAGACATCAATCCTCTCTCAAGTGAGAGAAAGAGTGAGAACATGTGAAGAAATCAACATGGAGACACCGAGGTCAGTGAAGAAGAGCCAAAGCCCAGAGAGAGGAGAAAGAGGGGATGCTTTAAGCTGAAATGCTTTTGTAAGGCCATGGGGGTGGACTATGATGTATTAGACTATTCTTTGTAACTCATAAATGCAACTGGGGGGATGTAGCATTCTAACTGCAGCCTGAGCAAAGGCACCCATGCTGAAGCAAGCAGATGTTGAAGTAGCTGTGGTCTAATGAGAAACTTGAGCAGAGATGAGAAAGAGAGATGAGGAACCTTGCCACAGAGATGGAGATGGGGAACCTTGCCACAGAGATGGAGAAGAGAACCCTTGCCCCAGGAACAGAACAGAGAAACCTTACTTCTAGAGAGAGAAGATCCTTTGCTTTTCTACTAGAACAGCTCATCCTTAAAACTGTACCCCAGTAGATAGAGAAGGGCCCTCGAAAGCAGTTGCAGGAAGAACTGTGTGTTGAGGGAAGGGACTTTCACGCTGCGAACAGATTTCCTTTCTGGGCGGCTGATTCGCTGTGATATTGGAGCCACGAGAGAGCTGTGTTCTTGTGGAAAATTCTCCATGGCATGGCAGGAGAGACTCCTCTCCCTAACTGAACTGAAGAAAGACTATTTTAAAGGTGGTAAACTGACTGAAAGTCCCAGGTTTTGTCTCTTTACATTGTTGGTGGGAAAGGAGAAAATGAGGTGGGGGGAGGAGAAGTACCTGAGGGTTTATTCTGGTTCTTACTATTTTTCTTTTAGTTCTGTTAATAAAACTGTCTTTATACCTTTAAGAGGTTGAGTCTGCTTTGGATTTCTCCTAATCCTTATGTCACAGCAGAAAAAAAGTTTAGTGGGTGCATTGGTGTTAGGGCAAAACGCTCAACCCACTTCATTAAATTGGTGTTGTGTGAGGATGGCAAACTAAAACTTCTACATTAACTGGGGTTTCCACCCAGTTATAGAACTGAACCCACTATATGCTTGTAGTCGCCTGGAAATTTTGATGTTCTTAGGGTCGCTACCTTACTAACACTGTTTTTGACTCCTTAAACCTTTGCCATGGGAGTTTTGAGCATTAGTCTTCATCTGAGGTTTGAAGGAACACTTAGAGCAAGATCCCATCTGAAAATTATTCTGGTAAGTCTTCTTTTTGGAAACCTTGAAGAGCCCTTATGCCTCTGCATAGGGAACTGAAACTTTAGAGCTGTTTCAGGCAGTGCCTGAAATTTGAGCTCAAAATTTAGGTACCTAAAATGAGCAGATTGCATTCATATTCTCCAGGCCTTTCTCCAAACATGTGTTTGCAGATGTGTTAACTGCAATGGATATGACTTTCTTCTGTTTGGCTAAAGTTTTCCCTTGGGTTGGCTCATGAGCATTATTCCTGATGACAGCAGGGTGCTGTGAAGAGCACTGCTGGGCAGGATGGAAATGAAATGTTCATCAGTGGGAACATCTACTTTTCTCCTGGCATGAATTACAGCACAAAGTATGGGGCTATGAAAAGAACATCCAGTCATGCTTTCAGCAGTTGCAGAATGGTGGAATGGCCAAATCACACAATTCTGAGCATCATTTAGATGCCAATGCTTCAAATGTCATGTGCATTACTATGATCTGTGATTCCCTGTATCATATACTCAGTCAGGGGCAGAAGTTTCTACCCAGGCTGGATTCTGGAAGCTGATGGAGTCTGTAGGCAGTTAACACAACCCACACTGGAGCAGCTGATGAACTGCAGCCTTTGTGAAGGACTGATGTTGGAGAAGTTTGTGGAGAACTGTTTCCCGTGGGAAGAACTCCACAATGGGGCAGTGGAAGAATGTGAGGAGTCCTGCCCCTGAAGAGGAAGCAGTGACAGAGATAATGTGTGAGGAACTGACTGCAGGCTCCATTTCCCAAATCTCTGCACCACTGGCAGGGAGGAAGTACAGAAAATTAGGAGTGATGCTGAGCTCAGAAAGAAGGGAGAAGTGGGGAAAAAAGGTGTTTTTAGGATTTTGTTTTTATCATTACCATATTCTGATTTTATTAGTAATTCCTCTCCAGTGGAATCTGTTTTGTCCATGATGGTCACTGGTGAGTGATCTCTCCCTGCCCTTATCTTGACCTACAAACCATGCATTATACTTTCTCTGCCCTGCCCAGCTGAGTAGGACAGTGACAGAGTGGCTTTAGAGGACACCTGGCATCCAGTCAGGGTCAACCCACCACAGCTACAGACCTTAGTATCGCTTTCTGTATGATTTGGGATAGCTTCTCCATTGAGAAGTAAGATAATCTTATTGGAGCATGACATTCCTGTTGAATTTTACTGTTTGTGTCAGTAAGGGTTTGATATTTTTTTGTTTTAATTTTTATATTTCATTATATGTGTGACAAAATTAGAGTCATTGACTGTCATTTTGGTTCCTGACACACACCATCGTCTGAGGGTGATCTGGCTCTAAAAAGGGAAGCAAAGCTGTGTGTTTTGCTCATGTAGGAAAAATTTTGTTTCTAAATGTACCAATGCAGTCCCATTTGATATGCCCATGATGCCTGAGACATCCATGTGGGACTAGCATATCCCACAGAAGATGTATAGAAGACTTCTGGATAGGCAGTTAAGTCTGAGAGGGATTGTGTGAGGTACTAAAGGAAATAGAATCACACTGATCATTTTGGTCTGTTGAAAGAAAACCTTGAGACAAGCACAAAAACTGCACCACAAGAAAACATGAAAAATAGTAACAGAAAGATGTATTTTCTCTCTTTAAATTATGGAAAGGAAAAATTCAGCCAGAATCTTTTTAAAATCCTGCAATGCAAATGATCAAAGCACTAGGTTTTATTCATATAGACACTCACATGCTTAAATTTTAAGCCCATTTGGAGTCATCTTCTCATCAAGTTAAGCCCATGTACAGGGATTGCCAAAATCACTGTCTTTTCCTGCTGTAACTGATGACAGCAGGGTTCCATTTGCGTGTACTAGCCCACTGTTGCCTGTCTAAATGGATGTGATTGTCAAATCTCTGTTCATAGTGTTTTTAAAGCAGCAGTGAACATTTAGGCAGTCACATGCACAATTGTGTGCTTACTGGTGAGGTCAAATACTTTAAAATATATTCCTAGAGCTGAAAAGAGAGGGAAGGAAAAATAGGAGAGATATAGACAGAGAAAACTGCAGCTAGTAACTTAATAAGAGGATAACTAAGTCTGGATTTCTACAGCCTTCCATTCACCACCTGTATATGTCTTTTTCCAGCTGTAAAAAAGTCATTACCTGGTTTCAGAGTTCATCACAGCCTGTGGGATAACAACCTGTGATAACTTTTTGAAAGTAAAAACAGCTCAAATGATGGTTCCTTGAATTTTTGAGCCTTTGTACTGAATTGTGTTTTGCATTACCTACATGAGGCAGTGCTGAAGAGGTTAAACAAAAGTTACCCCTTTTTCAAAACTGTGTTAATTAAAAATGCAAAACCCAAAGAAATCACAGCTGGATAAATAAAAACAGCCCAGATGGTATAGCAACAAACTTCTGGCAGGTCTTGAAGCAGACAGTATTCCTGCATATTTTATTTCCTAGCATGGGCTATCACCAGACCACATCACTGATGGCTTGGGCAGTGCATCAGAATGGGGGCACTCAGTCTGTCCTAGTGCTAAAGGCAGCACAGTTTCAGGAACACCCGACTACATACCTGGTGTTTGTTCATTGTACAAAGCAAGTCCCCAGATTTCCACTGTACATCAACTGTATGTCTCGTCACTGAGAGCAAATTCCTTTTGGTGATGCTCTTTCAAGTGTGCATGTTGTTAGAATCCAGGGCATAGAAGGTTTTGAAGTTTGAAGTTTAGATACAGAAATAGTTATAAAACAAAGTAAGAAGTTTTAAAATGTGGTAATATGGAATTGTATGTCATTGTATGATTGGATAAAAAAGCCCGCATTACAGCAGGATATGTAACACCATTTTAATTAACTATTGGTGTAGAAGTTAAAACAAATGTGTGTGGCAATAGTTTATTGGCCAATTAACCTTTAAAAGACCTTGTAACCTGTAGTCTTGTGACCACTCTGCACTATGGCTGACCTCTGAATTACTCTGTGAAGACATTTTCACGCCTTCATGAGACTGGAACAATAAATCAAGCTTTAAACCTTGCCGGAGTGGTCCAGTCTCTGCCCAATATAATTCCGATATACGTAGACAAAGTTCTACCTTTCAGTATGTCCATGTGTTATCAAATCTAGTGCTACCCTGCTGTATGTTTGTCAGCTTGATCTGAAATGGACTCTGCCAGTGAATGCAGACCTAGTCTGCTGAGCTTTAGATCATGTTCATGTGTGCAGAACTCCAGCAAATTCCAAATCAGGTTGCATTAACTTTTGAAAAGAAATTGGGTAGCACCAAATCTCCACAGATATGTCTGGGCAGCTCCTCATATCCTATAGAGTGACTGCCTAGGTACAGGAGGGGAGAAATGGAGATGTGTTGTTATAGCTGTTGCTGCCTTGGGCTGCTAGCTTCATGAAATTATAGACATTCAATATCTAAGAATATCTGGACGGAGCTTTTAGGAGATAAATAAGTCATACCTGAATAACATGGACACATGATGACCAAGACCAGGTTCAGGGCAGCAGAAATAACATTCATAGTTACTTTATATACTCTGTCTTGTTAAAAGCCTTTCTCCTTAATTTGTTGGTCCTAAGAAATTATTCAACTTATCTCAATTGGTTTTCCAGCTCCATGGTAAGAAAAGAAGTTCCAGAGGAAGTGGAGTAGATGCTACATGGATTAACATCTGAGAATTAAATGATTGGGAGAGAAAAAAGATATGTTAAAGGTGCGATAAAGAGAGAAAGTAATTGAGTAAGGTTAAAATATCAGAAAGTGTACAGGGATTTCAATTAAAAATAAGCATGTCTTGAATGATCATTATTAATCTTCTAAGTGGTCTACAGCTAGCATTTGTCTTTTGGAATGCAGTTTGCTCTTAGTGCATGTGGAGCTAGCATCCAGAGCTAGCACTACACTACACATTGTACTTGTTACACTCTACACAAGCTATGCAAAAGCAGTGTGGGAAATGTACAGTTTGTTGTTCTTTTGCTTGGGCTGTGGGTTGGGTTGTGCTCTCAGACCAACCCCACTTCAGTGCATGGTTCTGGCTTGGAGCGCCTTGCAAGGGCTGGACCCCACAGCTGGCAGGGGTTTCTCTATAGGCTGGAAGGTTTATCCTCCTGTCATGGGGAACAGAGCAACCTGGACTTGAGGCTATTTCTCTAGCCTTTGTGCAGTTCTTCACAGCCTTCATTTACATTTGGTATTATGATGAAAATCAGACTCTTTTATTGCCATATAAACTTTAAACATATGGCTACATCCACCACAGAAACTCTTCTTAAGATGCATAAGAGGCAGGAAACAATAGATTGCTTTTGGTCATGAGGCACAATGGATATTTAGGCTTTATAATTAAATAAAGCTTTTGCTGAAGGGAAAGGTCCTGAAAGGCAACATGGCTGTTGCAGCCCCAAACTTTATTATTGCTATAGCAGAAATTAATGACATCCATTTTGTCTAAGAACTCTGAGATGGCCTTATTCCAAAGATGGTCTCCTGAGTGATTTGGATTAGACTTTGACTTCATGGCCAGATTTTCATGCAATGCAAGTTGTTGTTGTTTTTCTCCTTCTTTTTGTAATAATATATGTGCTGCTCTGGCAGATGTTTTATTTTCACAATTTTTTTTCAAAATCAACACTACTGAGTGATGCTGAGATGCTTTGATGGTGTAATCCTGACTGAAAAAGCCTTCTGGCACATTGGATAAAGACTCGTGATATGCATGCTGCTGTGCTACAATAGATATACCACTGCTCAACCTCCTGTTCAGGTTGAGCCCCCACATACTTTTCTCACGTCTTCTCCCAAGCCTCCCATATGGTTTTGGGAGCTGCTGAGCTTCATGGGCTGACTCCTGCCTTCTGTGGGGCAAACACAGCAGATTGAAGATCCTACTTACACACAGACCCACACCTCAAGCATAAGCACGAACAGAGACAAACCTGCATTTCAACAAAAAGAAAAAGCAGCTGGCAAGAACATGAGAGAATTCTTCCTTCGACAGATTTCTTCCTGCTTTCTTTCCACCCACCCTTTTCTCTTCGGTTACTTGTCCCTGGATCATTTCCTGCTCCAGGTGATGTTTCATTCTCTGTGGAGAATTTGAAGACTGGAGTGCCAGCACCCTCACTCCCTGAAGTAATAGCCTACTCAATGTGCAAACATCTGTGTTACTTCCTGTATAGTTAATAGGCTTGAGTGAAATTTCCATTCTTTGGCTGATAGCTTGGTGGGAGTGAATACTCATCCTTAAAGGGAATATTTGCTCTACCTTGATGAGGTAGGGACAGGACTTTCAGTGAGAAGCAGGTGACTTATGCTATGTGTTTTAACTAGACATAAATTCCCATGGCAGTGATGGCAATGATTCCTCTCTGGACTGGAAAACAATAGAGACTAGACTCAGTATTGAGCTTAGTCTTGGATTTCTAATGAACAAGTAGTTCATGACTGAATTTTCATTGCAATATGTATGTTTTAATTGCACATATATTTTATATATATTTATATAACAACATACTAGTCTGAGGTATTTCATTATTTCTCTTTTCTTTTCCTATCCTTTACTTTTTGTTTTGGTCCCCACTCTGTTTACTGGTATTTGGTTTTGCCTATTGGAATCACATTGACTTTGTTCTTCGAGAAATGTATAACAGCATGCACATAATGCACTTCTGGAGGGATTTATCGATGGATATAAAAAAGGTGGAAAATATTTTGCAGATTTTTTCAAATGTAGATAAGGACCATGCGAATGACGGGATGGAACGACAGTCAGGGCCTTTGACAGAGGAAAGCTAGTCCTGAGCTCCTGAACCAGGAGGCAGGGGTGAAGGGCTGTGGTTTCTACCTGGACAAAAACCTGGCTCTCAGTTTGCCACTGCTCTCAGCTCCTTCTGTCTTTGGGTCAGTTTGTGTCAAGGAAGTTGAAACAGCATTAGGAGTTAAAGGGGCAGTAAAGGTGGCATTTCAGAAGTCTGAGAGGCAGTTACTTGTAGCGGTCTGAGATGACTATTTCCAGAACACAACGACAATTTTTTTCCCAGACTAATACCCTGGCTGAAGAGCCAGAGCTGCATGGTCAGATTACAAAGGCTGGCTGCTCCTTGGAATGTGCTGGAGTCCTGAATGCTTGTGTAATATTTTCCTACCAATAGAAACGCCCCTGGGCACAACGATTCCTATCTATGAAAAAATTAGAAAGGGGAAAGTATTTTCCACAGAGCAGTATATATTCTTTAAAAAAATCTAAAAAAATGTAGTTGTACTTAGCAATGGACTGAATTCTCACAAGCAGTAGATTAATCTAATTTACTCAGGGAACCACTTTATGTATAAGTATTTAAAATTGCTCTACAAAGAGCAGAAACAGCATGAACAGGATGCAATAGTGCATCTTCAGATGTAATGCAAACAGTCCATTTGTAAAACTATTTCTTTAGCGCAAGAAATTAAATATAAAATTAATTGTTCAAGTTCAGAAGTAGGATCAACACCACAGTGACATCAGTTAATTGTACGCTATATTTCACAAACATCATTCAATTTAGTATTAGTCCCTCACACACAATTCCATGTACTGTTTTCTGTTGGAATTTCAATTAGTTAGTGTTTTTTACCAATTGAGAAGATCCATAGTTTCTAAAAAATTTTCACTGCTTCTATAAATGCATGAGTGACGGTAACTGCTGCCTGTATTTCCTACCTGGCAAATATGAACAGAAAGTTCAGTTCGTAAGAAAGGGATCAGATTGGGTTGAACACTTATGGTTTCTTTTGCAGCAAATATAGCTGAAGGAAGGAAAGAATTTTCAGGAGATTTTCAGCACCTTGTAGCATAGAGCCTTTAATAAAATTACAGTGTAAAGAAGTCCAGCCAAAAAGATGGAGTAGGCAGGTTTAGTAAGGGTCCAATTAAAACTTTAAGACAAACTAGATTTATTATATTTTTTGTATATATTTTTCACAGGTCGCACAAAAACCATTTCACAGTAACTTGAAATTGGTCTGCATAGTTCAAATATATTCAAAGCCACATTTCACACATCATCATTGGTAGGAACTCAGAACAGATTGTGTTTATTCCTGTTATTTGCCTTTAGTTTGTCTGGATTTACTCTACAGGTAAATCTTACTCATTATCAAAGATCTATGAGTCACTGAAAATCATAGACTAATACTCACCCTGACTTGCACATCATGCAGCTTCTTTAATTTATGAACACTGCAGAAGAGGAGGATAGCTTCTGGACTGGCTCCTTTTTGTGAACTCTCTGACATCTCAATTTCAGCCTTGCAATGAATAGCAAATATCTACTTGTCAAGGTATATATGGTCTTAAGTCATAGCAAAGTTGGCTTGTGAATGCCTCATACTTATTTTTTGACCAGAATTTAGCTCTTCCTTGTATCAACAAGAATATGTTTAACAAAATTTGTGTCTGACTAAGCCTGAACTGAAGCAAAAGGTGGTTATAGTTTCAAGTCTGCAAAACAATGTCAGTACAGCTTCCCCCTTTAAGAGAAGTTATTGCCATCAATCAGCCATTGCATGGGGCTGAGGAGCCACTGTGCAGAGTCCCACAGAGGTCGAGAACTTATTATATTTCTCAGGCATGGTTAGGTCCATGGTAAGATTTCAGTTCCATGCCTGCCAAATTACTAAGATACAATACTTCGTTTTCCATAATGCAACCTTTGCCATCACTGGCAAATAGTCATGACTAAAAGTGCATCCAACTGGCTTTTACTAAGATAAATTATCACATTAATCTGTTACTCTGCCTATATTTGAGATTGTGTACTTATTTTCTTTTGTGTGAGTAACCCTCTATTTAAAAAAATGAACAAGAGACATAAAAGTGGTTTGGTATCAGTGACAGAAATCATCCTGTGAAAAAGCTGTCTATGAGAGGGCTCAGTGCATGTAGAGATAAGCTCAAGTCCCACAGTGAGGACATGTGCTGAGATTGGAGGATGACTAGGACACAGCTTGAGCAAACACTTCATTAGCCATGAATAATGAACAAAGACGCTGGACAAAACTGAGCGCAGTGTTTAAAAGGAAAAAAAAAAAAAAAGAGCTGAACTGTCAGTGCCTTGTGGTATTTGTAAAGAGCAAAACAGCCTGCAGAGCTGCAATAGCGACCTAACAGCAGCTAACTCCCCTGAGAACCAGCAGCTCAGATACCTTCCTTGTCCAAGCTTACAAGGGATCAAATTTGACTCTCCAAAGAAGAATAGGATAATATAGGGCAGCTGACTAATGATTTGTTTTTACTGACTTTCTCAGGTCCTAACATACTTCAAAAAACCACCAAAACCTTGAAGGGATAAGATCACTATGTAATTCTACAGTGGAACTGTATTAACTTTAGAGTTGTGGTCCAGCTAAATAATTGTGCAGAGTTTTTATCTCTAGCTGCAGTAATATAAGTAATATTTATAATATAAGGAGTTATATAAGTATATATAAGCATATATATGTATAATATAATAAGTTATAAGATCATTCCTAGATCCTACTTGAATTTTTTTGCCATAGATTGCTAGAGACTGTCAGAGAGCATGCAAGACTTGTTTAAGGATTTCAGGTATAAAGGAAGCAATCATAAGGGCAATTGATGGAAATAATTTTAATTTTCTTAGTTCATTGTCTTACCTACAAAATAAATTTCCTTAACTGATGTGAATGGGATTTACTAAAATGTGAGGTTTTAAAAATTGTTATTGAGGGTGCATTTTAGAGGTCATGGTTATGGTACAGTTGCAAGGTAGACATCAGACTTTGTAAGACTGTAAGGGGTGATATTTATCTCACTGACACTTATCATGGGATATAGGACATGACAAGAACTTAGAGTACTTAATAGGACATGTAATGAAATGAAACTCATATCACCCTTTGAAATGCTGTAGAGTAACATTAATGCTCCTTTATTAGCCCTTTATGTTGATGCCTAAGCCATTAGAGTAAAATCTGTCTTATATGCCCTATAAATTAAAGGAAAAATAACTTCATCTACTGAAAAAAATAACAGAAACAAACAAACAAAAAACCAAAACAAACAAACAAGCCAGAAAATAAGAGCATAGAAGTCAATAATCTTTTGAAAGCCCTGATTTTTGTAACTACACTTATTGTGGTACAGACAGGGTAGATGTGAATTATTTATGGGCTGATGGTGCAAGATGGCATGTCATTTCACACACCATCAGCCTCAGAAAAATACCCTTAATTAAAAGATAAAAAAAGAAAAGCACACCATTCCATTAATAAAAACCAAACAACAGACAGTTTTAAAAGTCTACGCTGAAATCTGGAAAAGACCATTCAAATTAAAAGCGGAAGTCTGTGTCCTTCACATGTCCCATTATGAAGTATAAGGCAATACACTTGCTGAGGAAGTTGTAGAAATAGCAAACCGATGGACAGGAATGTGGAACAGGGATATGGGGACAGGATATTCATAAAGGTCTGCATAAACCTAAGCAGGGGAGACTTTAGATGCTAGAGTGGTGTGTTCCTCTTGGGGTAATACAGAGCACCTGAAGTTAGTTTCCAGATGGAAACCTGAAATTGTCTTCTGGAGGAACAAACTTCTCGTTCGCCAGGGAGAACTGAGAGGGCCTATCCCAGCTACCCTAGGTTTGGGAATGCCTGCAACACAACCTAACCACGCCTGCAATTGTGGGTGCCCTGGAAGGACATCCCCTAGGTTCTGGTTTCTCCCATGGAAGTACAAGGACCCAGGTGTCAGTTGCCCCAGTTCCACTCCCCTGGCCACTCCTTCCCTGTCCTCCCGTTGGCCCTCATTCCCTGGCCCTCCCTGTGTACCACCGCCAGGCCCTCTCTGACCCTTGCCTTCCCAGTAAAACCCTGAGATTGTCCACCCTCTGGGTTCTTCAGCTCTGTCAAGGTTTGCCACTGTGTCGGTGTCGATTCTGCCACTAATAAACCCTGCTGGGAACCCGTATGAAGAACCCCTCCTGCCTCCGTAGCCTTGTTTCCACCGACTGTGCGTGTGAGGGTGGAGAGCCCCCTCTGCCCCGACCGGAGCGCCTTCCCCGGTGGAAACACCTTCAGGAAGGCTGCGGTGCCGGGCAGCCTGCGCCTGCACTGCAATATGCAATAACTATGCCTCACTTTGAAGCCAGTTTTAAATGACCTTAGTAAACTAATTCAAATCCAAAAATTTAAAATAAAATCACTATGTGTCATCTAGTTCATATTAAAAATAATGGAACTGCGGAGGACCCATTTAGCTTGCCTATTGAACTGTTTTATTATTTCCTTGATTGATAGCACTGCCATTTAGTCTTTTAGTCTTTTGCACACCATATTGTTTAACCTTTGGGCAAGAAGATCTTTAAACTGGGTGTCTTCTGTCTTCTTTTGGAAACAATTTTTGAGGGAATCTGGGAAAAATTAGTTGAATATTCGTGAACTTTTCTAAAATGCATTACCTCAGAAAATACTCTTCTTGTAGGCAGCAGTGTTTGGACAGGGCTCAGCTTTCATGACACATCACAAAAAATTTTATTGGGCCACATCCTGGCACCACCTTTGCAAAGCTGCAGTTCACTCATTCTCTGTGGAGGATTTTGATTAAGCATCTTCCAGCACAGAGTAGGCACCATCCCAGGTTTTCCCCAGGGGTGCATTTCTGGACTGCCACTGAATGGGATGTATCATATCCAGGACTGTAGAAGTAAATATGGAGCAGGGAATTTCCTCTCTTCCATGATCATCAGTTGCTGCTGTAATAATAAGTAAAATAATCTAGTATATGCCCTTTATCTGAGAATAAATGGCTTTATGCCATTTGAATCCATGTGATTTAATACTCTTCCCCCTGAAAACAGTGGCCTTGCCTATGTCTTTCATCCTTGGAACTAGCTATGCCCTAAGCCATTTCTGGTGTTTCTCTGACAAAATATTATTGACTGTGAGTGAAACTTATGCAAGTGAGCATGGAAATCATTAAAAACTAGGAAGAGCTGTTGCTTCAGCAGTCTTCTGTGCTAGTCCTGGGCAGTTGTCCTTGTTAGTCTGAATGCAGAGGACTAAAGGGAGTTCTGTGGGAGAAAAATGTCAGCCATGAAAGCTGGCTAGACTGAAACATGGAATGGAAGCTGTGAACTGACCAGCCAAGGGTTTTAGGAGATGACAGACTGGAATCTGGACAGAAGGTAAAAAGGTTAAGGCTGCATGGAGGCAGGTCTGTCAGGCTGATATGGCAGAGCTGGGAGAGTAAACTGCATTGGCCAGACAGAGATATTTACCAAATTTAATGAAATAATTTCTGTTCTAGCCCAATATCTTCTGCTTGATCCGTACTATATATTTTTGAAAAGTAACAAATTTTGATTTAAAACTTTCTAATAATGGAAAATTAACTTCTTTGAAGCAAGTAGTTCCAATAGATAACATGGATTTCAAAACATAAAACTTAAATCTGGATTTCAGATGACACCCAATACATTGTTACACATCTTTCTCTTAACAGTAAAGAGGCATCTGCTACCATTTTCTTCATGGAGGACATTTAAACATTGAAATCAAGTAATTTCTGAAGCTTTTCTTGAGCAGACTCAGTAGACTGATCCCCTCAATTTCCCATCATAAGCAGTGTTTCTAGGTTTACACTACAGACACCAAAAGTTAATAGTGTATTCCGATGGGTTTTTAGCATCTTATGCAGTGCTGCATGGCTGTGCTGCTCTTTAACACTCCAACTCAACCCCAGAAATGTTCATCCTGAAGGCAGCTCTTTGCATTAGGGTCTGGTATTAAACTCTTCCAAGTAAGTGCAGAGACACTGCCTTCGAGAGTGTTGCTTCATCTAAGATTTATGCAACTATTACGGTTTCTCCCTCTTCTCCCCATCACATTGTTCTTTGCATAAATGTACTAAATATATGAAGTTCACTGTAAATTAAAGGGCTGTTCTCTGGTCCCTTGGGGTTTCATTTAAAGAAATCTTATGAACAAACAGTAGAAGAGAATTGAACTTTTTTAGTGTGCTAGATTTGTTTCTAATATCACATGAATTTTATATATGAAGTAGTAAATTTCCTTATTCAAAGGGCAACTTTGCTGTTAAAATGGAAATATTTGACTTCTGTTGATTTTTAGCACTAACCTTTTCAAAAAAATCAAGATATTAAAGTTTTAATTTGATAATTTTCAATACAGAATTTTGACATTGTTCTACCATGAAAATATCCATGATATAATAATGTACTGTAAGCTCTCTTAGAGTTTTCATTGGAAACATGTTTTCTCAGCAGAATTCTTCACAAACATTCTGACTGAAGCCTGGACATGTCACAAATATCTCATGCTCTGATGTTGAGCTGCTTTTCTTTTTTTCTGGATCATTTTACGGACCATGAAAAAAAAAAAAAACCCAAAGTTTAACACCTCTTGTAGCAGAAGTAAAGTACCTTCTTATTCCTAGTATAGGACCAAACTGCTCCTTCCAGCATAACATCTCACGTAACACTCTTAAATTTGTGAAGAACTCTTGAAGATCTACTGATACTTAACCTGTCAGTTTGTTCTACCTTCTGTCTTTGATGTTTTCTGAAGAATCCACCTTTGTCATGAAGTATCCCCATGGTAAATATTTCACCATCATCCTTTGTGGTGAATGGATTGAACAAAAAAGTTTAACTGTTCTACTCTGACCTTATCTTCCTTTTTTTTTATGTTCAGAGTGATTTAGTGGTTCTACTGACTTTATGAAAAAGTGAATTTTTTTCTCCTTCATGGTTTTGTTTAATTGTAACAGAAACATTTTCCTCACTATACTGAAGAACCCACACTTCCTCAAACAAACGGGTGCTAACAGGGATGATCAGTCATCTTCTCGAATGACAGTGTATGAAAGTCCAAACATGTTGACTACTTTCTTTCCATGTCACTTAGTGTAAGCATTTTTTAGTCATATTATCTATTCCTGATGAGGTGTTGTTCTCTAACATGTTACAATTTGGCAACATCATTCTCCACATTGTCTTATTTTTATTTATGCATCTTTTAACTAATTACAGGTTAAATACATAGTCTGATGGAGAGGAGGAGATTTCTCTAAGAAGTCTCAGAATTGCAGAACAAAGCAGGATGGAAGGAACTTCCAGGGGTTTCTAGTTTAATGACATGCTCAAAGCAGGTCTGACAACTTAGGGCCTTCCCTAGTCAGATTTTGATTATCTCCGAGGACAAAGATTCTTCAGCTTCTCTAAGTTCCTGTTCCAGTATTTGTTCACCTTTAGAGTTAAAATCTTCACAGGCTGTATTGAAGGTTGTGCCTGTTGATTCGCATCCCTCAGCTACACTTTTTAATTTGTACAAAGACAAACCAGCTCAGGTACTTGCAGAATTGAAGAATCAAATTCTGTGCTACATTTGAGAGAAAGCAACTATCTTCTTACAAACATCCTGAGTCTCCTTTCAGACTGAATTAACCTATGATCCTGGGCTGAATACATTCCAGTGCTGCCATTCCTGTATTAATATGGTCTCAGGCCAGTAGTTTAAGGCTGTGAGATCACGATCTGCCAGAAATAACTCCTTGCTGGAATTGGGCACTTATTTTATCTAAAATATTTCCTATTTAAACAAGTAGATAGATGGTCAATATCCAATCCATTAACACATTTAAAAAAAAAATCGTATATATTAGCTATTTAGATAACTAAACAATTCTTGGTGTTGACTTCCAAAGTCTTTCTATTTAGTTGTATGAACTATTCTGTAACTAAAGGAAACCATTTTCTCAGTGTCTTAGAAATTTTACTTTGCAATTTCTAAGTATCAGAGGAAAAAACAGACTGAGAGATCACATTTCTGGGAGGCAGTTAGTAACCACAAGACATTTCTCCTGAAGGAATCATGTAGAAAGGACAATTGCTACTTTGAGATACGTCTCACCAAAGGAACCCTTCTAAGAAACACTGGGTTTGGCCTAGACCAATTCTGAAAAAAAAAAACCAAAACCACACCAAACAAAACACCAAACCAAACCAAACCAAAAAACCAAGCCAAATAAAAATGTGTTGCAGAACAAAACCCAGAAAAAAAAGACATTAAGGAATCATGGAAGTAAAAATTAATATGTGGGAGCCAGAATATGCACAGTGTCTGTGTGGGTGGACAAGCAAGTGTGGATATGCCAACAAGAAAAAGGCTGACATTTCCTATTCTGTAAACTTAAGATATAAACAAACTTTCTGAGGTCTGTTGAGGCTTAGTTGCTCTGACCTTGCTCTTACCAAGTGGTGTGGCTAAAAGAGTAATATTTGTGGTTTCCTGTTCCTGTAAAGGGAAAAAGAGAAACATGCTCTTACTGCAGCACAGTTAATACTCAATACTTTTCCACTCTTTTTACCATTATTATCAGTGAAAACAAATTTTAGCAGTATCCTGCTGACTATTGCTAGATCTCATTTTAGGTGTAGTGTTCTTTATTGTACTCCACAATCAAGAATCCGATCAACTCAACACTCTTCTGCTCTTCTACTTTCTACCTAGGCAATATCCCCTCAATATTCCTTTCCGCAAGCTCTGTGTGTTGTCCCGTTCCTCCTCTCCATGTGCCTCAGTTCCAGCGTGCACTCAACCCTCCCTTTTCCAGCTTTTCCTTTTGAGCCTGGTTCATCTCAAAAGACCATTGGATTCATTTCTGCTGAGATCATCTGTCACCTCCTGCCCTCTCACAAGACTTCAGTGAATTCTGGGACCATCTCCAACTGCTTATATAGGAAATAAAACAATTAAGGGCTGCTTCAAGCCTATGGGGTGGGGTAATTTCTTCAGACCTATTCCTGCTCTCCATCCAGGGTAAAGAGCTGAAGTTCCACAGAGCAGCTTCTTATCCCACCACCAGAAAACCCGAAGGAGACAAAAGACCACAAAAGGAACCATCCCTATTTACTGCCTCTATCCCTCACCAACCTCACTGTGCTGCTCTAAACAATCTTGAATCCTTTAAATCATAATTACAAACCAGCCTGTTCCATACTCCACAAACACAGAGAAGACAGGGACGAAATATGGAATTGTACCTGCAAGGTAGGGAAATAACTGTCAATAAGATCAACAAAGTATCCAACCAATGTGTTATATATGGTATTTTTAAAGCAGTTGTTATAACTGAGACTAACATTAACAATAATAACACTTATTATGCAAAAACCACAAGAAACTTGTTCAGCTTAAGTTTTAGTTGCAAACTTTTAAGTCATCTAGTTGGAAGGAGATTTGAACATTTTAAAGCAACACTGGGATCATTCATAAGTGAGTTCAGTAACCTACAATGTCTCATGAAAACAATCTGACACTCACAATTTTGGTTCAAAATATGGTAAGCCCTAGTGTTTTCTAGAGAACTTTGCTTTCAGCCCCTGGACAGGAAACTCATCAGGTAGGAAGGTGAACCACAGCACATCATTCCCAGCTGAGAGCACCTATGAAAAGGTTTACTGAGGGCTGAGAGCAGCCATGTCCAAGAACAGCCATGGAGATCACCCTGTGCCTCACGGATCCCACTGTCTTCAGCCTCACTCCCGCACCTCGGGAGAACCCAGAGGTTCCACAGCTGCACAGGGCTCTGTGTAGGGTCAGAAGTTGTTTGGCTGATATATCTGTATCAGCTGTCTGAACACCCACTCCTCCTCCACCCCTGGGACCAGTGATTGGATCAGATGGAAGAAATTTTTCTGCCAGATGTGACCTATGGGCCATGTTTTGAACTGTGCTGATTTCGTTTTACAGTGTTTAGAGCATAGTTCTCTCCTCAGTAAAGACTAGTGAAGACTTGTCCAGTAAGGTCAGAATCTGTGCTCCTAGTTTTTTATAACATACCTATAATTATAAGTATGGAGTATTTGGAAAGGAGGAATCTTGCCATTATTTTTGTTATAATCCATAGTGGAAATTTTCTACGTTTCAAACTTACAGACTCTCCACATTCTGTGACTAATTCTAGTAGCTTTAGGGAGTTCCCCAGCTGGGACAAATCCAGGCTCATCTCTGTCTGGAGCATATCCAGGCTCATTTCTACTGGGGGGCCTTGAAGTTTTCCAGCATCCCTAGCCATGACGCAGACCCATTTGGGACTTCTGCCTTCAGGCTGGCCATTCTGTAGCTTACAGAGTTCCCAGGACTTGGGTAGGCCTGCCAGAAACACAGTTTCTGTTGGAATCTTGCCTTGGATTTGGCAAAATTTTATCAAACCCAAGCTGTTTAGAGTGAAATATTTCACACTCAACCAACTGGAATTTTTCAGCTAACTTTGTTTCAGCAGAAAATTTCTGACCAATTCTATCTATTAACAAAACATCAAGTCCTTAGGGAATGCTATACAGTGCCATCCGAGATACTGAAGTGTTAATTCTTATGAAGAATCTACTGTAACAATGTCAGCATTCATTTGGTATCTGGATTTGTTTAATGATGATTGTATGTGCTATTACAGCCTCCAGAAACAATTAATGTTCAGATTCAGTGGGCTGTTTATTCCTCAGTTTTTGAAAAATTATGTTCTCTTGTCCTGATTGGCTGGCAGCTGTATTTGGAGCCAAGGAAGCCTCGATTTCAAAGGAATCCACCTATGTGGGTGATAACCCAGAGGGCTGTGCAGCCCTTCAGAAGGACCTCAACAGGTTGGAGAGAGAGGAACAGTTTGAAATTTAACAAAGACAAATGCAAGGTCCTGCACTTGGAGAGGAATAACCCCAGACACCAGCACGGGCTGGGGCCAACCTGCTGGGATGCAGCTCTGCAGAGAAGGACCTGGGGCTCCTGCTGGACAACAAGCTGCTCATGAGCCAGCGGAGTGTCCTTGTGGCCAAGAAGGCCAGTGGAGTGTCCTGAGGGGCATTAGGATGAGCATTTCACACATGCAGGGGAGATGATCCTGCCCCTCTATTCAGCCCTGGTGAGGCCACATCTGGAGTGCTGTGTCCAGTTCTGGGATCCTCAGTTCAAGAGAGACGTGGAGCTCCTGGAGTGGGTCCAATGGATGGTGACAAAGATGATTAAGGAACTGGAGCATCTCTCTTATGCAGAAAGGCTGAGAGAATTGGCTCTGTTTAACCTTGAGAAGAAACATCTGAGAAGGGACCTTATCCATGTAAACAAGTATCTAAAGGCAGGGTATCAAGAGGATAGAGCCAGATGGTGGTGCCAAGCAATAGAACAAGAGACAAGGGGCAACAACAGGCAACCAGCAACACGATAAGGAAATGGCCTCAAGTTGTTCCAGGGGAGGTTCAAGTTTGACATCAGGAAGAATTTTTTCACTGAAAGGGTGGTTAAGTGCTGGAATGGGCTACCCAGGGAGGTGGTGGAGTCACCATCCCTGGAAGTGTTCAAGATATCAGTGGATGAGGCACTTAGTGCTGTGGTTTAGTTGGCATGGTGGTATTAAATCAAAAGTTCGACTTGATGATCTTGGAGGCCTTTTCCAACCCTAATGATCTTCAACTCTATGATTCAATGAAACAGATGCACCTGAACATGAGAAATAACTTCTTTACTGTGAGATTGACTGAGCATTGGAACTGGCTGCCCAAAGATGTGGAAGAGTCCCCTTCCGTGGAGATATTAAAAAAAATATCTGGAGACAATCCCGAGTACCATGCACTAGGTGGTACTGCTGGAGCAGGAAGGTTAGACTAGATTACCTCCAGTGGTCCCTTCCAACCTGACCCACTCTGTGATTCTGAGATGGGATGGTGAAAAATGTGCGTAGTACATGGAATGGGGATGATTTGTCAAAGATGGATCAGAAAAGTTACAGGCAAGATAATAACTCCCTCAGCCACTGTCTCTAGGTGCTGTGCTCCCAGGGAGTTTAAAAGCTCATCTACTTGATGACCTACTCCAGGAGCAGTTTTACACACTTGTCATGAAATGGACTACAACCATGTCCTCCATATCTACAATCTCCCAATGACTGAAAACAACTAGCAGTATTCAGGTAACAGAATTATAAGAAGACAGAAGCTATAGAGAACATGCTATCCCCAGTTTTATGCTTTTTTATCACTATTTTATGAGTATTAGGACTAAGGTTGCAGCATAAATGATGGGGAAAATATGGTCTGTACCTGAACCTTACATGTAGGGTTCTTGCTAACATGATAGACATTTTAAAAATAGGAAAATATACTAATAAGCTACAGACTAGGTTCTGGCTGCATTAGAATCAAGCAGTATTGTATAGTATAAAAATATTTTATCCATATTCTTTTATGGATGGTGCAATATCTCTTGATATTTACGGCATTTATAAAAGGCTAAACAATATACATTAACCATATAATTGGCCTCATCTTTCACCATTCCATTTGTTTTATTGCTCCTATAAAACATAATCCTCTGGGCAGTTTAGATGAGCGAAGAACATGAAATACTGCTGGCCCCATATCTCTCCCTTCCATAGCTGACATATTCCTCTCTGGAGTGATTGGTCTCAGTATTCTCAGGCAGTACAGGAGTACTAAATTTTTTTTTAGCAGTTTATCAATATGCTTTTGTAGCAATCAGAAAAAATCAAAGGAAAACGAAATAGATAAGGAAACTAAGATTGGTTTGCAAAATCAGTTATCTGAATTTGAACTGAGATCTAATAAATGCCGTTTATGTTTAAGGTTAGGTTAGAAGGCTAGAAAAGTAGTCAAAATGAAATTTACTACCTGAAGGGTGAGAAGGAATATAGCAATCCCACATTCCGGTGACAAACTGTATGAAAGAATTGGGTAGGAGAATGGAATTCCTGGGTTGGTTGGCAGAAGTTACAGTGTGAAGTGGTGCAGCTGCTGGAGGTGTTGCTATCCTAGCTTTCCCAAGAAAAACAAGCAGCAGGACCCCAGTATTTTGCAGTTGTATTCCTACACTATTCCCCTATGCCTAAAGACATCAAAGGTAAGAAACAAAACCAGCAATATTTAAATGAATAATGGCAAATAAAACATGACAAATGACAGCAAACACAAGCACCAATATTTAAAATAGCTGTGGTTATTCCCTCAGAGAAAGGACAAGCGCTACATTGCAGTGAACATAGCTGGAAAAGTGCTGCATGTTTCTTTGTGCCATGCACTGTGATTTCCAGAGAGAATTCATGTCATTTTATCTTTTTAGGCTGGTGAGACTTAAGTAGAGAAAAGGAGTGATGGCATAGATTGTAACAACTTTTTTCTTTTCTAAACCAAATTATTCTTTACCAGGCCCTGTAAAATGAATTATTCCAGTACTAGGAGTCTGTTTCTGACTCAATATTTTTAGCTCTATAGGCACCATCTGTGAATACAACTGTTTTGGTGATTAATTCAAATAATTTATCTTGGTGGCTAATGCCAAAACTCTTTCTTTCATGATAAAAATGACCCAGAGAAAAGTAACCGCAGAATTTGAATTTCTGAAGGCAGAGCAGTCTATTCTGGGTGCTTTTGCACCTTTGCATAGTGATCGTCAAAAGGCAAATATTTCAAAAAAGATATGCATATTTTAGTGACAAATAGGTTTTCTTAATTATACATCTGTATGTAGCTGAAGTCACTCTTTTATGTACATTGATAATATTCTAGCAGAATAAAAGAGTTTGCAGTGGATATACAAAAAAATATATTACAGATAGCATACTTCAAAAAGGCAGCATAACTCAGTGCCTCTCTAGAATTAATCCTTTCAGAAAGTTTGAACCAATAAAACCTTACAAAAGTAAAGACTGTTGTTACAAATTATCCCAATGTCTCTTGTTAAGTCTGAATGATCTCAATCCAACTGATTCTGATAATGCCTAACCAGACTTTCTAAGAATTCTACTGTTTTTCTAGGTTTGCTTTGTTGATGGTGTTTTTCCCTCAGTGATGAGATAGTGCCACGCAACAGTTCTGATCATTGAAATGACAGAAGACCTTCAGATTATTTCAAAACCACATTTCATCCTTATCCAGCAATTTTGTACATTCACAAATATCTCTCCTTTGACCACAAGCATCCTGCAAGTTCATCCTCTAGACAGGCATGCCAGGTGTAAAAGAAGACCCTTAAGAGCTTTAAATGGGACTTCCACCTTCATGCAGGATACCTAGATCATGAAATGATATACCCTTTATTAAAATTAATCTCTGATTCTATAGGGAAGAGCTTATCTTCTATGAGCATGGGCGAATGGTGGACAACTGAACATCTGTTGAGCTATCCTGAAGGCCTGGGTAGCCCTTGGTCTTTCAAAGCACGGTCAAGATCTTTCCCCAGAATAAAGAAACAAACCCCAGAAAACTCAAAACATAAATAAACACCCCTCCCCATTCAAAAAACAAAAAACAACCAAAACCAAAACCAACAACAAAAAAGATAAACAACAACAAAACCCCAAAAAAACCCCACTAAAAAAAGAAAAAGGGAAAAAAACCCTAAAACCACAACACTAAAAGCAAACAAACAAAAAAACAACCACCCCAAAGCAAACCAAAACAAACACAAACAAAACCAAAACCAAAACAAACAAAAAAGAAAAAAAACCCCAAAACCACAATGAAACCCCAAAAACCGTTGCTTGGAATAAAGCCTGATAAATCCTCCATGTGGTTAAATTAATGCATCCTCAAGGCTAATATTCCAGCAGGGGTGCACAGCAGTGCTCACAGTTTGATACGCTCTTAGGCCACTGCAGGAATTACTCTGGGTCAGGAATTCAGTCAGACATTTCCCTGGCCGTGCTTTGGTATATCAGGTCTAGACGTTGCCACAGAGGCCAGGTCTCCACAATGAATTCTGGCTTGTCATGGTTAGTTAGGTGTTGTGACAAAGTGTGATTATCAGAACTATGGCAATACAAACTGCTAGCATAGACATGATTTTCTAGCAAAACTTTTCATGTGCCCAAACAGTGTCTTTAATTTAGGAAAGAGGGCACAAACTCAGCCAGCAAAATCATAGTTTTGCCAGTATAAAATATATGGCTTCACATTCTTTCTGAGGATATATACAAGGTGGGATAGTAGAAAGCTTTCCAGAGACAGTCCTTTGCTTCATTTGTAAACATTTTTATTAAAAAATGAGTATGTCTCAAAGATTTGGTTTGTGTCATTTTTCCAAAGTCAGGAAAATTCATTAGATCAACATTTGTTTGAAAAGTTGACTTTCCACCTCCTTTTCCCTTCATATATTATCTGTGAAATGTGGATTAGGTTATTCTCCTGCTTGACAGGAATGTTGTATATATGTTTATTGAAAAAAAAAAAAAAGAGTTTCTCAGGTACCTTAAGCTCACAGAGCTTTTTCTGGAAACACTTTTTTTTGGTTCAAGTTCTATGGGAAAATACACTTTTTAACAAGTATTTTTCATCTCAGAGGGTTCCAAATTTCCAACGATTTTAAGACAGAAGGATGGTGGGTTCAGGAATCTGACATGTCAAGATGATATATAATTTTTTACTTCTTATTATAAACAATGTAGAAAAGAAAAATCTGTTACAAACTTGGATTAATATTCAAAGAACACAATGTTACCTTCATTTAGCTACCATCTCAGTGAAAACCTGAAGCTCCATTACTTTCTGACTACAGCCTGACTAAATATTAACAGAAGAAAGTACACATAGAAGAGTTAGAAAAGTTTCTGTAATTTATCAGTAAGGCTTTTTTCAAAATCAGGAAAACAGATACTGGAAAAGCATAGCACGTTAAAAAAGAATGCATTTGCACCCTAAAATAAGAGCAGAGAAACAGTAAATCAAAACTTGGTCTTGCCCCTGGCAAGATTTTCTGAAATCCAGACCCCTGACAGGTCCTGGTCTTTAGGTGGTTTTAGGTGGTTACACGGATAGCAGCATCATTATGCTCCAACCATACAAAAGGCTGTACAGCTGAGAGATTAGAGATGTAGTTGACCACTTAAGTACTTTTCTGAGTCCTGTTTCATTGGTGTTTTAAACTGAAAATACTGAACAAATTAGGCCTTGATGGAGGAATACCCCACCAACTAACGAATGAATACCTTGCCTGTCGCAGTGCAGGTGCTGGTCATTTCTGTTCAGCTTCAGAGAGCCGCAGTAGTTAGGGACCACCCACGACTCATGACATTGCTGCAGTGAGTATTCTCACCCTGACCCTGTTATAAGGAAAATATGCTTGCTTATTTTTGTTCAAGCTATATAAACTGGCCATACTCCAACTCAGTTAAAAAGTATATAGAGTAAGATTTAGGGTGACTGAGCTAATCAACATAACTTAGTAAGACTCTGCATTGCTCATGGACTCATACTTTCTTTCTGTTATGTTGGTTTCTACACTCACAAAATTTTCACTGGGCATTCTGTAGATGGGTAGGTAGGAACACTTCTGTTTACTGTGTATTAAGAGTTAGACATCAGAATAAAAAGAAAGAGCCTAAGTCCAACTAAGGCAATTCTGTTTCATTCAGAGGCTGTTTTTCATGGACATGTAGAAAGGATAAGACACCAGGGCATGGACTGCATTATTTGTAAACATTGACATAATATTCAGCATATAAAATTCTCTAGTCAGATTTTCTATTTCAGACATTTTATTTCCTGACCATTATCAAAATGAATTTGTCTCTTTAGGTACTTATTCACACCTTTGGTCTCTGATCATTTTAAAGTGCATAAAAAGGTATTTCCATTTGCATCAATTTGATTTACAGATGTTGCCATATAGTAGCATTAAGAGTCCCTTTTTTGTGTAATATCAAAATAATGGGGTTTCACACTCAGAGAATCAAACATTCCTTGTGAATATAACTTCCCAGCCCTTTTGTGAAAATGAAATAGTGAAAATGGTGAAGAGAACAGATTCAAGACTATGTTACAAGCTGTCACCTTCTATTTCCGGAATTATGTTTCATTGGATGACCTTCAGGACTATTAGCAGAGTGATTTCAAAAGTTTTCAGATTGCTTTAGAGGATATGCCATTCAACTGATGTTAACATTTTAATATATTGAGTTTTTCCCTCATGAAAACCCTAGAGTTTTTCTCTCATGAAAAAGCCTAAAGAACAGATAATCAAATTACGTTGGCATGTTGCCACTTTCAATACCATGACCATTTTATGTCAAGGCATTTGCATGATGGTCGATTTTTTTTATGCAAGGTAGCTTTCTGTCTATAGTTACAGTAAAAAATGCATATTGAGGAAGGAAAGAACAAAGTTCTGTAGCACTTTAGCAAAAGCAATAGACCACTGACATTAGTGTGGGTATGCAGTGGATTATCCTTTGCTGAGGGCCAAACACCCATCCTCATTCCCCTTCCTTAGTAGGACAGGAATAAAAATAGGATGAAAATGCTTATGGGTTGAGATAAAGTCAGGGAGAACCCTTATCCATTATTTTGGTGGACAAAACAAACCCTTCTATGAGAAACTTAATTCGATTTATTGCTAATTACAGGTAAATCAAGTAGTAAAAAGTAAAACCCTCAAAATTTAGAAAAACGCCTTTCCTCACTCTTTTTCTAGGCTCATCTCTACTTCACTAGTATTTATATTCCCTTTAGTTTATATTTTCTATCTCTTATCTTCTGCTTATTTTTAAGTGACATATTTTTATTTCTTGCTTCTTACCCTGCACTTATTATATTTTAAACAGACAGCAGTGCAATCTTATTTCAGCAATCATTTTAGACAAAATTATTTTATACCATTCTTATTTTCCCTCAGGCATCAAAAATACCAAAACAGAGAAAACAGAAAAGTGTGTGTTCTGTGAAACTTTTTGTTGTTATTTCTAGAGCTGGTCTAAAAATAGAAATAATTTTCAGTGAAAAGTATTTCTGAACAGTATTCTGCTTTTTAAAGATTCAAACCCTTTTCCAAAACACCATAAAAGTGATAAAAATAGAAAATAAATTCAATGCAAAATGTAACAGATTAGTGTTGTTAAAATTCAGTGAAACCTCTCTGACATGCTGAAGTAATCTCTGTGAAACACCGCTGTGAAATACTGCTTCCAAAGCTATTCTAAGCATCTTTTATATCTACTGCAGAATTTAATTTGTATCCCCAAAACATTGGTAAGTTCAGTGGGATTGTTCTTGTTCCACAGCAATTTCAGTTTCAGTAAAGAATAGATATTTTTTAGTTTGATGAATTTACCCATGTGAGCTTGCATCACTTGGTAATTGATGCTATTTAAAAGGAGGTTTGTAACACTATGGACAATTATAGAAATGGGCTAATTTACTTCTAGAGTATCCTATCAATATTACAGTGAAAGTTTTATTATCTGTAACTTTGCTGTCAAAGTTATGCCAGCTATTTCATTTTTTCCATTGCTGCCCTATATCTAGAATTATTTTCTTAATTTAATGGCAAATCCTGCTTTGTTAACCAGTTCTAGGAAATATTTTGAGGTTTTTCTGTCACTGCAGTGACACCTGGTGTTGAAAGCAAAGTTGTTAATAGCTCAAAGGTTTAAGAGAATCCATTTCATATTATATATTGTCTTAAACCCACCAGAACTCTGACTTTAGTGCCTGCTAACTTGAAAGAGAAGGAAAGCAAGGAAGGAAGGAAGGAAGGAAGGAAGGAAGGAAGGAAGGAAGGAAGGAAATATTTTCACAAATACTTGCTGCACAGATAAGATTTATTCCCAACAATTAATAAAAAGAATTTGGTTTAACTCTGATGTCCCTTGGTTGTGGTCTTATATAGAAAAAAATTGTCAAATAACTACTACACTGAAGACTGATTCAGACATTAGCACAGTTTCCAGGGTTAATTTTTCAACCTCACAATAGCAACTTTTCAAATTGACTGGATTTAGAAAAGCCCGAGGTGTCTGTGACAATAAATCAAACAGAGAAGTGAAATATGCCCGAAATATGCCAGAGAAACACTGGCAATTAAAAAAAAAAATTAAGGAAAATTAAAACATTCCTTTGTATGTCTGTGTATGTAATATATACATATGTTTCTGTTTCAACTGAAGAAATGTAGTTTGTGATTGAATATAGAAAAATGCTTCAATAAAGTCTAAGTGGAATATAAAATCAATGGATTTAAATCCATATATTCTGTTTTCTCTGTAGCAGAATTCCTGTGTGCTAGCATACATAAAATATGAGCATCTCTAATAAACAGCAGCTGGAGTATATAGCAAGCTGGATCTTTGTGTGGAATATCTTTAAGGTGTTTTTGGCACAACTTCCAGGACTGTCTTGACCAACACTTTCCCAGATGTGTAGGATTATGGGATATATCTTCTGGAATCTCTCAGGAAAGCACTTTAATTCACAGCCACACCTGGGCTGGATATTGCAATCAGCTCCCATTTTCCACTTACAATTTTCCTTCCTCGTTCATTTTAATTTCTCTGTTTTCTCCCTTATCACTTAATATATTTTCCTCATTATTGGCATCTGGGCTGTGTGTTCTAACACAAACACTGAAAGACCAAATCAAGATTAAAAAAAAAAGAGCAAAAATATTCCCATTTCAGATGGAAGAGCAGATGGAGCTCTTGGCACTTCAGAGGATTCAAATTGACCCTCTGCACCAAGCTCAGGGAAGACAGACTGTCACTGCTGACTGGAAAACACTAAAGAGACCTGTTTTCCCATTGAATATACAGTAGCATTTTCTAATTCTTTAGCTCTAAGCTGTGCATGGCCATGAAAGAGCAGCTGAGGGTTTTTTTGTTTGGTTGGTTTTTTAGATTAGACTCTTTCATATCTCATGGATGCTGTTCTCTTACTTTTATGTTGAAATGATTGTCCTGAATTTTGAGATACAAGTTTGATTCTACATTTTCTTATCAAGTGCCTGAGAGAGGCTGTGATTGTGGCGACTACACCCTGCTCTTCCCCATGCCTTCTTGATATATTGTTTTAGGAGTCACATCACAATTATTAAAGGATTAAAACACTCTGAACAGAAAGGGCTTAAAGATCAGGTGGTGCAAAAGGATCCAGCTCTGCACAGAGCAGTTCATGACCTCAATTCTCAAAGCTGTCCTATGAACATTCAGGAAATAACCATCTTTCCCAGGTACTATGTACTATGGTGGTTGCCTATCTTCAGTAATAACACACCGAGCCTTTAATGAGCTTTTCTGAATATCTTATGCTATTCCATTGGTTATAGCAATGTTTCATTAGACTGATGCAAAATACTCAATATGAAATGTAACAATTTATTTTTAAATTATATAACTGCAATTTGAACATCTTTGTTTTTTTTCCCTGAAGAGGAGAACAGAGTTATACTTTAGTTAAATTTTTTCTGAAGAAGTAGGGCAGACACAAGCAGTATAAATCTTAATGTAATATAGATCCACTTAAAAGGCATCAAAGTTTCAGCTAAATTTAGAAGCTGAAAGACAGACACAAATCAGCTTCTTGCAAAATGCTCAGGTAATTCAGATTCTGACATAGTCTGAGAGACTTCTTGGGGATTTCTCCTACTTGGGTATCTCCACCTTATTCCTTATTGTGATCAAACTGTGTCCATTATATCAAATATGCCAGTACCTGAAGGAACTTACAGGAAAGATGGGTCAGGAATATTTGCAAGGGCATGTAGTGACAGGATAAGGGGGAAGGCTTCAAACTGAAAGAGAGTAGGTTTAGATGACATATTAGGAAAAAAATTCTTTACTGCGAGGATGTGAGACACTGGAACAAGTTGCCCAAGGATGCTCCATTCCTCGAGGTGTTCAAGGCTGTGTTCAAGGCTCTGAACAACCTGGTCTAGTGAAAGGTGTCCCAGTCCATGGCAAGGGAGTGGGAACTCATTGATCTCCATGATTCCCTTCCAACCCAAGCCATTCAATGATTCAATGATTATTTCTGTGCAGTCACAGTCAGGAAAATCTGTCCGAGAAGTAAACAGGTATTTTGAAATTATTTTGTATGTGAACAGCATGCTTGACTAGCCCTCCTTTGTTTCTCTACACCAGAGCAGAGGAATGAGCAAGGGAGTAAGCACTTCTACAGGTTCAGAAATAGTAACATGTTGTCAATATTTTAGAAAGGATATTCCATGACTTGTGCTAGATCCTGTGGTTCGTCGGGAGCTGTAGAGATAGGACAAGGGGGAATGGCTTCAAAATGAAAGTGAGTAGGCTTACAATAGATATTACAAAGAAATTCTTTACTGTGAGGGTACTGAGGCACTGAACATGTTTCCAAGAGAAGTCACGGATGCCCCAACCCTGGCAGCGTTCAAAAAGAGGTTGGATGGAACCTTGAGAAACTTGTTTATCGGAAGTCCCTGCCCATGTCAGGGGGTTGGAACTATATAATCTTTAAGTACCCTTCCAATCAAAACCATTCTGTGATTCTATGTTTCTCTCCAGTGTGGTAAGAAGCACACTGTCGGAATGAGGGGATTGCCCGTGCTGTGAGAATTTTAGTTCTTTGACACAATGAACAACTGCGAGTGGACACATCAGGACTTGGCAATTATGTGACTATTGTTCATGGGCAGGGAATTCTTTTCTTAAAGACAGGCTGAGCACAGCAAGAGTTCTCTATAACATTCTGTTCAGCATATGTCATTTTGAGGAAAATAACACAGACTGAAGAGATTTTGCTCTCCAGGTATTATCTTCATGACAAATATATCTTAAGAACTGGATGCAGGTTGCTGTATTCAAGATACAACTTTTCTGAGGAATTTTTATGAACAATTCTAAAGAAAAGGTAGACTCTGAAAGATATTATAAGGCTCCTCTTCTCCCTCCATGGAAGGGAACTCTACCCAGGACATGCCAAGAATCCTCTTTCCAGACACAGATCACAGAACCTTTAATTTTATCCACTTTCTTTGTCTTCTGTAATGGAAGTCTAAATAATCACTGAGTTAATTTTAAAGAGACCTCTGACAAAAAGCCACCAATTTCACCCTCTCTGCCATTTTTTATTATGCCACTGTATTACAAAGGAGACTTATATGTGATGGCAGTACTTCCTCTGGCAGGAGCTGCAGAGCCACATCATACAGAGCCTCCTCCATGAAAGATGCAGATATAATCTAAAATGTGCTGAGATCTCTCATGATTTATTTAAATACAAATTAAAAGTCAGAGCTGTACAGAAGTATTTCTCATCATATTTTGCCAAAACTAGGATAATAAAGAAAAGTCCTTCAGTCTACTGAATGCATAACAAACTAAATGTGGCCCTTTTACTAATACAGTGTTAGTTGTCCCACTCTACCTCAATTTTTAAATTATTTTTATCATGTACCCTTATTTTTCTCCATAAATCTGGCAAAACCAGATTAGTTTCAAAAAACCTTTCCCTTTTAAATAGTTATTTTTCATTTTTAAGGGAAAATAGAAGCATCCAAAATTATGATCATCATTTGCACTCAAATATTGTGCCAAGTTTTGGCATAAAGAAAATTTTCATCTGAGTGACAAACCAATAAATATCTAGGCTTACAGTAGCTCTTCTGAGAAACTGAACTTCAAATAGTGTCTTTGTAATACTAACAAATATGTGCTAATTTTTATGCTTATTTTTCTTTCTTAGTTTGTTTCTGATGGTTAGGAAGTTGATTGTTCATTTTTCTACTGCCATTCACACCAGCTGCTATAAAGCAGCTATAAAAATACTCCCAGTGCAGATCTTGACCGTAGATCACTGTACCTAGACCCAGCTGCAGATGGATGGAGCAGCTGGTCCAGAGAGGTGCTGTTCCTGACTCCCACACACACTTGGTCATGATGCATGAACAGCACAGTTGCTCCCCAGCCACAATTCCCATTCAGTCACAGATTTATGAAGTAATGAGCCGCCTACCAGAAAAAAACAAAACCAGCAGCTCTCCAGCACACTTTAAACAAACACCCAAGAATATTCCATAATTATAAATAACTGCAACTCAGCCATCAGATAAATTGCTAAAACTTTTTTACATAACTTGCTAAATGGGAAGTAAATAGAGTAGAGGAAGGAAAGAAGGAAATATGCCTGTGTTGGGAGATAGCAACATAAAAATTGGTAATTATTTCTCAGGATATTTTCTCTTTTTTTAACATTAGTGTGATGGTTGATGGAGCTATTTTGCAGTGATTTATAAATAGCTCATGTAACCTAGCTGTTTAATAATTATAATGTGAACATGCCAGCTTATCCTGACTTCAACTATAAGAGAAGCAAGCAGTAACTACAAAGAATGGTGTAAGATATGGATCCTGTAGTAAATGCCAATATACTGTGAAGGGACAATAGGCAGTCTACATCTTGTGAGGATGCAAAGTCCTTGCTGCAAAGCAATTAACGGTGATTTTTTACTAGCCTGGGTATAAGGGGCCAGCAAGGATTAGTGGCCAAATGGAAATAGTCTCTCCAGAAGGGAGGTGGAAATTTCTTGTGAGGGCTTCCTACATAGTCCTTTTTTGTGGCATGCATGCAAAACAGACCTGTGCAATCCACAGTTTGAGGTGATGGGGCTTTTGGTAAGGAGGGCGTAGAAGGGGCTTGCTGTTCTAAAATTATTTTGCTCTTGTTTAGCTTTCCGTTTTAAACTATTAATTCAAGCAAACTCGTTACTGTAGCTGCCAAGGGTGTGATGTTTTTAAGTTCTTGAGCAGAGTAACTACCATTTGTATCCTGGTACTGCATTAAGACATCATGCTGGTGGAGGGTACACTTCTCTTGGCATGCCTAATGCTAGGGTTTCCATGTAAAATCCACCCAGGAACAGACAGAAGGAACCCAGTGCATAATCTGAGCAGAGTGTTCAGCCTTGACCTGGACACTGCAGTTCCCAGAGATGTGCTGTGGTGCAGATATTGCTTGCTTTCATCAGCGAACACAGTCTCGAGTAGAAAGAGCTGCACTTGTCCATCCTGTTTGATCTGAATCTGTAGAAAACAGATCCAGTGAATCTGTACAAAATAACTGTACATTACATGTTAGACAATTACTGGAAATAAGGGCCTGAGAGTTGAAGTTTCAAAACCCTTACTTGTAAAGAGATTTATATAACAATTATGTACCCTGCAGTACACCTTTCAGAAACTTAATATTACTTGACTTTGCTTAGTATTATTTAGTGCTGATAAGAAATATACTCACAACTCTAAAGAACCCAACCTCCTGTATACTATTTGTTCCTACAGAAGCAATACTGAGCTGGATTATTTATTTT
This sequence comes from Picathartes gymnocephalus, assembly GCA_013390045.1. Classification (NCBI taxonomy): domain Eukaryota; kingdom Metazoa; phylum Chordata; class Aves; order Passeriformes; family Picathartidae; genus Picathartes; species Picathartes gymnocephalus. The sequence continues at coordinate 33,525 of WEKY01000149.1, read as the reverse complement.
ATTTTCTATCAATTTTTCTTGAAAAATCCACCACTGACCTTAAGGCTTAAAAACAATGCAATAACAGTGACTGATTTTATTTGATGTCAATTACCCTTGAAAGGGCAGGTTCAAACCTTTATGTCTCTCTTCTTCAATGAGCATAAGTAATTCAATGACTTGTCCTGTATCAGAGGGAAATGGCTACATTATCTAATAGCCTTCTTCCATCTCTAACTTGTAAGATCCTATAAATGTCAATAGTTGAATTGTGTAACAAGGCTAATGTATTTACAGAAACCCAAGATAATGGAAATAATAAAATATAGGCAGAGGAACTCTCCAATTTTAATAAGATAATATGTTGATTTTTTTTTTTACCAGAAAAATATTTTCTGGTTTTTTTTCAATAGCTCTCCTCATTGACTTTGTTCTCTCTTTCACTTTTTTTCTTTTTTCTGGAGAGCTCTTATATGAATGGAATCCCACAAGAAATTAGCCATAGCCATATGCATTGCATAACTGATTAGTTAAGCAATGCATGACAGCAAGGGCTTGTATGCACAGAGACTGAAGGGAATTTGGGACAGAAGCCCAAACTGTGACCTTCCTAGGTACTAACATTTATGAAGTGAGAGTATGGACTACCCTAGAGAAACCAGGAATGAAGTTCTCCTCTGACCTTTGCCTTCTCCCACAGAATTAATTGTCCTTGCTCATTCCATTAACACTTTATTTCACTGAGGTCTAGCCAATACAGTATCAGAGGAAATATAAGGGTTTTACAACTTGGGCTTATAGGCAGCTTAGGCTACTTGTATCTAGGCAGAAGACAGCTAATTTCATAAGGTGATTACATTCTCCAGCTTCTCCTCGTGGAGTTGTAACCAGCATGTTTGTTTTAGACGAAACAGTTGGAAAAGTCTACTTTTTGTAGCACTCATGTAAAGTGTACTCTTTGATATAAAGGAAGTCTCACCAATAACTCAACCTGGTCATACAGAATTATAAAAGAAACAAATACAGAAAGCCCTTCTTCGCTTGCTGAGAAGCTTAATTTTATTTCCAACGAGAATGGTTGCTGAGTAAAAAGTGTATTTCTAAAGTCCACTTCCAATATCAAGATGTAAATGAAATCTAAAATATGATCAAAAATTCAGTTTGCTGTCTTGTAACTTCTCTGTTCTCAAGCACAGTGAAACATGTGTCCACAAACACAACATAAGTCATTTGTTTGTTTTCAGAAGCTCAAACCCTGTGACTTTTTCTGGAGTTTTGTGTGCTGCTCTGAGTGCTAAAATGAACCTCAGCATCATTTTCTGTGAAGTTCCTTTGGACCTGAATTTATTTTAGAGGCATGTATTTCAGAGGCATTTATTTTAGAGGCATTTCTTCTGGAACAAATGGCTCCAGAGGAAAGCTTGTTATCAGTATGGCATTTCTGAACCTGCCTTCCCACAGCTCCTGAGCAGTGTGTGTGCTGTGCCTTTTGGGGTACAGTGTCATTTTCAACTGGCTCTGAAAAATGCCTTATTGTGTTGTAGTGGCTCACCTGCACAATAATAGTAAATTGCGATATAATCATTAACCGATCAATATCTGATGAAGTAAACTTGAAATAAGGAAAAACAGATGTTGTTTTCTGTGTTTAATGAAAAAGGCTTATGCATCCTCATTCTGTATTGTCTAACTTTTCTTGGGTTTGGACCTTACGTACCAGACGGAGGTATATGCCACATAATCCATGTATTTGAATGCCGTTTACAGTTTACCCAGAATGCAGCTGGAAAAGCAAAACGGCAGCACCTGGCAAAGGTGCCAAGGAGCACAACCTTTGAGCAAAGGGAAGCAGGACACCTGAGAGCTGCAGATCCTAGAATACAACTGCTCACATGCCCTGTCACCCCCTGGAGGCATATGAAAACTTCTACACTTAACAAGAAGCCAGAATATTTCATTTTCTTCAAAATTTCACAACTAGGCAAAGAGGAATAAATATCACCCCATCACCAGTGCACTTTAATTATTTTGTACTGCTGCACGAACAAAAATGCATCATTAAAAGTTTTCCGAATAGAAACAGTTTCTGACACATCCAGAGTGAATGGCAGATCTTCTTGGCTGAATAGAATAAGTACTTAACTGATAGCAAATGGGAAATGGTGGGATAACTTCTGCATAAATGCGGACCACAAGCTAAAACTTCTTTTTTCAGAGAGGGCAAATCACCTTAGAGATAGCACTGACTTGGCTATAAATCAAGATGCAATGATATCTTTAAAGGTATTTGACCCCATTTTACTGGTATAACTCAGGTGATTTCCCTCTTAAGGCAGATTTTATAGCCTCATTGAAATAATTCTTTTATGGAAATCAAGGCTTCAACAGGGCCATCATTCTCTCTGTGTGACCCAGTCACCACTGGAGGAAGGGTATTACCCCAAAGAAGCAAGAATAGCAGCAAGGATAGCAAACTTACTTCAGCACTGAGGATGTTACTCTAATGCAGGAGGGCAGTGTCTCACGAGGGGTTCAATCCACTGCTATCATTTCCAATATTAAGCTGCAAAGTCATATAGATATGCTAAAATTAGTGCCTTTGCTATCAGAACTGTATTGAAAACCACGCCTCCACCCTCTCCCTTATTGTCCTATAGGAAACCAACACCTTTCCTCTCAGGGGAGGTCTATATATGTGATTTTGACCCTCCTTGTATTGAGTCAGATCAAAGGTTCATCCAGTTTAGTAACTTGACTTACAGTGAGCAGCCATGGATGCTCAGGACAGAATAAAAGGAGGTCATGTGTAGAGTGATCCCTGCCCTGCTATGCAGCTCTAGTTTCTGATAATCTAGATGTACTGGCTTTTGTTGAATGAAATACACAACTTCTTTCTGTTTTAATGCAAAATAATGCTTTTTATTTTCAGCTTTTTGTTTGCTAGCTTGTCTTTAATCTGCTGACTGCCAATTTCACTGTTTTCCCTCATTGTTCTTTGTCTTACCATGGTCCACATGTACAGGTGTGACAATTTGCCAACTATGCCAGTTGCTCTAATTGAAGATACAATCTCTCTTCCTGCAAAGCTTGGTCTGCTCTTGGCTGCTTTCTAGTTCTTGTGTTCTCAGATATAATGATGAATCTATCCTATATGTATTATTCAAAAAATCCATGGTTTTATACACCTTATCATATTTTCTTCCAACTGCTCCTCTCTGGATGAAGAGTCCAGGGCTAGCCTCAATTCTAATGGAAATGAGAAGGATTTGCTGGTATAGCACCTGAGACTGTTTGTCAAACTAGTCAAGAACATTTCACCAAAGTATTTATTCTTGGAAAATGTCAGTTTGTAGAAACTTTGTATTTTTCCAGGAACATTCCAGTCTTGAAAAATCTTTAGTAAGAGGTTTCTCTAGTCAGGGTAGGTTTTCTGGTCAAACTGAAAGCAGAAATGAGGGAATAACTGCACAACCATTAGCTGCTGGGATGTAACAACATGGAAATGTAAACATCATTCAACCTATCTTCAGAACCACAGTTCTTATACAAAGTTAAAGAAATGATCACTGGATTCAGTAGTTTGCAATTAATCCAGGTCAAAACAGGAACCAGTAGGATGGTATAGTAAACCCACAAATTTTCACACTTGTGGTATTACTCCAAACACTGACAAAATGAACTCCATTCTCCTTCACCCTATGGCTCTTTTACCAAAACTAGAACCATAAAGAGCCATCAAACTGTAAAGTAAAAATAAATTTTTATCCATTTTGTTGTAGTTCTACACAAAATGTGTATTGCTGCCCAAGAAACACAAAATTGCTCTGAAATTATAACAGAAAGGAAAATCATTCACCAGAACTGTGGAACATGCCTTTGTTACTGAATAGTGGCTTAAGCTGCATCTGGACACCAGGCTCTGTCTGGTGAAATTTGCTCCAATATTTTGCTTTGAAAGAGAGCAGGGTAAGAACAAATTCATCATTTCTCATTTGGGAAGCTAAAGATGGAGGCATCTAAGGGTCATTTCTGGTGAAAGGAAGTTTTTGGACTGTATATCATAGTTCTCAGATACTCAGCATGTTGCTGCTTGTATGAAGTCAGCTGTAGTGCTACTGAGCATCAAGGATGTCATAGCCAACATTTCTTTTCTTGGCTCCATTAACAATTGCAGAGTAGATGCTGCCGACTGTGAAAAGTAGGGAGTGAAGTATTTCTGCATGGAACTCAGTCCTGAGTAGATGTTTTACTTTAAAATGTTTCAAGATTTTCTTCTTTTGCCAAGTTTAATACTGATATTATTTCAGAAGTAACAAATAAGGCCGGTCCTTCCAAGTGCTCAATTTCCTCAGCAGCAGCTGAATTCCACATTAAGCTGGTGTGTGCATATAGTGCCAACCAGAGCAAGGCAGATACCACCTGGAGTTGTACAGCAACATAAGAAGTACTGCAGTTCCTAACAGCAAGGCAGACTGATACATCTCTTTCAGCCCTGGATGTGATGTAGGTAACTCCAGAGCAACAGGTAATTTCTTTAACTGACCAGCCTGAAGGTATAGGGAAAAGCATGTTTTGAAAAAGTGCCTCTTTTATTTTTGGCTTCATGTAATTCTCTTTCAGATTGGAATAATTTTCTTTCCCATTCTACTGCTACAAAGAAAGTGAGCTTTCAGTGAGGCTGAACAAATGTGAAAAAAAATCAGTGAAGAATCAGTGTTCTTTACTATTTAAGCACCATGAATACAACTTGGAACAAATGTACCTCTGCTGACAGGTGGAATAGATAGTCTTACTTGTGTTGATATAGCTGTATGAGAAAGGAGCTAAATTATCACTTTTTCCTACCATTCAGTATCCATGCTGGGAAGAGAGCTTATTATCTCTATGACAATTACTCTCCTGTGCATTGCAATACGGAAAGTAGCTCAGCTAAAGCACATTGTCTCTGCTGAACTAAAAATGACAAATTTCACAAACTCATATTCAATGTCAGCTTCTCCTTTGCTCTTCAATTTTTGTGATCCGCAAGATTAATCTCCTGGTTAAATCACTTAACAGCTACAGTACTACAGCTTTATTGTTTTCACATTATCCAGCACGTCAAGACCCAAGCCAAAACACAAGCACCCAGGCCAAATTTTTGAAAGGGTGTGTCTAGGAACAAGTTTTTCTTTGTTAATAAGGAAGCATTTATATAAGGTTTTAAATAAGAGTGAATACTGTATAGCCAGTGACAAAAATATTAATTTTATAGTGATGCTCAGAGCAAAATGTTTCCTGTTCTGTACTGACTTGTTGACTAAAGTGGGGAATATGGTTCGTACTCTTTATTTTACCTACACCGTGTTTTGGTGTCCATAGTTGTTGTGATCTGATTACTAAGGTTCTTAGAAATGCCCCACCCGAATTAAGGTACAAACGAGACCATATGCCAGTGACAATAGTATGGGGTTTATTTGATAATATTTGATAGTAAATAGGAGAAAGAGAGAAAAGAAAGAGAGAGAGAGAGAGAAATAGGAAATAGGTGGGGGGGAAAGAAAAAGAGAAAGAGGGAGAGAATAAGGAAAACATCACCACTGCGTGGATCCCAACAATGCTCTGTTGATCCTCTCCAGCTGGTCTTCTTAGTGGTGAAGGTCCCCCTGACAAGCACAGAATCTGATGGGTTAGTATATGCTCAGGCCAGGTAGGAAAAAACAGGCAGCTCCCTGGGGGAGTTGGAGTTTGCCATTGTCTCTTACAGCAGACTCTGGGTTTGTTGCATCCCGTGCAGCCCTGCAAGGCCTCAAGAGTGGCTCTGGGGGCACCTCGGGGGCCTTTGATGGATTAATTAAGGCACCCCCTCAGCTGCCTCTCAGGTGAATGTCCCATGGGTGTGGCCTGCCCAGGGCTGGGGTTTCCACGGCCAGTTCGTGTAAGGCAGGATGGGTTCACTGCCCCTGAGCAGAGGTTACAACACACCGAGACTTCCTCCCCCACCTCGGCTGGGGGGGAAATCTGTGCAAACCTGCTCCCAGCAAATGGGTCTGTGGGCTACGGCCTCCCCCACCCCGAAGCAAGCCAGAGGTGATAGCCTGGCTGCTGGGTTTGGCTTACATTCTTTTCAGGTGATTGTGATGCCTTAAGTTTTAAGGTTTTTTTTCTTTTTCTGTTCTGCTTTAGTGTGTAGCTCTTAGCTTCATATTAAGTGTCACTAAGTTCTCTTTACAGGGTAGTTAGACACAACAATTCTCTCCAGCTCAAAATTCAAGGACAATTGTTCTGAACCTCAGGCCCAAAAGCATAAGCAATGTGAAAAAGAGGAGGGCAAACAAGGAGGATGTAACTTCATAATTCAAAGTTATTAATTGGACAGTTAACCTCAATATGCAAATGGACCATAACTTGTAAAAGTGTGAAGCCCTATGAACAGGCCCCTTTTCTGCATCCATCTTGAGACCCATCCTGGCAGGGCTGCAGCCGCTCTTGTGTTGCCAGCGTGTGGCCTTTGAAGGCCTTTCAATAAATACCTACTTTATTCCTCTAATTTTGTCTAGCCTCTGTTCCAGATCAAACTGATAATCAATTGAACAATGGGTTTCCCTTTATCTAATCTCAGCAGTTTGACTTTCAGTCCAAAGTCCCAGTCAGGTATCTTCAGGGAGGCTTCTTCGGTTGTAGCTTCTTTATACAGTTTTTGTTAAAATGAGCAAAACTTTGTATCAATGTTTGAGGCATGAACTACTTCAGTCTCTGACAATAGTTTTCTGTGTTGCAATGGGTTCACAAAAATCCAAGGTCAGGGGGAGAAAGCCCCAGAATGATGGTGGTTACAAATACATCCTGAAGAACTATCAAAGACAAAAAATTAATGATACATACACTAAAAAGCCTGAAAACAAACAAGAGAACAAGCAAACAACAAAAAAACCCATAAGGAAAGAACTATGTAAAATGATTTTTTAATCAGAACTCTGTAAAATGCTTTTATATCACTAAAAATATTTCTTCAATCTGCTGAAAAGACACAGTTCTTCAAGACCCAGAGATTTAAGGGTTTTTTGAGAATAATACAACAGATTTTCACTATGACATACATAAAACACTTATAATTCCAGTCTGAACTCAATTTTCTCAGTCTAATTAAAAAATTTGAATCTGTATTCTGAAATCAGAAGCTTCCATAGAGCCAGAGGTTTGCAGAAGGCCAGGTAGATTAGATTTCCCAGATTTTTTTTTTGTGTCAAAAATCAGATATCTTCTCAAAGCAAGTGAACAAGCTTGTACATAAAAATTACCTTAAACTGACCTCTTTGTTCAGTTTTTAGTTGCATTATTTCATGCTTTCTTTTGCAGTTTGTCCTACAGTCTTGCCTGCTTTTAAGGTGAGATGGCACCCCCGCACTGCCTGCAGCCGCCAGATGGAGGCAAGTCCTGGCCCAAGCCCTCTCTCTGCCCCAGACTTTTGCAGAGATCTTGCATTATTTATTTGTCTGTGACTCCAGTGGTTATCTCTGAAATGGAACTGCCCTTCCTTTAAACAAAGTTGTTTAAAGAAGGCACTTACAGTGGTGGTCACTTGCACCCTCCAGCTCCCTCAGAGAAAGAGCTGCGTGCAGGCTTTTACATGCACACACCCAGCCTTCTCATGGACATTTTGCAGCTTTTCCAAACGCTCTAGAAAGCACGAGAGCACTAGGCAGCTTTCCTTCTCAGGCAGCATGTCTTTCTGTGAGAGTTTGTGAGGTCCCTACACACATCTAATTGGGTACCAACCAGTCTCTGATAAAGGTTCTGGATGGCTCCTAGGGAAGGAAACATGACTGGCAAAAGGTTTCTTCCTATTCTGCAGAAAAACACACTGATGCCTCCTGATTGCACACACTACGGGCTATTGCCTTTGCAAAGGAAGGTAAAACATGAAATTTAAGGCACTTCTGCATTACAAGAGACACAAAAGAAGCAGAAGGTATAAATGTTGCAAATGTAGCTGTAGGGGATAAAGCTATCCTCTTTCCACTACAAGTCTGCAGAAAAACACTTGAGATAAGCTTCATTATCTTTCTATAGACACCTTGCTAACACAGGTGGGAGGCACTTCAGTAACTAGCAGATGAAGGGTTTGCTGAAGGTCAAGCAGAGTCTGTCAAAGTCACTGTTAACCCAGTGGAAAAAAAATATATTGAAAGCCTCCCACAGGAGAAAAAAAAAAAAGCTCTTTTTCAAAATGCAGATTTCCTCAGAGAATGGTTATTTTTTTCTTTTTTGTTCAGTTTTTCCATACAAATCATGAACAAATGTTTGATTTTTTAATTGTGATTTTTTAAGACCCTGCATTTTTCATGTCTTTCCAGTGTTTTGTGTAGACAATATTGCATCCCTCTTAGTTGTAGTCAGTGCCAGTTGTGGAATCTGGAAGTACTGATTTCCTGACCCTTGTACTTAAGTATTTCATTTTATGTTTCAGTATTTCAGAAATACTATGGTTAAAAAAATAAAAGAAAAAAATAAAGAAAGGAAAGGGGGGGGAAAAAAAGAGAGAGAAAAAGAAAGAAAGAAAACTCCCAAAATACAGCTCCAAGTGATCTGCATAAAGCAAACAGAAATGTAGATGCTGGATTGTGTCCAGGACTCCTGGTTTTCTGCGACATTTACAAGACAAAAGTTGAGGCAGCATGCTGCAAAAAGATACCACGCTTTTCCAGCCCTGATAGGCTTTCCACATCTGCAATGCCACAGCTATAGAATTAGATGTCAGACCCAAATTATCTCTCTTGCAGGCTGTACTGCCTGGGTTTGCAGGGCCATAAATAAAGGCTACAGTCTGGCAATTGGGAGAGGAAAGAGCTTTTGAATAATTTTTTTTTTTTTAAATCTATTCCTTTTTTTAAAAAAAATAATTCCAATTAACATTTTAATCTTTCTGGTATTTTGTTTGGTAGTTTGGGGCCTTTTTCTCCCCTTCCCTTATTACTTTTTTGTAGTAAGCAGTGAGTCTATTCCATGGGAGCAGCTGGAAAAGGCACTATAGGGGAAAGACAAGTGTGCCATCAGAGATGACATTTTTAATTAATAGTTGAGCATAGTCTAGGAGCAAAAATAGTCTAGAATGAAAATCTGGATTTAAATATTGTTGAATTGGGACCAGTACATGCAAAAACTTCAGATACATTACCTTCAGAAGCAAGTTAACCAAGGCAGCAGAACTGAATTCAAGCCTGGTTTGAGCCAGGTCTAAATTAAGCAGCTTGATCTTACATCTCATTCCTTGATACGTATCTTCCTTATCCCCATATTAATGGCTAGACAGTATTTATGCTCTTTCTTCTTGATTTTAAGTTTTTCTCGTGTAAGAAAATATAAAGGGTTTCTTGGGAGGAGAAAAAACTATGTGCATTTTAGGGAGCTTCTGCTTTTCGGAGGAATCACAGTGTAAAAGGAAATTTTTATCAGAGTTAGAAACCCGAACATGAATGCCAGTAGGAATGCAGTTGAAGAGCTACAGCACCATCTCCTGGAAGTTAGACATTTTTGAATTTCTAGACCCAATTTAATACACTGTCGCACAGAGAGATGAAATTTACCTTGGGCTTAATTTAATATATTTCTCTTCACAAACACATTTTAACAAAATATGGAGCTAATAAAAACGATTCCCATGGCCTATAATATTTACAGTTAAATTTTTCTGTATAGGAGTTTACCTCCCTCAGATAGTACTTAGTCTTTAAATTCAAGCATTTGGTGCTAAATCATGAGGAAAGAGAGTCATAAAATTTGACAGTAAATTTGGTTAGAGATTGTCCTTCAACAAAAATCTCTTTGGTTTGTTTTTAGAAATTTATTGTGAGATAATAATAAAAATATCAAATTCATTCTGCAAAAAATAATAAAAATATCTAACTAATTCTGGAAAAAAAGCACTAAAAGTAGGATTTAAGATTTTGAGAGTTTACATTATCAATTTCTGCTGTCCTAGAATCAGCTTTATAACCCAGTAGCATAAATTAGTCTTCAAAAAAAAAAAAAGTGATAGCGTGTTAATATGTATTTAAAAAGATAAAAATAATACAAGTATTATATCCTTTTGCCATGAAGATTCTTGATGATTTCCTCCCAAATATGTACTGAAATTTTTTAGCTGATCATGGTATTCCAGGCAAGTTTTTTCCCAAAACGAGAGGTTTTCCTCCATGTTAAGAGTGCAATTTCCCACTCCTGCTGAGGCATTGACTCCCTGAGTAAACGTCCTGCTCATCACCTATTCTGGCTTGGAAGCTGTCCCCAGTGTGAATGGCCCATAGCTTCTCCCAGTTTCTGGTGCAATGTCTCCCTGAACTCCTGTTGGCTCTCAGGGTACATGGGGTGGTGCAGAGTGGCAGCTGCAGTCTGAAGAGTCCTGACTGAGGCAATTCACAAACAGAGCTTGGCAGGTCAGCTCTGTTTTCCAGTTCAGGTGTTTTTTGTTAGGACTAAACCTTCTCTTACCCTATTTTTATTCCATATGCATTTTATCTGAGGAGGGGTAGACCCCATTTTTAAAAAGCTATGGACAGCAGTAATAACTCAGAGAGCCCTGGAAAGTGGTTTCCTTTGCCACAATTCATTCCAGCAATATTTATAAGCATAACAGGCACTCAACAGAGCTCAATAGGCTTTAAGACAATTTGCCCTCATGTACCACTGCTGAGACATATCTTGGCTTTTTTTTTTATACTGAGCTCTTCCCTCTTTTCCGCCTGCTCTCTGCAAGAAGCCGTGTCTTGTTGAGACACATCCAGAAACAGCTTATGTTTTTGCCGTATTCACATTTCTGTTTTAAATTTACAGTGTGAAACGTCTCAGCCAAGTTTGGCGGTTCGGGCAGCTCTCTCCATCGCGCGGCAGCTCCGCTCCTCGCGGCAGCGCTTCCAGGCTCCCCTGGGGCAGCTCCAGCCCCCGGCGCCGGGCATCACTCACGGCAGCGCACGGCTGCGAAAGCCCGCACCGCCTGCCAGCTCTGGGGACAAGGCCGCCTGTTCCCGATTCCATCGGCGGCTCGGCTGCCGTGCCGCACCTTCCCGCTGCTGAGGGAGGGAACGCCGCACGTCCCCCCTGCTAGTGCATCCTTGCTGCTCTGGCTCACTTCCTTGTGCCAAAGTGCAATATAGGCTGGATTCACCCCCCTGGGACCAGGGAACAATCCCCTGAATGACATGAGAGAGACCCTTGCGAGTGTCTCTGCAGGAAGGGCTCCAAATTCTGCACCTCTGAGCATTGCTGATCCCATCTACTATCACCAAGACAGGAACTCAAACTGGGCACGCAAAAGGTTAATACGACAGTGTTTTCAACACGGAAAGTAAACTCCTGTGCAGACAAATCATGAAAAAAAATCACATTTAAAGATAGCATTTAGCATAGGGCTTTTCCAAAATTATTCCAGTCATGAGTGAATCATGACTAAACGTTGAATTGCTTCATGTTAAAGAAAATAGAACCATAAAAAATTAGGATTTGAAGGAACTTCAAAACCCTACTGCTCTGAGATGAGTTATACTTTCTAATTATACCCTAACTATGCCTTGTAAGTATAGATATATACTATATATATATACCAAATCTTCTAATCACCGATCAACCTCTTCCACTGATTCACTAACTTTTATTTTTTTACTTTTAGTAAGCTTCCACAGTGTCAGAACTGATGTCTTCTGTATTTCTTCAATTCTCTTGTTGTTCAGTATATCCCTAGTGGATGTGAAAAACAGATTATCCTTTTCCTCTCTGCATGAGCTCTTTACATTCCAGAAGCCTTTGTTTTGTCTTCCTTCAGGTTTTTCGTCTTCAGGTTGTCCACCCTTCCCCTTTAGCTATTTATGACAATATTTCCTAATTCCTCATGCTTTTTAGACCTCTAATTCAGCTTCCAGACTCTCCAGAACGTCCACTTAATTCTTGCAGTGCATTACTCAGGGCTGTGCTACTCTGGAATAGCTGTAGTGGTCCAACTAAGCCCTTAGCAGCAAGGGGAAAACTTTTGTTAGCGGTACTTACTTCTGTCTTGCTTTTTGTGGTTTTGTTTTTAGGTATAAAGATCTCCTTTCTTTTATATTCTTGTGGTATTCTGTCATCAAATGTACATTGTATTTTATTATAGTATTAAAAATTCAAAAATGGATAAAAGCACACCCTCTACTTGGAAATCCAGTCTTTTTTGCATGTGTGCTCTTCAAAGTCAAAATACTCTCCTACTTGAAACACAGACTGGGGCCATGTCAAATGTATTCAAGACTGACTTTGCGATGAATGTTACGGTCCAGCAAGAAGACAGAAACCAAATGGGCTGAGAATTTGGTTCCATTTAGAACAACGGCAAAACACAGTTGGCCTGAGCTTCTATCCATCACACCTGGCTCAGAGGACTTCTAAGCTAAAGAGTCATGCCAGCATCAGCTGTAGATTACATGTTTTTTTATTATTTTTGTGAAATTCCAGGAGAAAGAATGTTGGAACACTGCATATGTTACACATCAAAACCACCTGGACATACGTTGCTTCAACTATTGACATTACATCATGACAACTGAAATAGCATTACATAAATCTCTCTAATACCCTTCATGAAGGCCATCAATAATTTTTAAGTGTTCACAACACTGAAATGTAAGCTAGAGAAGATAGTGTTGCTCCTTTGCATGTAGGCATGCATTGCACTTAATCACAGCATTTTTAATAAAATCTCAGTAATAAGAAAATACATAGGGACAGGGTGATGGTCTTGATTTGTACCTCAGTTACATCTGACAATTTTAAGAAACTTTACTTTTACTCTCTTCCTCATTCTCTACTTTCTCACAGTTGTAAAATGGACTTACTTCAAGATACAGTTTGAAAATTGTTTCCGGATCAGAAATATATGAGAAATGTGGAAACATATTGCTCTTATTTTCATATCTATGTAATCAAGATTGTGAAAATTAAAGTCTTCCCTTAAACAAGTAGTTTTATGAACTTTACAGCCCACTATTTGCCTGGTTCAGGAATGGCAGGAAAGGTATTACACTGTAAAAGTTGTAAAAATCTTGCAATCTGAAACAGACTGGTAAAGGGCTTTGGGGTATCAAATAGAAGATACCAGGAAGAATATAATCAGTTGGACATGTAGGAAGGAACAGTAGGAGGTAGTGCTAGAGTGTGGAAAGAGCCTAAATATCTCAACCTCTACAAGGCTCCAAAGGGAGCAGAGATATTGGGAAACCTTGAAAAACACACCCTCCAGCAGCAGGTGTTCCATGCTGGCTCATCCCACCTCGGTCCCCTTCCAGCCAGGTAACCCACACCTCCACACCTCTCTGTGAGAGGGAAGTGTACGAGATCTGTCCCTAGAGAAACAAAGCAGCAGAGTTAGATTGAGGAGGAGGAGGACAAAGAGCCTGTTAGTCACCTTGTGCTGCAGGTGAGAGTAAGGAAAAGGAATTTCTATTTATATAGGCACTAAATCCAGATTGAATGAACAGGAAGGTCAGCTTTGAGTTACTGGCCCTGCAAATGTACAGCAGGGGGGAAGGACTTGACCACCTAGGGAGAAAAAGTAAAACAAGGAAAGGTGGAGGTGAAAACTGCACATAATCAGGAAAAGTGGGGGGGAAAAACAACTTGCTAAGGAAATTGCAAATTAAGGGTCAAAGTAAATGAAGAAAAACCAGAAGAGGATAAAATTGTAAAATTCAAAAGAAGGACAGTGCATCCCTGCTAAAAGCAGTGTCTCATTAGGACTGGTGAGAGTTTCAGGGAACCTGAAGAGTGTCAATGACACATAGATGACATATTATGTTAAATTAAAGGCATATTAAAATTGCATTAGGCATAGAAGAAAAACAGCAATTTGAAAAAATATAGCTGCTGAAACAAGACAGAGAGCAGGTACAGGAGCAACTGTTTTTAAAAGTTGAGATAATGCTGCCATTTTTTCAGATTCAGAGAAATCCAGGGAAACTCTATTACCTTTTTCCTCCTGAGTGGAAAGCCAGAAATCTGATAGGATAGGCACAAGAATACTGAGGTTGTATCAGAAATTGTACTTAGAATGCAAATGTATATGAGAGAGAAGGAATTTAGATTGAGGGTATGGTAACACTCTAAAGTTAAAGAAAACTGAAACAGCAACAATTTCTGGAGTTAAAATTCCACTTTTTCCCCTGCTCCCTATAACATTTAGCAACAGCTATTCTGGTCCTTTAACCAACTTTATTCTGAGACCACTGATAGCTTTGCAGTAACCAAAGATCTTAAAACTCCTGTCAGACTTAAACAGAAGAAAATATATTAATTCTCATTACGAAGAAAAACATGACAGCAGGGAAAAAGCAGGAGAGTGAACTGCATCTTTTCCTGGAAAATCTATCATACCATGGGCATAACTCTGAGTTGCTATAGAAAAATAGTCACACAGAAAGCTGGAAAATAAGCTTTGCCACTTTCCTACCATTTTATTTGCAATCTCTGCTCATCTTTATTATCACATCTCCAGCATTTAGATGATGGATGAAAGACCCAGGAGGATTCTTTAGAAACTGAGATTTTAAGAACTTCTCAAAGTACTCTGCTGAGTTTACTGACTGAAATAATCATAGTCCTAATTTTATGCCACATTTTTTTAGTAGTAGTTCTCAGAAGATTTTATTGAATAGAATGGTTCAAATTTTTTTTTCTATCAACAAATAACACCTGATTCACAGGTGGCTCTTCTTTAAAGGACTTTTCTTTTAAACTATTATATATATTGACATAATATGAACGTACAATAGCAGTTGACTAACTATCAGTTTGCTCCGAATATAACTGAAATTAGTATAAAATATCCCATTAATCACAATGGCTTAAGTCAGACTCAGTTGCAGCTTTCCTTTAGATCCCTTTTCATGTCCCCTGCCAAAAGCTATTGAGCTTGTTTTGTTTAGTTTGTGTCATAAAAGGTGTCAGCATAGGAGAGTTTTGGTGCTCCCCTGGAGATACTGGAGGGTGGGCTGCTGCTGAACTCTGGAGAAGTTAGTCCCAGAAATAAATGAGGCCCTGGTCAACCCACTGTACTTAAGCACAGAGGTTTAGTCCAGACTGTTGGTCTGGTCTAAACTTGTGGCTCAGAGGCAGCAACTGTGAGAGTTAGTTACCACTGGAGAAATGCTGATTAGTAAAATGTGACTAAAAACCTCTTCAGAACATAGCTGACAGGGCATCATATTCTGATTCAAATTTCAGTTTCAGCTTTGAAGTATTAAATCAGGGACTTACTTAGAAGCCCCCTTTACCAAAGAAAGGTTGGGATGACTTAAACAACAACAGATGGCAGCAAGAGAGAACTTCATAAGGAAATTGGAATAAACCAGGAATTTACAGGCTATTGAAAAGAAGGTAATAAGGCCGTGTCATTTCTCCCTGCTAGAGCTGTCCCAGCAGCCAGGTCTTCCTCCACCTGCCCTCAGGGGAGCTATGACCAGACGAGGATCCCAACTGTAGATGTTTTCATCTGGGTCACAGTCTGGATTTTCAGGGAATGTGGTTTATAGCAGAATCCAGAGATCCAGGAAGTGCAATTTCCTAGAAATCAAATGGAAGAATTACAGGAAGAGAGGGTGGGCTGAGAACTATGAGGGAAAGCAAAAACCTCATAGATGTACTAGACACGGAGACTCCAAGAACAAAGAAGCTGAGGTCTGCAGAAGCCCCAGCAAAAGAAAAGGAACACATTTCTCCACAGGGAGAAGGTTGGCTGTGACCTACTGTTGCTGGCACATGGACCATCAGCCTCAGCTGGCAATCTATTAGGCTTTTAAAAAAAGTAGTAAACTGTCTTGGCAGTGAGAGGGAAACCAACTGCATTGCTGAAGGAAGAAAAACCACATGCTCTGACAGCTTAGTTATTCATGACCCCTG
This sequence comes from Picathartes gymnocephalus, assembly GCA_013390045.1. NCBI lineage: Eukaryota > Metazoa > Chordata > Aves > Passeriformes > Picathartidae > Picathartes > Picathartes gymnocephalus. Next base: position 17,649 of record WEKY01000149.1, on the reverse strand, counting down.
CTCACAAAAGAAACTGAAAGGTGGCAGTGGTTGGTGACTCACTGCTCTGGGTAACAGAGACATCCGTTTGTTGGTATGACCTAATGCTCATGGAGAGGCTTTGCCCAAACCAGAGCTTTGCACAAGTTTGCCAAGGCTCCTTCAGCCCTCTGACACCTCCTCCACATAGCTCAGTCACTTGAGAGCTAATGCCACTCCTCTAGGAAAAAGCAAGGGAAAATCATAAGATCAGCAGGGATCCTGAAGCGATGGTGAGGGAATTGGAGCCTCAGCTGGTGTTCTTATCAATCCCATCACAGAGGGTAAAAGCCCAAGCAAGGACAGACACATCCTGGAGATAAATGTATGCCTGTACAGATGGTGAGGCTTAGAGTACTTGGGTTTCCTGAAGGGGGAGGCTGTATTCGTAATACGGTCATAAGAGGGATGAGAAGGAAATGACTGAATTGGTTGTAGTTATGTGTAAAGTATTTTGCCTTATATGATGCAGGATGCACATGTTCACTCTGAGATCTGGAATCTGGAGGGAGACAGACCTGTTGAAATTCTCCAGGGTAATAGCAGAAGGAGGAAAGGACATCTTTGGAAAAGAAATAAAACAGGATGCAGAGAATGCAAACTGGGGTATGTTTAAATTTATTTTAGTCTTTTCATAGTTAGATATCAAATTTAAACTAGTAATATAGGCTCATATTGCAATCAGACTCTTTCACCTGTCCTAGACTGCTATTTTATGATGGAAAGAACTGACTCTGAAGGAGCTTGTTTCTCTACAGGGCCCCGGAGGAAACCTAGATAACTGAGTGCCTAAGATAGCAAAAAAATCAGTATAAGATATTATCTCTTTCACAGATCTGAGTGTAAATCAAATCCCTTCTTGACTTGAATCTGATCAAAAAGGAAAACATAACTGAAAATAGGGAAGGGCAAGTAAATTAAGGGAGAATGAACAGTGAAGCGGTGGAATTGATACATCTTGGAAATGGAGGATGAGAGAACACTGGAAAAACAGGACAGTGGGCTACAAGAAAAGCGATTTTCATAACTCAGTGAACTGAACAATAAGACCCATTAGGAAACACAACTATAGGAAAGAGTCCAAGGGAGTTGCAGCTGGCAGTTTCTTAAAAAAGGCACAAGAAAGATGAATGGCAAAGTATAAGGAAGAGTGGCCACTGCAGGGCTTGATTTAACTTTTTCTTCAGCGGCATTGGAAACAGAACAGAAGTGAAATTTTTCACTCCCTCACAAGTTCCTTTCTCCCTTGTCTCTTAATGTCTCCTTATAGCTGTAATGAAAAATAATATTCCTTGTAAGTTCCACCTCAGATTCTCCTTGAAAACAAGTGAGTGAACATAATAGTGAGATGCTTTAGCTACCTCTTCAGTATTTCACTCTCAAGAAAGAAATGAATATAAAATGCACACTGGCCAAATTCTTGATGACAAGCATGACAAATGACATAAATGTGAAGAGCCAATCCCAGAAAGAACAAAACACATGAAAATTTCAATAGAGTTGTCCCAAAAAAAAAGGGGGAAAAAACATTAAAGCATTCCACAACTTTTTAAGTAGTAAGATCTACTCTTCTGCTTAATGGAAAGGGAAGGCTAATGACAGATATTGCTGATGGATCTGAAGAGTTTCATGGGTTTTTGGCTTTAGTCTTCACCAACTGTGATTAGATAGCTAATACAATTAACATCAATGTCAAAGGAGTATGAAGTCCTCTGGCATTAAAAAAGGGCATCTTGGAGGCTATCTAAATAAGTTAACTGCTTTCAAATAATTTGATACTCTCCTTAAATTCTCCTCAGAGAAATTATGGCACTGTCTAGGGCAATGCCAGAAAATGTAGTCATTACGGAGTATAGCTGGCCTCCAGAAGAGACAATAGATAAACACAGCGTAATGTGTATAAAAAGGAGAAAAGGAGTCCTCAGTCATTTACACACCAGTGGAGATTCAACTTCAGCTGTATAATGACCTTGGAATAAATAAATAGAAAGAAAAAGGCTGTAAGTATTTGACACATAGATTAGTAAAGAAGAAACATCATTGAATCCATTGAAAGACCTGATGACAGAATAAAGGGGTATGTGGATAGGAAAGAAGAAATAACCAACTATGACATAGTTGCATTTCTTTAAGATTTGACTGTTTTTTATCCCAATTCTATAAGCAAGTTAGGAATATATAGTTTAAAAAAATAAATGCAACATCAAGATGGGAAGATGCATAAAGGTGGGACCTGCAAAGTTCTGTGGTTGCTCTGGTAGTCTCCAGACTAACATTTAAATTATTTAAATATTAAATAATTGGGACAGCAGAACAGAAATAAGTTTTTGAAATCTGAGGCTGTACAACCCTGTAATTGTAAATATACTAGACAGCAAGATTGGAACTCAAAATTACTTGGGTAAATTGAATATATTCTTGATGTCAAGAATGACATTGAGATATTGAATAAATGACACGCAATAAATGGGACACAATTCAACAAGGCTCTGTGCAAAACATGGCACTGTGAGAGAAAACAAAAGTGATGTACAAATACATCACTAAATCAACTGGCTACAGGTAAAGCTCTTGAGGCTATAGTGAATAACATAGCACATAAACTGATGGTTCAAATAGAGTGTGACTTCAGCCAGAGCTCCATTCTAAGTGTATTTCTGAAAAATAGGACACTTTTAGACAGGATCCAGAGGTCACTGACAACTCTGATCAAAAATCTGAAGACCTAGAAGACCTAGCAAGGAGACTTGAACTCATTGTGTTGGGATTTTTGTTGGGATTTTTTAAAGTGCAAATAGAAGTGAGGGAGAGACTTAAAAGCAGTTTTCAACTACATCAAATTTTACTGAAAAAGGGGAAGAAAGTTTTGGCATTAGTTGTTTTGAATTTTATTTTCATGCATACCAGAGACAGAACAAATACTGGCAATTTAAATTGCAAGAGTAGAAATTTTCACAATTTTTTGAAAACAAGTATTATACACAGTAATGAGGGAGAGAGGGAGGAATTTTTCATTAAGTTTAGGAATTTTGGGTTACTTCTTTTAGGCTATTTCCTACATACTTTCTTTGAATCCATAATCTTAGAGAATTAAAATTATTCAGAGCAATATTAACGTCTTTTTCGTGCTTCAGTCCTGTTGTCAGTTGCTGGAAATTGTATCCATTCTGAGAAAGATAAATGTGGAGAAGTGAATATAATAGTCATGACACTGAGATTACAAACTGCCCAGGAAGGATGAAAGATCTGTGATGGGCATCACTGCTACCCCTTTGAGAAACTTCATCTCACTTGCAGATAAGTCTCATTGTACAGCATAAAGTTATTCCAAAGGAACTGAGCCATCCATGGGCCAAGATTTAGGGAGCTACCTTCAGATATCCTTGGTTTAGACTACAAAGTATCTCAAAGGCTTGGAAGACAAGTTGTGTTGTTGACAGATTTATATGCTGGAGTATGGCAAAAAATTGGTCCATTTGAAGGGTGAAAAGACACAAACCATTCCTTATCACTCAGGCAGAGCATTATTGTTTATCTTCAGGTTGTGTTCTAGAGACAAAAAGAATTTGTGTTGTTTTCTTGATTTAATAAAGGCTGATATGTTGTTCTGTGTGAGAGGTAAATAAACACAAGTGGTCTCCTTTAGGATTTAAAAAAAACCAATTTGAATTTCCATTCTAATTATCGTGGAATTGTCCTATATCTGGTCTTTAATGCATATCTTAATCCTACAGTTTCATCCTTACTAAGGCAAATTTTAATTTTTCTTATGCATGTATGGAAAGAATTAGTATTTCATGGATGACTGCACTGATTTACCTTATGTATCCCCAGAAAAAAAAAGTAGCAGAAAAAAACCACTAAGGAGACATTTTATTTTATAGAGTATCTATCATTTTATAAAATTCTTTCTAGCACCTAGCTGACCTCATGAATTTGTATTTATTTACTAGATGAGAAGGAAAACTCAAATAAACATAAGCCTTCAGCAGCCCTGTTAGGTAGTGGATAATTTTTTTCTAATTTCACATGAAACATGGGAGTTATAGGCCTTATAGGCCTACTTGGTGAATGCATATTATCAATTATACCTAAAGCAAATTGAACATTCAGGAACCAATGAAAAAGAAAATCTGATCAATTAAAGTCAAATGATTTCTTTTTTTAACATATATATTTCATTATATGCATTGGCAGTTTAAAGAAACTGATTTTAGACAACTTTTCAGGGAACAAAGATTCTCATATATTTGTCCTATGAAAACACATAAGGCTTAGTCTAGGGTAAGTTGGGAAATGATTGTGTTCATCTAGCTTTTACAATGTCATAAGGAAAAGGGTCCACACCATTGCTGTTCGTTGCAGCTGAGAATGTCTTGCTTTTTGAGAGTGGTATGTAAGGAACACTGGTCCACTTAAATGTGGTTTCTTCCTTTGGAGAGCTGAAAAAACAGACCTCAGCTACTCTTCACCCTGGTAAGGATTTTAAGTGCAAATAATCAATGCCAGTAAAACCAAGATAACAGAAAATTGACTGAAAATTGTCTTTGAGGTTTTCTTACTCATGGGACCAGCATTATGGTAAAGACCATGGATTAGTCTGACTGAGTAAACTTTCTGGAGTTTGTGATACAAGGGGACTGGAACTGAAAACTTGACGATAATACAATCTTTATAATATATCTATTGGATAAAATATTCTGTACCAAAAAAAAAAAAAAGATAAATACTACTTTGGCACTTGAGAGAGTGTGTGGAATAACAGAGAAGTCAGTCCATGCATTGGTGTCTCTCAGGCATTAAATGAGCAATGTCAGTATTTCTAGAGTTTGTTGAATGCATTTAGGGCAGCTTTCTTCCAAGTTTCCTGTGTGACTGACCCAAAATTAAGGTAAAATGCTGAGCAAATAAGAAATTCTGGGAACCTCCAGCCACAGAATAGCAAAATTGTTGAAATTCGAAGGCACCTCTGGAGTTCACCTAGTACACCTCCTTGCTCAAAGCAGGGTCAGCTAAGAGTAAGTTTCCCAGGTGTCCTGTCAGGTGTTAGATATCACCAAAGCTGGAGATGCCACAGCCTCTCAGGACAATCTATTGTGGTGGTAAACCGGCCTCACATTAAAAAAAGCTTTTTCCTGATCTTTAAATACAATTATCAGTATTTCAATTTGTGATGTTGCCTCTTGTATTCTGACTAGATACCACTGAGAAGAGTTCTGTCTGTTACTTCTGATCAGGTATTTGTATACATTGAGAAGATTCCCCCTAAGCTTTCTGTTCTCCAGGATGAATCAAACTTTACTCATATGTCAGATGCTCCACTTCATCATCTTTGTGGTCCTTCCCTGGATCTGTTCCAGTATGTCCCTGTCTGTCTTGGTCTGGGTCCAGAGTGTACTTGCAGTCTAGAACTGAACCACGCACTCCAGATATTCAGAGCTGAATAGTGAGGAAGGGTCAGTTCCCCTGAGCTGGTGGTAATGCAGCCCCTGGTTCAGGCCAGGACATTTGCTGTGAGGGCACATTGCTGGCTCATGATCAGCTTGGTGTACAAGGGTACACGCAGGGCTTCCTCTGCAGAGCAGCTTTCCAGCTGGCTGGCCCCTAGTGTGTCCTAGTGCACAGGGTCACTCCTCCCCAGCTGCAGGACTTGGCATCTCCCTTTGTTGAACTATACAAGATTCTGTTGGACCATTTCTCGAGGTAGCTGAGGTCCCTCTGCAGGGCAAGCACCTGGTGTGTTGGCGTGTTAAACCCTAACCCTCACCCCACTCTTCAGTTTTGCAGTGACATGGATACCATGAATTTACACACAGCATTGATGGTTCTTCTTTACACAGAGATGTACATACACATAAATATACATACGATGCACTGGAATATATAGAACTAGTGTGTAGGCATTGGACTAGATGAACACTGTAGCTTCCTTACTACTGAAGTATTCTATTAGTCTATTTTATATATATAAATGTGAGTATGTAAGGATGCGTATATATATACACACATATACACACACTGATAGGTGTACATCAGGTCTAGTAGAAAAATTCATGGGGTATGAGTAGCTTTTAGATGGATGACTGTCATTTAGAGCACATTTTGGAATATCAGTCCCATCCCTAAGCCACAGACAACGGAGAAGTATGATGGTGGACAGTGAGACACCCCAAATCTGATCACCAGAATGTGCCAAGCACAGCACAGGGATGGCACATACCCACACTCTTCCGGATCTCTCAGTTCTTCAGAAGTGTGTAGATGGTTGTACCTACACCATATCAGGGTTCAGTGAAAAAAACACCTACTGTCTGCCATCCAGCTGAACCAAATATACCTAACTTGGCAGCAAATCATGGAGAAGATGGCATTAAAATGCCTTTTTGCCTCCATGCAGTGCAATATGGAGACAAAACTCCTTTTAAAAATTCTTTGTGCTGCAAGAATTGTGCAAACTGTTATATTCAAAATTTAGAAGTTAGTTGCATTTTTATGAGCACTTTAAACAACTTAATTAAATGGTGCCTAAATGAGAGCTGACATTCTTGAATGTCCCTTAATAGGACATTCCAACCAATGCCAAATCTAGAATACATGCTGTGTTTAATGTCTTTACCAAAAGGCTTTGGATGTCATAGCCACAGCAGGAAGTAAAACCTGGATTTAGAGAGAAGCAATCTGATGTTTAGATTGAAATAGATTTAGAGACGAGACTTAGGCAGAGTGGACAGCAAAGATGTAGATGGGTAGACACAGTACAGAGATGAAGAGATGAAGAGATAGATACAGCAGATAGATTCTCATGAAATAGTCTTTCCGTGTTTGGTGTGCAGCTGCATAGCACCTGCCTGACATTTACAGCAGATAGCTTTTATTCATTTCATGGGATATTCATCAAAATGTGGTTGAGAGATGGAGAAAATTCCAAGTATGTGTCATCACTTTACTGGTTTGTGCAGCTGTTTCCTAAAGCACACAATGATGTTGTGTTGTTAAGGAAATACACTGTCACCCTGCTGAACAAATAAAGCATTTAGTTTATTGAGTAACATTACAACAATGATGGGAGATAATAGACTAAAAATACTGTTTATTCAGTAAGAATGGACAAAAACTTTACTGTCCATGAAAGAATCACTTCATGCACAGAAAATAAAAATCGTGTTATTTATTTAAGCTACCTTTTTAACAGTACTGGTGCAAAATACTTCCTGACATATGCTTTGATCAAGTATAAGAACCAGCAAACATCCTCAGTGGCAGAACTCATGAGACTAGAGCTTGAACTACTGGAACCAGACGGGAGACTGTATCTATCACATGTAACAGCAAATAATAATGCTGGCAAATAGATAAGCCTAAGATAGATGAGGAGTGGGCAGTGGGGTGGGTGCTGCGTTGTTGCTGGAATATTAAATTAATAAATTTCTGATCATAACAAAGGCTCATGTTACCCTTTTCTGGGAATAAGCCTGTCTTGATTTTGCAACTCTTTTTATAGGATGGTAAACATTTCTCAAAACCTGATGCTTTCAGAAATATTTATTTAAGATGTTTCTGATGAGGATGGTATGTCAGCCAAATCATCTGAGACAGAGTTACATAGGACTAGGTTATTAATTGTATGAAGCTCTTTTATACAGGCAAATCTAGCCCAGGGTCATAGCATTTTCCTCTGTCCTATTTTGTTTCTTTCAATTTTGCAGCTGTTGCAGGAGAAAAAAAGAAAAAAAAAAGAAAAAAAGAAAAAAGGAAGAAAAAGAAGAATGAGAAAGAGAAATAAAAAGAGAAAGGGAAAGGAAAAGGAAAAAGAAAAAGAAAAAGAATTAAAAAAATAAATCTGCCGGTATTCCCTTTAGAGAGGCAGGTAGGACCCTTTTTATTGTCACAGTTTCATTTGTAATAGATTTTTTATATGTTTCTTATGTATGAACTTATGTTTTGGGGCTCTTGTTTTAAGAAAACTTCCACAAAATTGTTCAGGGACAAGGTACAAGTATTTTGTGTTTTGCATGCGAGACTGTGTGTTGGTCTAGACTGGATCAAAATTAGACTTAATTTCAAGCAAGGCCCCATTCATGTGGGCCTCTGCTTCATCCTGATGCTGTCACCACCTTCCCACACATCTGCCCCTCTGGGATATTCCCCAGAGAACACCTTACCCCTCACTACTCCACACCAGCTCAGCAGAGCTACTGCAGAGCACAGGGACAAACCCCATCCCTGGGCTGGGGAAAGCACTCCCGTGAGGAGTCGTACCGCCCACCCCATGGCTGTGGGATAAAAGCAATAACAACGTTTTATGGGCCCAGGAATACCCAGCAAACCAGTATGAGCTCCCCTCAAAGGGGGATGTGCAAAGACAGGAAGGACACCAGAGCTGTGCTCTGCTAGACCTGCCTGCTGGAGCAAAGGACTGGAATGGTGCTGGGAGGCAGGAGAGATAACAGGAGAACTTCTACAAAAAAGAGAGTGCAGGAAATAGTGTTCAATAGATTTATGGGTCTTTACTTTTTACTTATTTATTGGAAATCTGAAAAAAAAATTCTTCTGTGAACAAGTTGCTGCAGAGGGCTGGATGCTGAACTACTGACGTAAGCCCTCAGGACAATCCCTGCAATCACAGCTATGGTGACACGCAGTTACTGAGCCAGTCCAGGCCATCTGTGGTGGCAGCTGAAGCAGGGAGTCGAGATCCGTGGTTGTAATTTATGGAGAAAACTTCAGAGCTCCCTGAGACCCCTCCCTGTTCTAGTGGCAACCCCAACCACTGCAACCACAAGCTTTTCTGACTTGAGCACTCAGTAGCATCCTCTCAACTAAAAGGAAAGTGGATTCAATTCATAACACAAACTGTTTTCTGAAGCCTCCTGGAGTTAAGTAAGGAGCTCACGAGTGTTGGAACGTTTTAGGCTTTGTCCTTTAGAACAAAGTTGTTAAACTATGACCTCATAGTGCCTCTACCATGGCCGGGATCCAAAGGCAATTGAAGTCAGCTCCTATTGACTTTAGTGGGCTTTGGAACAAGCCTTCTTCCACTTCAGCACAAGGCTATTTTTAATTAATCAAGACAGCCTCACTGGAACCCATTTTGGCCTTTAAAAATGGAGTGTACTGTTGCCCTGGAACTGAAAGTCTCATCATGATGCTTGGCTATGATATCAGGATGGAAGGAGAGATAAAAGCCCTTTTCTTGCATCAAGCTGCTTCTGCTGGAGCTGCTCTTTTCTTGTTTCTTGTTGCTAAAATAGTAGTGCTATTGTTTGCCTTATTGATCTCATCTTTTGGGATTTGGAAATTCCTTCTAGGGGAGGCAACCTGCATGCACACAAATTCCCCCAGGCCCCTTACCCACACAGGCACACACCAGTCATGTGTGCTCATTGCTGCCTATATTTTTGCAGAGGTATTTTAACTTCATTGTCTACAATTCAGTGGTTATCTATTCAAAATCTTTTTTTTTACTTATGTATAATCCAGGACAGATTTCCCAGAAGAATCCACTATCATATTGCTATACACAAGCACTTTTTCCATTTCTTAAACATGTAGCAGAAGAACTTATGTACAATTTTTTCTGCTCAAGGGAGATTTTTTATTTCCATTAGTTTTCAGACTGTGTTGTCCTGCCTTAGATAATCAAACGATTTTGTAGTAATATAAACAGGAGATACTGATTTTAAAAAGGAAAAAAAGAAGGTAAAATTGAGAGATTTCATTTGTTGCTATGCTACTAGAGAGAAGTTTCCCCTACAACCTATAAAAGAAAACCAAATCAAACTGGATTTTTTAACCATATTTCTATCACATTATGATGTGTTACAGGCAGTGATAATTTGCATTTCAGACCATAATTAATGATAGTTGTTGACTGTCATATCTATAAAAGAAGAAAATCTCATTTCATAAGTAAAACATAAAACTGAAGAATGATCTCTGACTTGATATTTCAAAATGTGAATAACTTCTTAGGTTATTATAATATTTGTGTCATAAGAAATCAAAGAATTATAGAATAAGCTGAGTTGGAAGGGAGCCACAAGGATCTCCAAGTCCAACTCCTGTCCCTGCACAGCACCATCCCCAAGAGTCACACCATGTGCCCAAGAGCATTGTCCAAACACTTCTTGAACTCTGTCAGGCTAGGCCTGTGACCATTGCCCTGGGGAGACTGTTTTAGTGCCCAACCACCCTCTAGGGGAAGAACCTTTCCCTGATATGCCACCTAAACCTCCCCTGACTCAACTTCACAACATTGTATTTTTCTAAATCAGAATGAGAACAATCTTCAACATGTTACAATTTCTTATCAAAATTAATTACAATTTTGAGCTGCCTCTGAACTGTGAGAAGGTCAGAAGACTTGTGTTTCAAGCCAAAAGGTCTTTATCTTGCTTGATATTAATGGAACTCATAAAAGGAAATATTATGAGCTTTCACTGAGCTTTGTGGATGTAAGTCACCACAGAAATGGAAAATGTTGTTATTAAAAAGAAAAATAGTGATTTCAAGTCCTGAGCCAAAATGAGCCAGGATATGGAAAGAGCCACATCCAAAGCCCTCTGGAGTTAATCAAAATCTTTCCATTGCTTGCTGTGGAACTTTATTCAAATTGGGAATTTCTCATGGTGACATCTGTGCGTCCTTCTTTGATGGATGTGGTGAAACAGTGCTGGAGACAATCACAGATAGATGCCATTGCTGCAAAATGACAATTTCCTGGCTTTGTGTAGTATTTCTTCAGCTTTTTATGCCATTCTTTGGATGTCATCATTCATCTGTTTCCCATGGCCCTTTTCTGTTTCCTACTTTGATTTAATTCTTTCCTTTTTTTTTTATTCTTTCACAAGGTAAAGTAATAACATATACAATCAGATGTAAAACATCATTCTGGAATATGACAAGTGACACTCTATACTTTCTGGTTTACTCTATAGCATTTGTTTTCTTCTTTTTCTTTCTTCTAGGAATGCAATACAGTACAGGTAAGGGTGGAAATGAAGTACAGTATTGCATTTGTGACTACATGAGGAATAACAGCATGACTCCTTTCCCATGGGAGATGAAATTACAAGCCATGTTTTCATGCCGCTTCTCCATATGTAAGTTCTGATGTCATCTTACATTAGGAATATGCAGGAAAAATGAAAGTGCAGTTGTTTCCTTGCTTCCCATTTCACAGGAAAACACATTGATATGATTTTGTTCCATTGCATTGGGAGTAGGGACGAGTTTAGGTCCAGTTTAGGTCTCCTAAACATGTGAAAAGTTGTGCGAGTCCAACCTGTGTAAGGCTTGCATGAGTACTAGTGAGCTGGACTACTGCTCCTTAGTGCATGCATTGTTCTGCAATACAATTGTCCAGCTCACAGTCAGCCCAAAGGGACTAAGAAGGTCTCTGATACACCTCTGGAAAACAGTACGTTGTCAATATGTGGGGATGTTATCTCCAATTTGATCCACAAAAACTGGGAGCAGGAGCAACTCAGGTTTGTGCATTGAGGATGTGTAGGTCTAGAAAGGGTCTCTAGATTCCCAAAACACTGTGATGCTTTTAAAGATGATTTCACTCCACTAAAACAATAAGAAAACAAAAGAGAGCAGAGTTTTAGTCTATTGACTTCCCTAGTAAGTCTGACTTGGCAAACATCACTGTCTGCTACTTCTTTCCCCTCGTAAAAAGCTTTCTTTAAGCACTGCAGCTGATACCTGCAAAGACAGCAAGTCTTGTCTCCAACCAGAGTACTGTTTCATTCTATTTTAAATCTAGTCAACCTGGCAGAGCTGGTGTGCCAAACTGTCCCACTGTGTGGTTATCAAAAAGAAGATAGGGCTATTGAATGTGTCTACATCACATCTTACCTTCTAGACAAGAAAACTTGGTTTGACATAGGCCTTTGAAACAAGGCTTTCCTTTACCATTGTTCTTTCCTAAATACCCTTTTCTCTGCCTTTTGTTTCTTGAGCTCTCTTCATTCCCAAAATTATGTTGAAACTATTTCAAAGTTAGACATTTTCCCTCTTACTGTCTTTTCTCAAAGCCTCTACAAAACTGAGCTCATTGTGCAGGGTGGTCTGTCCTTTCATTTTAGGCTGTTGGAAGGGCAAGCCAAAGCCTCTTGCATTTATTGGTTAAGCAAGACTTCTCCTTTGTTCATAAACAGCCACTAAATAGTGATCTGGATACCTACATCTTGCTAATCATGTGAAGCAGCAGCTGGGACAAACTCAGGCTGCCTTCTCCACGTGCTGTCTTGAGTATTTGCTTCCAGGGAGCGAGACTTTAGTAGCATTCCTAAGCTATAAAATACCTTCGTGGCCATAGAGACTTGCCCAAGTGTCTGAGCATAGGTCTGAACTTCCTTGAAAATTTTCAGTAGGTACTCCTTAACACAATTTGCAGTTGGTACAAGGTCTCACCATGGATTTAACATCATTGAACAGCAGAGTTCAGATGTTTTGTGAGGTATCCACAACTTTCTTCCTATGAAATATTTGTCCAGTCTCTTATAAAAACTTCTATCACAGAGAAATCTGAAAATCTTTAGCCTGCTCTTGGGCTTCACTAACTCTTCAATTAGTGAAACCTTGTTTCACTTTATTGTCCTTTTTTTGCAGGCTAAAGCCACGGTTTACCTATCTACTACAGATAGAACATGCCTCAACCATTCAACACCTTACTTTGAGGAAAGCAAAGCAGCTCAAATATTGCAGGATAGCCTGACATAGTGGGAAAAGGTGATAGAAAATGATAACAAACCCCTGCCAGGCGAATTTTATGATAATCGTTGATTTAGGCATGTAAAGTACCTATTTTAAAATTACTCCATAAGTATTGGTTCATAACATGGAAAAGTTATAGTTGACTTCCTGTACATAAGAGGGCCTAAGAGAGAGCCAGAGAGGCACTTTTTACAAGGACAGGTAGTGACAGGACAAGGGGTAGTGGCTTCAAACTGAGAGTAGGTTTAGATTAGGTGTTAGGAAGAAATTCTTTACTGTGAGAGTGGTGAGGCACTGGAACAGGTTGCCCAAAAAAGCTGTGGATGCCCCATCCCTGAAAGTGTTCCAGGCCAAGTTGGATAGGGCTCTGAACAACCTGATCAAGTGGAAGATATCCGTGCCTGTGGCCAGGGGGTTGGAACTGGATGATCTTTAAAGTCCTTTCCAACCCAAACCACTCCATGACTCTGTGATTCTGTAAGATTACCATTTAGATTCTCAGGGGCTGCATACCTGCAGATGAAAATAACTGGCTGAGGGGTGACCAGTCTTCAGGTGGAAACTCAACATCTATATGGATTTTCAATGAAATGCCCAAACAGAAGAGAGCTGAAGAAATCCCTTCCTTTTTTCATACAGGCACATACTTCCCTGTGCAGCCAGGAGCTGGGGCATACTCCAGAAATAATATCATTGGTCATGGCCTTCAGATTTTGGAGAATATGCTTTCAAAAAAAAGTGAATATAAGACACAAGCATGAGACTCGATTTCAGCCAAAATACATTAAGAGGCAAGAGTTGCCAAAAATATGATAATGCCAACAGTAAGGGAATTTAATTTGACCTGCATTTTTTTGAAGTTCATTTTCATTATAAAATATTCTTTTGGAATATCAAACTGTCCAGAAACACATAAATACTTGTGTTAAGCACATCTTAGAGAGTCACACCACACAAAGAATTATTATTTAGCATTTTTCAATAAGAAAACATCAAAGCATTCATCCTTCATTGGGATTTTTGAATGTAACACACCCATCTATTTTTAAACTGATGAATTGCTCTAAAAACAAAGATCAGTCAGAAACAGTAAGCCAGAGGGGCTTATAGACTACATATATATATTCAAAGTGAAGACATATGGCTTCTGGCACCAGTGTTCTGTAGTTATGCTGGAAGGGAGAAGAGAATGGAAAAAAGGAATATTACCCAAAATTATACTGATTTAAAATGTGAATGTCCTGATACGGATCATCTTATATATGGGCTACACCTGGATATATGAAATTGTGAACTTCTATCTGGAAAAGACACACCTGCAAACTTGGTGGATATGAACAACTATAAACAGAAGAGTCACCAAGCTGGCCCCATGTGTTTTAGGTGAGTTTAGGCAAGTGTTCCCCACAGATAACTCAGATGACTGTTTCTAATCACATTTCAGAACAGGCACAAAAGCTTAACTATTTGCCATTTTTACTCTTAATCAAATTCACTTTGAGTTTCCCATGTATGGCTGTATCAAGTTCACTGTTTTAACTTGTCCACTATCAGGTACTTCTCTCAGGAATTCAATTGCTGAAATACAGAGCACGTGCAAATGCTGTTTGCATTTCCCCAAAAAATTTCTAGATGTTTTTTTTCTCACAGAAATAACACTTCAAAACAGCAAGTCTATCCTGTCACAGAAGCTAAAATGAGAACCAACCTCTGTAGCAGGCAGTTAGGAACATAACCCTCTAACCAGTTCCACAAAAACAAACATACAGAACACCTCAGAAATAAATTTATCTCAGGAAGTTTAAGCAACTAAAACTTCTTCATCTAAGACTACAGTTTTACAGTGATTACAGTGATACTTCCAAGGGGCTGCTAAATGTACACGTGGAAAAGTATCCCACAAGATCCAGTGTTGGTTCTTGGGAAGAACCTTCTGTCAGGCTTGCCAGGGCTATGGGAAACCAACTCTATGGTTCTTCAGCATCAGTGGACTGAAAGAGGGAGCGTTAAAACTCATCTCATTCTTCTTAGATACCAACCTAGAGACAAGTCTAAAACTTGCATAATTTGTGAGATAAGCCTCCTCTGGAGGGAACTGTTTCTTTCTGTTGGATGTAAAGGGAGGCTTTGCTGTCTAGCTGTAATTCATAGACATTCAGTTTGGGTGAGATAAAAAATGTGAGAATCAGTGTGAGGAACTCAGTTTTGGGTGCCTCATTACAGCTCTGTGACAGGAATGAATGAATAATTTTGCAGAATATAGTAACTAAGCCCACCAAATGTACATGCTGGAAATTTGCATGTATGCATGTAAAAGGAAGAGAGTGAAAGATTTTGAAGAAATAAGGCTGCCTTGTAAATCTCTATTTGTTTTGGACATTTTCACTGTTGCTATTTAAATCCCAGTCCGTAGACTAAAGTGGGATGGAAACTTGTTGTGTTACTGCAGGGTTTTATTGCATGTTTTGCCAGCACTACTAGAGCCATCACTGCTGTTTGATGCAGAGTCCTTTATTATTTTTAAAAATCAGAAGTTTCTCTGAAATACTCAATGATTTGGCTCTTTGATAGAAAAAAAGTAAAAGGAAGAGAAGATGCCGAATAATACAAAACAAGTGACTTCTGTGGCTATCTTTTGGGTTGATTTCTCGGCTAGTCATAGAACATTTGCTTGCAACACTGAATAAAACAAAAGGTTCTTAGAAAGAAAGGATGGGAAAATCAGGGTCAGAAAATTGGAAAGGTGGAATATAGGCATATTTCTTTGGAAAGATGTCAGGTTCTATCAGCAAGGCCAGCATAGGCTGCCACCTAAAAGTCTAGTCTTCTACAAAAGGCAGCAGTTTCCAGCCCTGTCTCCTGAGGGGTTTGAACCTTTCATCACATTGTTTGGTTGAGAATGGTGTCTCTGGCTCCCATCAACTTCCTACTGAGATGCTTAACCTCTAACTTGGGCAGGAAAAATACTGACTAGAAAAATATCCTTGAAAAGGTGCCAGTCCCTGATTTCAGTTCACCTTCTGCCAAGGTATAATTCCTCTCAATTTCTAAAATCTTTTCTAGTGTTATTCCCTGTGGTTGAGAAGAATTTTCCATGGACACCTTTAGAACTGCTTCATCATTCTTTATACTGATCTAACTCTCATTAAATGTTAAGCTATAAAATGCTAAAACTACAGTATTACAAGGTTTGGCCCTTGAACTTGCCCTGTATGAAGATGAAAAGTGACTCTTCAGTGCCCCTGGTTGGAGTGCTGAATGAAGGCAAGGCAGTTTGTGCTCAGCCAGGTGGGGATGCTGCTGCATCAAGGGAAGTGTCCTGCCAGGAGTCCTGGCTTAAACAGGTTTGCATAGCAGAAGTAAAGTAACCCTGATATTCACTTTACTACACAGGCAGTTTATTAAAAACAGTAGAAATACTTTTTTACACAGGTATTCTATGAAATAAAGTATATATGTTTTTTCACATAAATGCTTTTTACACTAGCTTGATTTGCATATGGTGTTTTTTTCTCCTTTCACTTCTATTTGCATGATGGGTTTGTGCAGTGGTTTGGCTTTGTTTTTAATTACACTGCTGTGTGTTTCCTTTTTTTTCATTAAGTACAGCATCCTCTTGTACTCTACTGGACAATTCTCCCCTTATTCTTTAGGCTTTTGTCCTGGCCCCCACATGAATCTGCTTTGCCAAGTTTTCAGCTGACATAACATTGTTCCTATCCAGGAAGTTACTGAGCTCCTGTTGCTTTCCCACTTCTGTTTAAGTATGGATTAAACAGACAGCCTCTCTTCAGCTGCCTGCAAGGTCTCACTGCTTTGCTAGCTGGGACCACACTTTTCAGAAGTGACAATCTGGGAGCATTTTGGGAGAAAGGGTTTACTGGTACACATCAGGACTCTCGATTGCTGCCTGCTTCCAGTCTACGTGGAACAAAACCTGGGTCTCATTATTGCCATGCATAAAAGAAACAGAGTACTTTAAAACAATATCCAAAATAAATGACAATAGTAATTTGTAGCATTATCTGAAAACATGCTAGAGCAATTTAGATGCTAGAAATCCTCCAGTATAATCTACAACCAGTGCTGGCTGCAGGCAGTACAGATCCAAAACACTGAAAGAGAGCCACAGTAAGAGAGTCACGAGGAAAGCACTACTCCTCCGAGTAACTGTGGACTAGTAAATCTGGTTATTTCCTTGTCTCTTACCCACTCTCCTTTAGCCTCATAAATTTCTTCAGAAGGCTGATACTAAAGTGTATCACATACCAGAATACCTTCTTCCTGCACCTTGGGAAAGTGTCTACACCTCCATATATTTCTGTTGAACTGAGTAACTTTTCATTCTCAAAAAATATGGCTAGCAGAGTTCACCTCTTTGATGCTCCATATGTGGACCCGAGGGATCAGGAAAGGTGCCTGGACTTGTCTCTTACATCTGGTAAGTGGATCAATTCCTCAACACTCTGTCTGGAGGACACATCAAGTTGCTGTTCAGTGCTTGTGACTACTTTTCCCACATGTTCTTTCTCAGTTGTTGCAATGAGTTAGCTGTTGTTCTGACAGAAATAAGTCACAATATTCAGAGGTTTTTTAAGCAATACCACTGATCCCTGATGCTAGTCTGGGAGGGCATTAGCTTCTGGAATTTCCAGTCATCAGCACATATTGTGCAATAGCTCTAGAAAGTGTATTAAGACCCCAGAGGTAAATAAGTATGGAGAAACTTAGGGTCAAAGGGCCCTCCAAGTAGCTCTCACTGCATGCAAAAGCTTCAACAACAGAGATGTTCACAAGCTGCAGGACTGCCAAGTGCCTAACTTCTGAGGGATTATCAGTCTAGCTAAAGGTCTCTTTCACTTTTCACTAAGTGTCATGGGTTAGCTCGTAACCAGGCGGAAACACCAA
>WEKY01000136.1:0-90514 GCA_013390045.1 Picathartes gymnocephalus | reverse complement strand
TACCTCAAAATACTTTTTCCTGCTTCTTCCTTTTTTTCAATGTTCCCTTAAACCATTTTCTTTAATCAGTTAGTAACCAGGACATGCAAAGAGTAACCTATCTACTTATCAATGGGGAGTTCTAACTATACATTTACTTAGGCATTCAAGCTACATGGCAGGTCTCAGCTGCTTATTGATTTTACTGCATTAAAATAGATGGTTTTGTTTAGCACGGAAAAAGTGAACAATTTTCCTGACACCAACCACTTGTTTAATAGTCTTGGAATAATCTATATTTCATTAAAATGATGACTTATAACACCCAAGCACTCTCCTGTCTTCTTAACTATTGATTTAAGGCAGTTTAACAATTCTGCACCATATAATAAATTGGTCTGGACTAGCAGCACTTTGTTATAAAGTCATTCTTAACTATATAAACACAAAATTGGCATATTTTAGAGATGTTCCTCAGATTAGTTTCCAGGAAAGGATCTTTCCCACTAAAACAGAGTCAGTACATTTTTTTAAAATGCCTCATAAAACTTTTAGGTAAGTAGAAGTTACCACAATCAATATTCATAGCATGATTTATAGGGGAAAGAAGCTTTCCACTAAATCCTGACCGTAAACCCAGTACTGTAAAGTATTTAATACAGTAATCCATCTCACAGATATTTTAAACTGGGCATTAATGGTGCTCAAAAGTCAAGTGACACTGAATCAGCTGTATTAAGGAGTAGTTAGGAACTTTATTACTGGAAATGATTCAAACATACCTAAGCCCTTCACCCCTTTATTCTCCAATCAGTAACTTCTTATTTTCCCATATTTTTTCCTGATCACTTTCTTAGCTGCTCATATCACTAAAGCCTTGCTTTGACATGGTGGAGTAGATTCATCCTCCTTGAGCTTACGAGAAGGCAAACAACAGAATGAAGCAGGTTTCAAACTTAATCTGGTTTATGAGCTGCCAGCAGGTACTCCCCTGCTATTGTCATTCCATTCCAATTCACCTGAAGAAATCAAAACAGACACAGTTAAGAGATTGCAGAATTATTTTCATTCAAGTCTTCAGTGAAAAAACAAAAGAATGCACAGGAAACTCCACTGGAGGAATGAGTCCCTCCCACACTTACAACAGGATGATAATACTCCAAATATGTTGCTCTCTTCCCTCAGGAATTCATGTTTTAATTCAGCAGCAGGATATAGTCATATTAAAAGCGTAGCTACAAATCTGTTGCTCTTTTATAGGACAGCTGGTATTGCAAAGGAGAACAATATTCACTACAGAATAAGGCAGCATTTTGCAGACAGACACTTTTGCTACTTCTCAAGACATACAAACAGTTATTTCCTCCTTTTGCCCATCTAGAAAGAGAAACAAGGGGAATAAAACTGCTCATTTTAAGTAGAAAAATGTGATAACTAAAGTAGAGAAATTTTCAGGAAGAGCCAGATGTGGTTTGAAACCTTTTCCTTCTAAATTGGACTTCAAAATGATGACAGCCCTGAGAGACAGCAAGAGTGATATTATTATTTTAGCTTTTCAGAGAAGAACATCAAGAGTGCAGAGGCTTTAAGTCAAGTAACAATCACTTACTCTTTGATAAATCTATAGACAGAAATTACTGTTGTGCTCTAATCACCCAAGATATATTTTCAACTTTCCTGGACAAAAAATAACACATCTTTCTCCTGTGCAAGTGAGAAACATAATATCAGCAATTCTTCCACATGATCTTACACTTACACTCACGTGTTTGCAGTTTGATGTTACCCTACTGCACAAGATGTAATCAGACAAACAGTGCTGCTCATATAATGCAGTTTGGAAAATTCTGGGAGGAATTAGCCCTGCGGCACAAGGGCCAAGGAAAAGCAGAAAGAATACAAAAAAATGGCACAACCAGTGTGACTCATGAGATTCACTCCAATACAGGTGTTTTACATCCATCAGCTGATAAGAACAGAGCAGTGTGATGCCCCACCCTTGAGTACTCAAGATTCACAGATGTTCGTGTTCAAAACGAAGGACAAAAGTCAGAGGGTCTGCAAAACTTACAAAGTTTTATTAATAAATCGTGCATTTACCATGGAAATTGGTAGACCTTAATCCCTCATCTGTTAGTGTAAGTACAGAGCTGTGGGTTTTGGATAAAGGGGTAGGGTGGATGGAGATAAAGAGGAATGGATTAAAGTGGGGAAGAGAGACTAAAAGGAAGAATGGAAGAATGAGAGAGATCACCAGTACTTGCTCCAGCATCAATCCAGCTGATGCGGTGTCCAAGGTCTCAGGTACCTTTTATAGATGTTTTTCCCACTCTGGAGATAAGTATCTTTCTTTCTATGGAAATCAGTTCTCATGCAGAGTCCATTCTTCTGGACTTTTCTGGAAATGGGTCAGAGGACTTCAGGGGTCTTGGGTGGTCTTGACCCCCACCTTACAGTCCATGCCCAGTTCTCAGGCTCATTCCTGCACCTGTATTGTGCTGTGTTACCTTCAGGGAACAGAACAAAGACATTTGTTCTGGAAAAGTGCTGCTCTACCTCCATTTGGCCCCTGCTCCAGCCACATCCTGTCCTTCCTCACATCATGTTCTTACATATCCTAGGCTGGCTCCACAGCCATCCAGCTCTCAGTGTTTTGGACATGAACATTAGCTGCCTTACCTTCCAGTCTTCAACAGAAGGCCACAACCAGCCCAAGTTACCCCAATGCGTTTTATGCAATCCAAAGGCATTACAATGATGACCCCTGTACTAAACTAATGTAATTAAGTTATTCATTATTACTTCTTCAGCCTATCACAGCAAGAACTAACAAATGTAAGCCATATGTTATCTACTTACTATAAGGAAAGCATATGAGGTATGTATTACTGAATTTAGCTCACTAAATGAGATATATATTAACAACAGGAGAATAACACATAGTCGTGTATGCACATCTGAAACATAAGGGTAAAATATGAAAAAAAGCAGGCAAAGCAGTCACCAGAAATTTGTGCAAAGTGTAGACATATAGTGTGCTATGTAAGACTGTCTAGTCATACATTATAGACAATATACATTTATAGACTATACATGTTATAAAAGTTCACTATTTCTTTTGGCCATTTGAAGGTGGTAACCTTCTCTTGACACTCTCAGACTCTTTCCTCACCATATTTGCTTGGTTTTTCTCATCTACCCTGTGTAATCTGCTTTTGTGTCCACTCATTCTGGCCCTCACTGTCAGGAGAATCAGGCACCTCTTGCCCCTCAGCAGGGCTCCCTTTCCATTTGCATGGGGCCACATTTTATTTGGTGGAAATCTGAGATGTAAGGAAATAATGGGACAAAGTTTCATCTGTGCCTTGGCTCTGGATAGGGAGAGGAGAGAAGAGATAAGAATAGTTTCTACCTCGAGGTCCTTGCATTTAGATGTCTGTGTGAGGATGTTGACACATGAGCAAGGAATCTCAGTTCTGCTGCAGCCAGTGGACAGCCAGGGTTTACTTCAGTGCCTTAAACATCCATTTGGGATGGGTAGCTTGACTGAGGGTTTACAGGAGACCCATATGACTCTGCAGCAGCATCTGTAGGACACACAGGTTATATCAGAGCAGTTCAGATGGCAACACAGGACTGTTTTTAGGTAACTGAATCGTACACCTGATTAGTGAAGCCTAGGGCACAATTCCAGCACCCATAAAGTAAACATCTATATTTGTATGAATCATTATCCAGAGTCCAGTGACTGAATAGAGCTCCTTGGAGTAAAGTTGGAACTTGCACATCTGGTACAGAAGTAGACACCTCATCTTAGATGTCTTAATCTCTCACTAAATCTGTTTTTTATATGAAACAGGGCCTGAGAACATGAGGATTTTGTAGACGAAACAAAGCCTACATGCATATTACCCAAAACCCTTTTTCTATGACCCAGTGCAGTGACCTGAATGAAAGCATATGTCAGCTCTGAATAATCTCCTCTGGGATCCAGTAGTAGGGTAACCATAATAGTATTGTGCTCTTCTGGGGTTTATATGTCAAGTTTCTCATTCAGAGCTTGTTCAGGTGCATCTCACATTACACTGTACCTTTCTGATATACCCTGAATGCCTTTCAGTGGTGTGTTAAGTGATGTAGCTAACATCTGTCACATGTAATTTGTCCTTTCTTTTTAACTCCCCAAGGGAGGCATTATGCAAGCAGTGTAGTGTTTTGTTTTAGTTAAGAATTCCTGCTTGCTGTTTACACATAAAAGATGCTGGGGCAGAGTGGCTGTAAGATGAAGGTCTCCTGCTGTGAATTCAGAGCTCTGAGTTTTTACCCTATTTTGAACCTTCACAAAAGGCTGATCTTCTGCTTAGTCATTTGTTAGTGAGTTCCCATGTACCACAGTAAAAAGGGATTTACTACTCACAATATTTTCTCTGTTTGCATGACTGAGAACACTAATATGCCATTAATTAGCAGTTTGCTGGAAGGTTGTAGGACCTCTTGACTTCTTGATCCATCTGTGATAGTTGCTGTGCATACAGTGGCAAGGTAGGAGCCAACACTTTTGAAAGGAAGAGATAACAATGAGCTTTGTGATGACCCTAACTTTCTGTCATGCCTTGTTCCATGGTGTCATACTGGGCTTGGAAATATCTCTGCAGAATGTACATTTTAAACAAAATCTTTACGCTTTTTTTTTTTTTCTTTTTTTTTTTTTTTTTTGCTTTTTGCTTTTTGCTTCTAGTATAGGTAATATTAAAACACATGGTCAATGCTAGAAGCAGAATTGAAACAAATGGTAAATATAGTAAGCACTACAGATCTAAATGGAGAAAGCCCACTCTTCTGAGCTCAACAAGTCTACTTAGAGATTCTCATGCTTTCCAGGAATACCTGCATATTATGTGAAATTAATTTCTGATCCTTTTCAAACTCATTCTGCTACACATCTAAATTAATTGGAATTTAACAAAGTCCTGTGTAACTTTCAGGAAAGTGAAATCATGTAAGTTGGTGTTGGATCCTGTCCTACCTGACACAGCTTTCATAGAATAATAAAATGGTTTGTATTGGGAGGAATCTTAAAGATCATCTCATTCCAACTCTCGTGCCATGGGCAGGGACACTGTCTACTTGACCAGGTTTTTCAGGGCCACATCTATATGTTTATGATTATATATATGCATAATCATACCTGAAAGGATGAAGTTCCAGTGTCTACCACTTTAAACTTTCTTGGAAGTTACTCTTTTGTACCTGTTCTTTTTTATCAGCATCCCAGTGAAATTATTTCCCACTAGTCTACTGTTGTAACCTATTCTTTCTGCCTCAGAGGGTGGTTTGAGAAGGAAAGAGATAAAGAGGTTTATTGTTTTCTTTTTGCATGTAATTCATGGGCATTTATAATATAGTTTGCTGAAATGACAACTTTGTCCTTTAGAATGAGCTGACATTTAAAAAATAATAAAAGTTAAATTCTCCCACATCCACACCTACCTGTATTCCAGAAAAAACTCAAATTCTGCAGTTAAGATTCGTATCAAAATTAGACCCCATCAACTCAGAGCCATTTGCTTTTTTAAGAATTCATGATCAACTCTGCCACTGACTGTAGGCAGAAAAATCCTTATGCAGGTCTGCTCCAACTCTCTATTGAACTTCTTCCTACCTTTTAACCTCCCTAAAATGGGAAGGGAGGAGAAAATACAGTCAAGGTCTTCTGCCTGCTTTTCTCAGCATAATGAATCCTCCCCCATGTTCATTTAGTTCATCCCCACTATAAAAATTACTTTTTCAATCAAAGCATTGTACTCCTTCCAAAGACATTAAGCCAAATGGTAGAACATGAGCTGGAATGACAAGGACAAGCCAGCTCAGTGCAAGGTAAGGGAAGTTTCTAAAGTGAATGATTGAAAACAAATACATACCAGCACTTTGCTCAAGGACTCTAAGCAAATTGTTCCTACAGAGAACCTGATCTTGGATCAGGATAGGAGAAAAATTAGGTAGTGAACCAGAAAACTACCACTTTTTTGTTACTTTGCTTTTCTTGCTCACTTGCCATGAGTGGTTCTGTTCCTTATTTATGGGGTTTTGTAACCTCCATGTGCTCAAAGCCCAGAGAAATTTCAGAACTTGGAATCAAAAAATGAAGTTTAGTCTACAACAAAAGGAGGGAGTTTGGTGTATCAGAATGAGAGCCACAGGAACAGCCATAGGGAATGGGTGGATTAATAAACAGAAAATCAAAAGTGCCTTTAGGAGGAACATGTCTGATACCTACACACTGCCAGAATAAGAAACTTGTCTAAAGACCTGAGGTTAATGCCTACACAGAAATTAGGACTCACATACCAATACTGCTGTTTTTTACCAGGTGATATTCTCCCATATCTTTTACTTGCTCAGTCCTAAATAGACAATAAATTGATTTTTTTTGGCACTTCCCTCACATTTACAAACACCTTTACAAGCACATCCCTATTAATTCAACAAGGCTTAACTTTTGCTAAAACCTGAAAATTTTATTTACTTTTGCTATTATAAAACATTTTATTATAAAGTGTCATATATTAAACTTTTTTTTTTTAACTATAATTTGTCATATTTTTCACATGCTTCCTCTCCTCTTCTCCTACAGAAATCAAGTTTCTGGATCTTTGTATGTTCCTCTATTTCTCTATTTTTTTAAATATCACTTCAGAAAATGTTAGGTGCTTTCAACCCAATTTAACATAGGCTGGAGTTCTCAAACAGACATTGTATTTCTAGAGTTTTCTTGAGTAAAACACCCAGAACAGCAACAACAATATAACCCCCCACCCTCAGAAACAGCTCTATCTTTTTAGAAAATAGCATCAGTTGATCAAAACATATAGATCCATCGGAAGCACAGAACTGATTATATATAGACAAATGAGTTTCCTTGTAAACAGAATAAACCATGGGGTTTTAAGCAAGTTGTGATCTTAAAAGGTACTTGGTATCAGCAATTTATGAATGAAAATACCTAATATTGTCTGCTTCTCTGAATTATTTCTTTTTCATCTCCCCTGCACTCATCAGAGATCTGCAGGGACCTTTGTCACTTTACAGACACAACCTGAGACCCCGATTCTGTCCTTGCACTTCAGGACTGTGTCCCTTAAAGGAGACATTTTTTTCCTCAGCTACACAAAAGCAATGAGAGCAAACAGTGCATGTGAAAAGGGTGACACTTTGTGGCTATACAAGAGAACTAAGGCCTCTTCATCCTTTTATGTATCACTAATTTTGTGTCCATCTTCCTGATACCATTAAAATTGAAAGGTGACAAAAGTAGAATGAGCTTTGACCATGATTATACATATTTATTTTGAAAAACAAAACAAAACCTTCAAATGAAGGACATGAGAA
The DNA here is from genome assembly GCA_013390045.1 of Picathartes gymnocephalus. Taxonomy (NCBI): domain Eukaryota; kingdom Metazoa; phylum Chordata; class Aves; order Passeriformes; family Picathartidae; genus Picathartes; species Picathartes gymnocephalus. The sequence goes on along the minus strand of WEKY01000136.1, from coordinate 83,146 downwards.
TGATTTTGAGGACATGTTTCTCTAAACACAGCTAAGAAAGTCATTGTAAGGGTTACCACAAGTTTTCTTGAAAATCCATCATGTGCTATTCAGGCACACTAGCAAAAGTCCATTTATAAAATAAAACATTGGGGAAGATTTGCCTCTCCCAAAACCAATGTAACTCCCTTCCTTTCTAGAGAAAATTATTTTCTAAACAACTTCCTGTGAGCTCAGCCACTTTCACCAGATCTCTCATTTTATGAAAACTAATGGAAGGAACACTCTTTCTGCAGAAAGATTGGTCTATAATCCATAATTGCTAAAAGTCATCAATGCCTAAATCCAGATTTAACTATGAAAAAAGGAGAGAGAGAAATTCTGCTGTTGAGTTTAAAAACAATGTACAAGACAATGAAAGTAGTGAAGTCTAAAGAAACCTATCAGTCCTGTATTGAACAAGTTCAATGTTGAAAGCCTGCACCTTGATTGCCCACTCTCCTACATTTGTAGTAGTTAAAATATGCCAATAATGTGGAAAGGAAGAGATGAGATTTCCAGCTTCTTGCACTCTTCACACATCTTTTGAACTGGTCACTGCACTAAACGCTGTCTCTATGCACCAGGGTGCCCAGATATTTTCAGTTTTGATAGTAAACAGACCTACTGGTGAGTCCTACCCCACTTCATGTGGTAAGATCATCCTGGAATGATACGAGGCATATTCTCTGGTACTAACTGTTGTGAACAACATTTCTGAGAAGGAGTAACTTTCCAGTTCCTTGTGCCACTGGTAGGGCCATTTGACTTGGATATCTTGCAGCTTTCCTGGAAATCTCATTTGACTCAAGTAATAGAATGGCCTCTTTATATATATATATGCATATACATACCAAAAAAATAAATACCATTTGCTGTCAGCGACACTGATAAGAGAGAGACCACTCGCACTAAATTGATTTTCATGGGTCTGTTCCTTCCAGGAATAGTACTTCACACTTCTTTGCTTCACAACACCCATGAAATTAGTGGCACAGTAAGTCCATTCTGCAGGGATAAAAATTTGTATGCAGAGTGATTTTAAATGCATTTTACAATTAACATTGTGGAAAGAAACAGTAGCTGGGATTCCTACTTAAAGAGCTGCCTTTTAGCAGATTGTTAACTTTTGAGTAGAAATAAAAGAGCATTTGCATAATTATCAAGAGCTGGACTGGGTCCTTGTAGCAGAGTTGGACACCAGGAAACAAAACAATGTACAGCACTAAATCAGGGAGATGCAATATTAACACTTCGATATGTACACCCATGGAAGTGTTAATATTGCTGAGGAAAGGGTGCCATTCAATCCAGCTACCTTCAGGCCCTGCCTTTGCCCTGCTGAACCTGTGGACTGGCTGATTTCCCAGTGCTCCCTCTATTTAGTCAAAGGAAGAGAGGAGGTTTGAGACAGGAGTCATTCAGAGATCCCAGGACTGTGTCTTTTAATTCAGTGTCTGTCTGGGCTGAAGTACAGCAACACTTGCTGTAGGTAGCTAAGTGCATGAATGGCTTTGGGCTCTGAGTCCCAGTTTCCCAGAGGGATTTAGAAGACCCTTAATTTCTCCTCTTTGCCCTGAAGCGTGATTAGTTACACACCAGCTTCATTCCTGACACAGGCATTTCCAATCCAGTTTAAGGACTTCCAGTGATGGAGGTCCTCACAGTTTCCAGGCAAACAATCCCAGTCCTAAATTGGAAATATTTTTGTCTGTGCTGTAATTCACATCAAAACTTTCCATGCCTGTATTTGGGTGTCCATAGTGCAGACATGTCTTCTGAAAAAAATATATAAGAGCCTATTGAAATCTGTGGAGCATCAGACAATTTTAATTTCAGTAATTGAAGAAGCTGTTCAGTCTTCCTGCTTTCCAGGCTCATGTTTATTCTTGTCCCAGTTCTCTTGGATAATATTTAATAACTGCACACTACTAAGTCCAAGATCTGAAACTCCATCATCCCTAACACACTACTAGACGTAAAAGAACGTGAATGGATTCACATCTTCTGGGAGCTTTTGGGGTGTCTGTTTTACAAAATAGGTCTATATTGTCACCCTACAATCTTTTTGGCTTATATTTGACTCATATTCTTCTCTAACTGCCTTTTCCCTAGATTTGATACAGTCATACCCCATTATGTAATTGTGTAGTTGACTATTTTTTTTCTATTTTAACACCTCACACTGTCTCTGCTCACTTAATCTCATTCAATCATTTCTTTCCTCAAGAGTGTTTTACCAACTTTCAAATTTACTTTCTGTTCTATTAATTTTATTTAGTGTGTGCATTCCCTCTCTCAGGATCATATGATCAGCAAACAGAAAAAAATAAACTTTTTTTTCATGGTTTGCACAGTTAGTCAATGCATTGACTAGTTAAATAGTAGCTTTCTGCAATACTCCACAAATATATTCTCTCTCTTTTGAAATTGATAACTTCTTTATATGAAAGATTATCAGACTCGTGGTAGTGGTTCTATCTTTCCATGTTTCCATTTCTTGTTAGAATCATCCTGGAGAATGAAAATAAACATTTCTAAAATTAAGGTTTGTTTTTCATTATTTACTTTTACCATCTTTATTCAGAAGGCCTATAAATCTGTCTTGGAATAAAATTTCAGTGGTTTGATGTAATCATATAATTTGGTTTTGTTGTTTGCTACTGGTTTAGCCCTTCAGTTGTTAAGGTAGAAATAGTTACTAAAAATGTGAAATTATTTTAACTGGGAATTTATCAAGTGTTTGTAATAACTTTTTCATTTCTGTTTTCCTTATTCAAAGTAGAAAACTCAGAAATCTTATCCTTTTATACTACATTAGTATTTCCAGACATCTGCTAGTCATTAACCTTTTTACAGGAAAACTTCAGAACGTCAAGAACTTGAGAAACAGATCAAGATTTTCCATGATGTTTCACTTACTGCTCAAAGAATTATTTCTTGTTACTTTTGATGCCTCTTAAACATTGCACTCCATATTGTCTTTTGGTCTTTCTAACTATCTGTATACATATTAATTTTATTTTATTTTATATTTATGTTCATTTCTATGAATCTCTGTTTGTATTTCTTGTTTCTTTTTGTATCTGAATCGAAGACTTAACCACTTTGTGCTTCATTAAAATACTCCCCTTCATGTGCAATGGAATTGTTTGCTTATGTAGCTGCTTCATCTTTTTTCATAGAAATGTCATGCCTCCTTCAGTCCTCTCCCTTCAAGTGATCTTTTCTGGAATTATAGCTAGAAGTTATTAAACACTACTACTGACAAAAAATCTTGGTGCACAGGGCTGTGTCACTTACATTTTCCTTTTTCCCTTTTTAAAATTTTTTTTTCCTGAATGATCCTCAGTCATTTCCTGTTCATAGTGCAGTCATATGTAATTGCCTCAAAGCTCTGCTGCATTAAATAAATTGCAGCTTTGTTTATGTATTGAAGCTTTCAAATCATTTTGTTTATCTTCATACTTCTCATGTCAGTTTACAATATTCAGGATGTTCAGCCCACCGAGTATTTTCTTCCTGTCTCTGATATTCTAAATCTGATGTAAAATAGTTTATCCTCAGTTTCCATGAGGTCAACTGCTGCCTAAGCAAAGTGTTCATGGAAAGTGACCACGCAAAGGTGGAAAGTGCAAGTCTCCATCAGATCCCCCCGTATGTGCACCCCCATACCCATCACCATCAGATAACTCTGGGCTTTTGGTGAGGGATCCACACTCTCCCAGCTTTTCCACTCAGCATCCAACAGGAGTTCTCTTCCATGTGGCATTCTTTGCTCAGAGTCATTCCCATTCATGATGTTGATAACTCCAAGAGCACATTAAGCCAAAAAAACGCCGCTTTGGTAGTATCTCACACCGAGGATCTTGGGATTTCAAGTTGTGGAAAAAAGGGTCTTTCTGAAATCAAAAATATTTTAGCTGCCTCTTTGTGTTTCTTTTCAAAGACAGTTGCTCTGTCATATTTCTGAAAAAATGAAACTTTTTCTCCTGTGTTACAAGGACACAATTTCCATCTTCTGTCAGAATAAGCATATCCATTCTTGATGTCAAGGTTGCTGATGAGGACAAAGTGCATGTTATGCATCAAGAAAATTAACATTCAGGTTCTTTTTTTGGGGATTGACTGGGTATATATGATTAGATCTTAAGCTCTTTGTATTGTTTGATATACTCAATTCCCAGAATAGGGTAGCTAGCTTTAACATCTTGTGTTACTGAACGACTGACTAAAATCAACATGTCCCAAATATTTTAAAGCATCACTTCCTTTTCAGAAAGAAGTTATGGACTGTGTTATTGTAACATTTCAAAGAGAAAAAGTGAACACGTCAACACATTATGATTTGTAAATTAAATGAGCGGGATCTATTTCAAATAACGGGATTGGCAAAATATACCATTATGTAAAAAATTAAGGAAAAGGAGTCCCAAATAGATGATATGGTGTGGCTGTCCAAGTAAGTCCTGATTTGAATTGCTCTGATAATTTATACAATATATCCTGAAGTATCAGATTACTACAAACATTGCTGGCAAGATAAAAGATATTTTTTGATTACAGAAAAAAACCAAAATCCTCATATTTGTTTCTGCACAAGTGGACACTTGATGTTAATAAAGCAAGAATTCCAGTGTCACATGTCTCTAAATTGTTACACCAGAAATAATTCATATGATAAACACAGGTAAATAAAGCTGTTTAAATTATGTGGTTATGTCTCCATATTCTCCTTTGAGCAGTCTTCTCAGCTAAACAATTTAATTTGGAAGAAATTTAGACCAGTGGCATTGACCACTTTAAAAATATGCTAACACTTGCACTAACAGAGTGACAAGAAACACAAAGAAATAAGTAGCAGATTCTTAGCTGCAATGTTGACGAACAGGAATTATATTTCTAATATCAGATTTGCCTGCTTTTTATCAAAATTTCATTAAATATGTACTGGTAAGGTTTGTCTTCTGTTAGCCTCAGGGTATGTTTCCATGGCAGCCTCACTGCTGGCCATTACATTTCCCCTGCCAGTTGTACATTTTCACCTCTTTCCTTACAAGATTTTCTGTAACGGTCTTATGGTTTTATAGTCCAGGAAAAAAAAAATTGAAAAAAAATGTATCTTCCTGAAAGATTAGTGTGCTGGTGTTACTCAAAGAATTCAACTAGAACAAGAAATGAGGAAAATGAACGGGAGAATGAGCCTGGACCACATTCCTTAGGAAGAGGGCAAGGACTATGGCAGTCAGAAGTCAGAGCTGCCACAGAAATAAAGATTCAGAAAACTCAAGGAATTCAGGTCAGTTGCTGACCTTTAAAAGTCTTGTGTCATTTAAGATGCTTGCACACCCTGCCTTAACCTCCCGAGATTTTACTGCATCCCCCATGGGTCCGGCTGCGGCCCAAGGGTGAATGTCTCCTGTAGCCCAGGTTGTCTCAGGCAGCTCAAGGTGCCCATTTGTCCGCAGCTGAGTCAGAGCCCAGGCGTGCAGAGAGTCCCCTGCACTCCCTGAATTACTGTTGTCTTCTGCAGGTGCCTTCTAGGCCAATGCTGGCTGCAGAGGTGACCATCTACTGGTGGTATGCCCAGCTTCAAAACTCCTTCCCATCCCAATTCCTGTTGGGCAGGAGTGTTGATCTGCTTGAGGGTAGGAAGGGTCTTCAGATGAGTTTGGACAGACTGGAGTAGGCTGAGCAGGGAAGGGGTGGAATCACCATCCCTGGAATTGTTTAAAAGTTCTCTGGCTGCGGCACCTGGGGATGTGGTTCAGTGGTGAACATGACGGTGTTCTGTTAATGGTTGGACCCAATCTTAGAGGTCTTTTTCAGCCTTAATGACTCTGTGATTCCAAAGATCCTTGCACTAAAATATAGCACATGATCCAACTGACCACATATTCAGCTTAAAAGAATTGATAACACTGGCAGCAGAATGCAGCGATTTCAACTGTGTATACTCAATGCTGTTTACCTGGTGTGCAGAGCTTCATGCAACCAGTGTTAAACACTCACTTTCCACTGATGTTTTTGAAACAGAAACATCTAATTTCCCTCCTGTCCGTTTTATTATAATGAGCACTGTGACCATACTCAGACCAGGACATTTAATTTTATATTATAACTGAATGTAACACAATCTAATAATTGTCTAAGCAGTGGTATTTAAAGAGATGAGACCTGTGTTCGTTAGATAATAGAATGAAATTATTTCCAGTCAGCGTGATGAGACACAGGAAAGGTTGTCCAGAGAAGCTGGGGATGCCCTACACCTGGAATCATCTAAGGCCCGGTAGGCTAGGGCTTTGAGCACCCTGGTCTAGTGGAAGGTGTCCCTGCCCATGACAGGGACTTGGAACTGTGAGATCTTTAGGGTCCCTTCCAACCCAAGCCACTCTATGATTCTGTGATTCATGTTTGCTGTACACTTAAAAGGAATTAAAAGAGCATCTCAGGGAGAAAAAAAAAAAAAAAAGGCACAAAATAAAGCAAAGGAAGAAAGGTTCATAAATTGCTAAAAAGAACATATTCAGAGTGAAAATCATCAAAAGACTTGAATATAGAGCAGTGATATATCCTGGCTCTAGGAAATTTAGATTAGCTTGCATGTTATTGAAAAGAAATAAAGTGGATTTTGATGGATTCAGTCACTGCACCCAAATCATTATTAAATGTACAGAATATTTCATCACTCAAATTCTCTCCACTTTGGAGTAGCTTGCACTGTGATCATGTTATATTTCCACTCCTTGTGCATAGTCTATTCTAATCTATTTTGCTTCTTCAGGAGATCTCTCCCTTTAACGCAAAGGAAAGCATTCTGAGAGCAAGTCATGTAGAGGTTTTCCCAAGGTATAACCTTCCTCTACATGTCTGATCTGTTGTAATTCTGTGACCTGCTCCTTCATTTCAACCATCAAGCTAATTATAGTCCCACTGTACCTTACTGTATAACCCTGCAAGAGTCCTTCACACTCTGCCTGGTTTCTGACTTTTTCTGGCACTTTTTAATCCTCTGTCTGCTTAACTTGTGAGAAGCCTTGATAGGAGGTCCCTCCCTAGACAGCAGACCTCTGAGGAGTGTTCAGGTGTCAGAAGAAACCTTTGCTGCCAGTTGTGAGCAAGCTCGTACTTTTCTCCATCACTCAGACTCTGATTCCATGTGGCACAAACCCCCTTCCTTCTCCTGAGCTCTGCAGTGGGATCTACAAACTTCTCAGAGTCAGATCCTACACTTCAGGCCTCATGCACTAAGAACCCAGTGCACACTCCTGGCTTTTTTTCAGTCCCTTATTGCTCTACCTGTAGCTCACACATTAACAACCTGCAGCAATCTGGCCTCTTTCCTGTCCCATATGCCCATATCTCTGCATCCAACTCACACAGCCAGAAAAAAAATAAAACAATGTATTGGCTCTAAATAAGCCTGGACTTACTCTGAGGAATTAAACCTAATGGATGCTTTCCAGCCATATGATGCTATAGTTCAGATGCTGCCAGAATCCCATGATAGACCACAGTTGTATCCCATTAATGAGGTATGGATTATGTTTTTGAGAGATTTATGCTAGTTCTTTTGCTGTGTCCATGCAACTTCTTTTGCTTCATTTTTAATGTGGCACAGGACTTATATGACCTAAAATAAGACCACAGTATGTGCAATTGTGTCAGGCGTCACCCAGCAAAGTGGCAGAGGAATAGCTGGTTCCACAACAAAGTGGAACAGAATGAAGTAGGGACTGTGCCAGGCAGGATGTGAGAGCAGAAGAGAAAGTACAGCTTTAAATGTTAGAATAAAATAAGAAAATGAAGTAGACATTGTCAATATAGCAGGCCTGAGCAGAAGAGCTGTGGAAGAGGACAGATCACTGAGACATATAGGCTTATGGTTTCCAGGATATTAAAATGAACTATATCAGAACTAGATAAATTGAACTAGATGAGTTAATTGAATTGATTGAATTGATTGAACTAGATATATTGACTATATCTGAACCAGATAAAAGAAATTGAAAGATGTTCATCTCATTAGCTATAAATATTAAATTGATACTCAGATGCCAAATTAAAAATAAAATGAAAAAATGCTAGAATCAATCACAGCAGATCTAGGGACAACAATGTAAACAAGCAATAACAAGAACAACAGAAATCAGAATTGCTGCATTTTTGAAATTCAGCTGATATACTGGATATATCAGATAGAGCAGATAGAAGGGAAGATATACAAGATACTGAAAACCAGACCCAGTCTTTGTTTTGATTTTATCAAAGTCAAAAATAATAGAGTTTAGTGTGACAGATAGAAGGTCATTAGATTTCTTTTTCCAAAAGCAGTAGTGTAAGTCACAGGATGAGAAGAGAGAAGACTTTGAAATGTGTAAGGGATAATGTGGCAGTGGCCACAGGGGAGTAACAACATTGCAATTGATCATCACAGAATCACAGATGGTTTGGGTTGAAAGGGAACTTAGAGACCACCTACTTCCAACACCCCTGCCACAGGAAAAGACACCTTCCACAAGACCAGGCTGCTCAGGGTCCCATCCATCCTGACCCTGAATATTTCCACGGAAACATCAGGATTCACATGGGAAGGTGTAAAAGAACATTTCTTGCAGATATTTCATATTTCTCAGTTAAGTAGAAGACAGGTGGTGTTGCTCAGTGGAGTTATTTTGCAGGTCGCATAGAAGAAAAGAAAAGATGTGTCAGACCTTTGACCAATGGTGAAGGGGAAGTTAGTGCGTTCCCTTGGTCTGTCAGATTTCCATCTTGAAAAGTAAGGGAGGTAAATCAGTATTCTTTATTAAAAACACCAAATATGGAAACCTACTTTTAATTATCACACATATGGCAAGTCATACAACAATCCTAACTACTAGAAAGCAGAAATAAAGACTTTTAAAATTTATTTTGCACTAGTAGTAGTAACACTGAGCTAACTCTTCCTGTGTGAGAGCTATTATATGGCTATTGATGCAGACATTTGCTGGTGTGTGTTTTGCAACTAGAAGTTTGCATACTAATAACTTTACAATTTATTTATCAGCTCTGGATGATTTTGAGGTGGGATTTTGTTAACTCATATTTTCTCACATTTCTTGGGATATTGTGTACATGTGAGAGGAAAGTTTATGGATAGGAATAATATGTCAAGTATCTGTGAAAATCAATATTCACATATTTCATAAAGAAGTGGGAGATACTCGAGAAATATTTTCATATGTATATTGTGTTAAAGTATTTTGACTGCAGTGAATCAAAGTTTTCTGAAGTGGGGGTGTTCATTTATTCTTGATTAGCTGTGATCTCTTGAATCCTTCAGCAGTAACCAGGCCATTTTTAAATTCAAAATAACACTGTGATCTCAGCCTTTTCAGTTTCACCATAGCATCGCATTATTTAATACAAATTTAATAATTTAATAATTTCCTGCTGGAATTGTTTCTCCTGAAAAGGAAGCAGCAATTATAAAATAATTATATCTGTGGTTTAAGTTGTTCAGTTAGATGCATATAGCATTTCAAGAGAGTATTCTGTTACAAGAAACTTCAGGACTTGTTTACATGCCTGCTTTGCAGATACCAGCTTTCTGTACAGGGAGCACACAGCCAGGTCTGACCTTTTATCAGGGTTCAAGTTCACTGGCTTGTCACTCTCTTTGTGCAAGCCAAGATTTTCCCAGGTAACCTGCCCAGGTGATCCCACCTGTTGTACAGACACTCTCATGTTTCATTTTCTTTCTGCCATGTTGAATCACCATTCAGTCACAAGTTCTGTATCTGGCTTTCATAAAATCATGGGACATCCTGATTTCCTGGAAAGGACCCACCAGGACCATTGAGTACAACTTCTGGCCCTGCACAGGACAACTCCAAAAATCCCACTATGTCCCTGAAATCATCCAAATGCCTCTTGAACTCTGGTAGGTTTGGGGCCATGACCACTTCCCTGGAGACCCTGTTTTGTTATTGCTAGGGTTTTGGTAATTTCCTTTCCTACTCATCATCATACCTTAGCTGTCTGCATGACAAATAGCCTGCTCCTTACATGATGTGAAACTGGCTTTAAACACACGCAATCCTGAACCAACACCTTTGCAGGACACTGGTTCTCAAGAGTTCAGCCACGTGCCAGCCAGCTTTCTTCTCTTCTGATTCCTATTAAAACGTGTCTCAGTGTGTTTAATTACCTACATGATACCGCAGCAGAGTGTTAAAAAATGTCTGCACCCTCACACAATTGTTCAAATGAGCTTCCACCTAACAATTTTTGTTTGTCCACATACATTTCAATCCTGCCAGATGGGAATCAGCAAAGTGATAATTGTCATCACTGATGCCGCACAGCACAGAGCTGACCTCAATTCAGACCTTATGATTCTTGATAATGAGGAATAAGCTACAGAAAAAATATGGAAGAGAAAAAAGAAAAGGCAAATAGCAGAAAATCCAGTACTGTACGGCTGTGTGGGAAGCAGCTGAAATGCAATGTCAGCAATCAAGAGTCATCAAAAAACACTGGACTAGTCAGACCCAAAAATATGGCCAGTACCAAAGTCATACCTCTACACATAGGACTCTCATTGTGGAAGCTCCTTCTCTGAAATTTGAGAAAGAAAAAAATACAATATCATTTATGTCCAACAGGAAAATAATTGTAGAAATCTTGTTAAAAGTGTGTGAATTTTTTTAGCAGAAAATATTGACAGGAACACTTCAGTTTTCATTCTTTCAAGGAATTTTTACAGAAAACTTTTTCTTTTAGTAGCTAGGTACCTAAATAAAGAAAAAAAAATAAAATCACTCCTATGTGACTCATCTAAGTTTATATGGAAAAGAAACAGCAACAGGGGTTAGAAATAAAAAAAAAAACATGTTTCCCGGTCTGTTGACTAACAGTTTTACTACTGGTCTCTTCCCCTTGGAAACAAGATTTAGATGAAGAAGAATCTTTCACTTACATGCTATAGGATGAAATATGATTTCTCAGCGTTATGGCCATTCCATGTGAATTTTGTAATTTATTCACACACACATACACTCACAAAAAAAGCCTCAAAAATTCTACAGAAAGAGAATATAGTTTTTAAGTTTATAAACAATATTATGTTATGAATAAATAACTCACTGCCAAGGGAAAATTAAACTCCTGGGGATAAACATCTATGAAGGAAAGTTCTCTGAGAGGTAAAAGCAGAGAGAAGAAGCTGTTTATTTAGTCCAAACCTCCTACTAATTGTCTCTCTGTCTTTCACTCTGGGTTCCCAAGCTGGCTTTTAAAATCTCTGGCAGAGAACCAACAGTGCAGTGGTAAACTAAACCATCCAGTCACTTCCATCCAATTAGACCTGATTTATTCCTTTTTAAAGGGCCAACTATGACAATCTCAGCTTTGGGGACTGATGGATAATGACTCTGATGCAGTATTTGACCCATTTATATGGTATGAGAGTGTTTCACGGCAAAATCAGGGGTAGTTCTATTAGAATTTGCCTAAAGAAATGGAAATATCTCTGACTTTTTTTCAGATTTTTTGAAGAGAGAAATATTCATTGAAGAGAGAAATAACTTTTATTTATCTTAGTTACATGTACCTTGTTCTTTTTTTTTTTTTTTTTTTACTTTATTCTCGCTTGATGTCCATCTAAGATGTGCCAATACTGCTAACTCTTGCTTCCAATTTCCTCCATTGGATTCTAGATTCCACTAAAAGTGTGCTTTGTCTTTCAATGCTTATCAGTATCTTCATGACAGCCAATGAATAGCAATTTTTAGGGTTTTCACCAGGCTGTTTCCATGCCACCTTAGACTTATCATCTCTCAAAGGATCCTGTCTTCAGAAGGATGCACTGGGAAAAAAAAAAAACAAACAATGTTCAGACTGAATATAAGGAAAAAGCTTTTCCTCATAAGAACCATCAAATATCAGAATGGATTATCCTGTCAAGTCATGCTGTTGGCCACCCTTGGAGATTTTCTAGACTAGAGTGAACAAAGTTCTGAAAACTTGGTTTGGCCTCACATCTGAACATGCTTTAATCAAGAGGTGGACTACATGTTTTCCTCAGGTCTCTTCCAAGCTGAAAGTCCCTGTGATCCAGCAAATGAGGGTCAGTAAGACCAGGGGACTAACCTCAGAGTTCTTTTTATTGACTGCCTATGAGGACAAAGTATTCCCTTCATCTAAACTTATTGATTATTTTGAGGCAAACTCAGTGGGAAATCTCACATTTTTTTCTGTTGGAGGCTAAAGCACACAATAATTTGCTAGTAACTGTGCAGGAGTGTGTATTTTCCCATTGCCCATCTCAAGACAAAGATCATATTGGAAAAATCTAGGGTGAAAAAAGACATCAAGATGGCCATTGATGAAAGAGGTGAAGTTTTATTGAAGTGCTGTCTGGAACAAAGAGGTCTAAGATGAATTCTTTTCTCTCAAGTGATACCAGTGCAGAAGCTTTTAAATGTCTCTACATTTCATAAAGCCACCTGTAAGGCAGAAACAAGGCATCATTTCTTTCAGCTTAACACAGTGAGACTCTTCATACAGGCTGTCTTCATCCACTTGTTTGCAGAGTGTGTAGCATATTAAAGTCTGCCCCAGTCCTGTCTAAGCACTCCAGATACTGCTGTAATACTCAGAGCCAGGAACTGGGGCAGAAATGGGTATTGGGCTCAAGTTAATAGAAAAAAACCAAAGTTTAAATATGACCCATCAGTCTTTTCTTGGTGTATTACAGCATTTCTGATGGGGAAGAGCTTAGAAAAGTTAAAATTCCATTACCAGTTTGCTGTATGTTAATTGTATTCTGGTGCTAGTGTTGTGAATGCTACTGAAATAAAGACAGAAGGCTAAACAGGGAGGTAGAAGACAAGAAGGTCTACATGATCCTATTCCTTTCATCTAGAAGTAATGACTACTGCTCTCAAAATATTCTTTAAAATTCAAGAGACATTGTTTTTCTTTTTGATCAGTAAATGCATATTAATCTCAGATTAAATAACACAATAACTTAGTGGCAATATGCCAGAATTGGACAAAAAAATCTATGAATATTTCAGTATTTGCTATTACTATTTCTCTGTAGTTTTTCACAGTGAATAGATTAATAGCACTGATCTTCTCCATTGGGGCTTGGAAATGGAAATTGGTCATGCAGCTCTGTGACCTGGAGGTGACATTAATTATCACTGGAGTCTAAGAATTGCACTGACAGGAAGAGGGATGCTGTAATGTAATTCCAGAACCAGCACCTTTCTTAGATCTTTTTAGACACCTTCGACAATTTTTTTCCTCGCTCTGAATCTCTCACTGCATCTTTTTAGCACTTCACTTTGTATCATCCATCAGAACATAGATGACACATGCTTCTTCTCCCTTCCTTTCCTCTGGATGACCCTGCTTTTCTCTTTCTTCATGAACTAAGATTCCTACGAATTCCTACGGTGGTTTATTGTGAAAGGATAATCTTTAGCAGCCATCTGGTCATATGTGGAAACTTTTCACTTATCTCTAATGGTCTCACTACAGAACATTACTCTCCCTCTCCTGAAGTGCATAGTGGAGAAGATTATTCAGTGCCCATTTGTACCTTCCTTAAAATAAGTTTCCTTCCCACCTTTTTAATCAGTGTACAGGAAGCTGAGGATGTGTAATACAGCATAATTGTTCTGCATAAGAGTGTCACAGGATCTAACCAGACTGTAGATGAGGTTTTGGAACTCTAAAATTTTGTTGGATCAGGTACTTCAAGAATAAACTTCTCAAATGGATACTGATGTTCTGCTAGGTGTTATTTTGTGTCCTAAACCTCACCAAGTTCAACAGGGCCATGTGCACCTGGTTTGGAGTGATCCTAATATCAATACAGGCTGGAGAAGGAATGGACTCAGAGCAGCCCAGTGTGAAGGATTTGGGGATACTGGGGGATGAGAAATTGGACATGACCCATCAATCTGTCCCCACAGCCCAGAAGAACAACCATGTCCTGGACTGATCCCACAGTGGGGACAGCAGGTAAAGGAGGGGATTCTGCCCCTCTGCTCTGGTGAGATCCCATCTGCAGTGCTGTATGCAGTGTTTTTCACAGGGAGGGTACAGAACTGTTTCAGTGGATCCAGAGAATAATCACAAAAATTATCAGAAGGCTGAAACACCTCCCCTGTGAAAACAGGCTGAAAGAGTTGGGGCTGTTCATCCTGGAGAAGAGAAGGCTTCTGGGAGACGTAATAGCAGCTTTTCAACTTATAAAAAGGATTTATAGAAAAGAAAGTTTGTTTTTTTTTTTTACAAAGACCTGTAATGATAGAATGAGGGGTAGTGGGGTTAAACTGATAGAGGATAGCTGTAGATTGAACATAAGGAAGAAAATCTTTTATGGGGAGACACTGCCCAGAGAAATGGTGGATGCCTCACCATTGGTAGCACCCATGTTCAAGCTGGATGGGTGTTTGATCTATTTAATCTAGTAGCAGTTGTGCCTGCCCATGGCAAAAGGGTTGAAATAGATGATCTTTAGTGACTGCACTGAGCCCAAACCATTCTATGATTCTATGATTTTCTGCATTTGCAACCTCAACCACAAAATACTTCACTGTTCACTAAGTTATGTTGATACTTTGCCTATAACCACGCTAAAATAGTATTGAGGCCGTTACTAAGACATTATTTCTTGGTTTTGGGTTTCCTGCAGTTTTTAATGAACCACATTAAACCTTTCAGAAACTCAGATTATTAGACAGATGTGCATGAGCTGAAAAAGTAAACTCCACATTTAACTGGGGACCTGCATATCAGCACTGTTTATTGTGAACCCCCTAGTACAAAGTTTTCAGTTTATGCATAGATTGTTAGAACACTGCTTACTGCTACCTCAAGTAGGCAAATCCAAAGTGTTTCACATAAAAACCTCTCTATAGCCCTTGCTCTGCATTTGTGTTGTTTGGATTAACAAGTACTGCTGATCTGTATAGGAACAGAAATCCTCAGAGTCCACTTAAATAATTTGCATATGCAATACCTCACTAAAATCAAATACATTATTTTTGCTCTCAGAAGTAATCTAATACCTTGCTTCTTTGACCTATATTCCACGTATGTTTTTTAGCGTATGCTGTCACAGAGCCAAAGCCTGTGGTTAGTACTTAATTAATATGCTTCTCTTATGCACTCATTAGCACTTCAGTTAAAATCTCCAGATGCTGGAGATAAATAGATCCATGAAACCAATTGCAGTACATGTTCTAACCAGCAAAACAGTGGCATGGTTCTCTATATAGGATAATACTCAGTTAAAAGCTCTCATCTCTCAATACTGGAAAAACAGCTTTCATTATTTTGAAGTGGTGTTATGGATAATGATGGATGGGAAGAGGAGGGAAGAAGAAAAGGAGTGAAGATGGTAAGTCTTCAGTTTCTTGAAAATCTGTGGGCTTTCTTTTTGTTATGTTTGTTATAGGACAAAATAACCTCTTAAAGCACTAAGTTCCAATTCAATAGTTTCCATTAGATTGCAGTTATGTAGCAAAATATAGGTAACTTTTGAGTTATGCAAAAGACTACTGCTTTATTTGCCTTTTTTAATGTTTATTTTAAAATTTTTTTACAAGGCTCTCATGTAATTTTCAATGAGATGGTTTCATGAGTCTGGGACATTTTGTGTGCTTAAGAGTCTAAACGAATTCATTAATATAGTTGATTTCTGTTGTTATTACTGGAAAAGTATCCAGTAGCTTCAGAAATGGGCTAGCGCTTCCTTGTTCTAGGTATTGCAGTGTTGGGGGTTAGGTTTTCTTTTTTTTTCTTTCCTTTTGTATAGAATTTTTTCCCAATTGAGTTGTTAAGTACTGGATACTTAAGGAAAAACAAAGGATTGTGGCCAAGCCCCAGAGGAGAGGGGCGGATAAAAAGGCAGCACCAGGAGAGCTGAAGCTGCGCTTCGGAGGGGAACAGGAGAAGCTGCTCTGCCTTTTTGGGGGAGAGAAGAGTCTCTGCTGCTGCTGCTGCTGGACCCTTTTCACGTGGAGCTGTTTCTTCTGCCGAGCCAGGCTGCTGCCCCTGCCCTGCCCTCCGCGGCTCCCTCAGCACTGCTCTGGGTTTGACTGCGCTGCAGCCCCCGCTCCCCCTGCCTACCGAGACGTCCTACTGTCCCAGTTTGCTGTTTCCCAGAGTCCTGCTGAGGCTCTGGGATCGAGAGCGTTCCTGAAGCAAAGCCTGCCTGTCCTCCAGCCCTTCCCCTCCCGGCCGCGCCCCGTGTCTGCTGGAGCTCGCGCCACAGCGCCCCCTGCCGGCTGTGACCATCACTGCACCCAAGGGGACAGCGCCTGCAGGCTGAGAGAGAGCTGGGGCCAGGCTCTTGTTTCTGTTTTGTTGTTAATACCATAGGGGTTGGTTTTTTAGTTCACTTTATTATAAATACTAGTAAAGAACTGTTATTCCTATTCCTATATCCTCGCCTGAAAGCCTCTTAATTTCAAAATTACAATAATTCGGAGGGAAGGGGTTCACTTTCTCCATTCCAAGGGAGGCTCCTGCCTTCCTCAGCACATACTTGTCCTTCAAACCAGGACATGCAGAAACACAGGCAAGGAGGCATCCTTTGCAAGAGGATTTTACTGACTAAAATGTAAGAGCTACAGGTAAAGATGTAGACATTCAGACTCTTACACAAGAATAAGCCAGTGATTTCAACATCAATTTTCCATCTCCTCTCTGAGCTTCATGAATCCTACAATGGTTTAGGTTGGAGGGGGCTTTAAAGATCAATCAGTTCCAACACCCTGTCATGGGCAAGGACACTTGACACTAGAGCTGGTTGCTCAAAGCCCCATCCCACCTGGCCTTCAACACTTCCAGGGATGAGGCAGCCACAGCTTCTTTGGACAACCTCTGCCAGTGCTTCACCAACTTCACAGTAAAAAAATTTCTTCCTAATATCTACCTTGAGCCTACTGTCTGTGAGCTTAAAACCATTCCCCTTTGTCCTATCACTCCATGCCCTTGTCAAAAGTCTCTCTCCAGCACTTTGTAACCCCTCTACATACTGGAAGATCTCACCAGAGTGGAGCAGAGGGGCAGGATCCCCTCTCTCACCCACACTGCTCTGGATGCAGCCCAGGATGGAGCTTTTTCTGGGTTGCACATGCACGTTGCTGGGTTATGTCCAGCTTCCTATCCACCAGCACCCCCAAGTCCTTCCTGGCAGGGCTGTTCTCAATCCACTCTCTGCCCAGTCTGTACTTGTGCCAGAGATTGCCCAAGACCCAGTGTAGGACCTTGTCCTTGACCTTGTTGAACTCCATGAGGTTTGCACAGTCCCACCTCTCCTGCCTGTCCAGGTCCAGCTGGATGCCATCCCTTCCCTCCAGCCTGTGGCTGCCCCACACAGCTTGGTGTCACCAGCAAACTCACTGAGAGAGCACTCAATCCCACTGTTCACATTGCCAACAAAGATGTCAAACAGTGACAGTCCCAACACCAAACCCTGGGAAACATCACTCTTTTTTTGGTCCTTTGTCATATCCCTCAGACAGTATGGATATGGTAGATCCTCTAAGTGTCTTAAGCAGAACCAGCCACCTTTAATTAGAAAAGTAAACTGAGTGCTCAGAGATCTATTCAGTGTTTAAACTTTTTGCTCTTTGTCCAATGAGACCACTAAGCTGATGGACACTACTGAAAGAAACTGAGTGAAATCTCCACTAAGGTGGGATTAAGAAAGACTGGCCTCTTCTCAGGGAGTTATGACACCTTTTTTCTCAAAGCTTGTCAAGATATCTGCAAAAAGGCATGATCCTTTTATAAAAAAAATTCAAGTACAAACTGCTCAGTTCGACTCATGCAAAAATTTTTTGAATGTCAGTATTTTCTACTTCTTTATCATTAACTCTGTCAAGCGAGAGAAGGATGACTTTTCAAATCAAAGGATATTCTGTGAGTCTCTCTATCAAAATATTAGTTTTTTAGATGTTCCTAAGGCAAGAGTCAGTAGGAAAAATGCTGAGCATTTAAGCTCTGAGATGGAATAATCTGTTCCTAGCACCTTTAGACTAAACTCAAAGAAGTGGACCTGCTTGTTCCCTCTGATGCAGAGAAGAAAAACATGGTAGTAAGATGGAGTGACAGTTTCACTTGTGTGAAAGGAAGAAACTACTCTTTGGAGGCAAAAGTTCGAGAAGGTGTGCAGAGCTGAGCAGACATTTGCCCAACCCTGAAAAGCACCACAGCACCAAGACTCAACTCAGATTACTGTAAAATACACCAGATCACTCTGAATGTGCTGTTTAAAAGCAGCAGAGACAGAAGAGTGCTAAGCCTCAGTTTAAGTGAAAGTTTCAAGGGCAACTGAAGGAGAGGGATGTGTGATAGTAAAGATTTTTCCATATATATTAAAAGTGAAATGAAGTGTCAGAGAAATATCAGGATTTCTGGTAGCTTTTCCAAAGCTACAACTTTGATCTGTGTAAGGCTGATCCCTCTCTAACTCTTTTTCTTTTTCTCTAACTCTGCATTCTTTCTCAATTAGAATATTCCAGCAGGCTTGTTATCAGACAGTTCTTCCCAGAGAAGTTATTTTTGTATTTAATCCATGATGTCAGGTGACTGAGCAAAATGCTTAAGGGAATTGATTGCCATTTGTTAGCTCTATGGGATTTTTTTTCCCTTGGTCATTCATTCTTGCAATAGATAGGCAGACAGACATATTGTTTATTTTTAAACCACGTATGCATTCTAGCAGTGTCTTGTACACTGTCATTGTCTCTACAAGTTACACTTACTAGGCAGATCAGGTCTCATACAGGCAGAAGAATATATATCTTGTATCCTTTGGTTTTCTTTGCTATCCATGCATAATTTTCAATGTGAAAATATACAGATTGAAAGTAACTTAAAAATGGGGAAATAGGAATTTCTAGGTTTAGCCAAACAGCCACTTTAAAAATTCACTTTCCACTGTAACTTTACATTTTTAAAAGTCATAGTCCATTTGGGGCCTCAGTAATTCCCAAATAACACTACCTTAACTCTAGTTCAAGGCTTCTTTTCAGGCTTATCTTCTTTCAGACCTCTTTTCTCTGAAAAGTGTTCTCAAACTGTGTTTTCTATCCCAAAGGTTGAATTATGCTTTGGGCTGGGTCTAGTGAGCCAAAGGTTATCAATAATTGACCAGAAGGTTATCAATAATTGACTTGCAGCTCCTACTCCTTTGTCTGATAGCACAAACCCACTGGAAATGACTGCAGCAAGATACAGCCAGGAAATCAAACCTTCCTGCTGGTAATGTGAAAACTGTCAACCAAGGGCTGCAGGAGCCTTCGTGCCATAATTTCTGTGTGCCAATGACATTATAGCCAGCTTCACATTGGGATAAAAAAATCAATACTACTAATGACTTCTGGCACAGATAAGTAGTAAAATAAAGATACATATATACATATATATATATATATATATGTTTATGTGGTATATGTATCATAAAATCATAAAATCACAGAACGGTTTGGGTTGGAAAAGAACCTTCAGGATCACGTAGTTCCAATCCCCTGCCATGAGTGGGGACACCCTTCAATAGACCAGGTTGCTCAGTGTTCCATCCTCCCTGGCCTTGAACACTTCCTGGGATGAGGCCTCAACAGATTCCCTGGGCAATCTGTGCCAGGGCCTCACCACACTCTGAGTAAAGAAATTCTTCCTAATATCTGATCTAAACCTACTCTCTGACACTTTGAAGTCATTCCCCCTTGTCCTGTCACTACATCTTTCTGTAAAAAGTCCCTCTCCACCTTTCTTGTAGGTTCCTTTCAGGTACTGGAAAACTACAGTTAGGTCACCCTGAAGCCTTCTCCTTTCCAGGCTGAAAAATTCCAGTTTTCTCAGCCTTTTCTCACAGGAGAGATGTTCTATCGCTCTGATCATCTTGGTGACCCTCTGGACTCACTCCACCAGGTCAATGTGTTTCTTGTTCTGGAGCCCTCAGGGCTGGATGCAGCACTTTCCTGGTTCATGGAGTAGAGGTGCAGTATGTGTGTGTGTCTGTACATATATATGTGTATCTATATATCTGTATATATACGTGTGTGTGTACATATATATATGTTATTACATAATAAAGAGATATTATCCTCACTTCCCTCTCTATGAGCCAATTTGACTCAGAGGAGAAGTCACTGCTGAAAATGTACCTTGAAATGAAACATTTAAAATATGCTTGTTCTCTCAGGATAGGAATCAACACCTCTGTGGTTACTTTGGGAAAGCTCTAATCTCCACAGCAAGACAGGAGCTCTGAGTATTTGGGACTGCTCATTAAAACAAAATAGCTTTTTAAAAACCTGTTTTTCAAAATAAATTTCCCCTTAACTCCTTGATGTCAGCAGATTTCTCCCTTGTGATAAGTCCAGTAGCAGCTCAAAAAGAATAAATAAATAAACATGAAAATGGCTGGCTGCTAATGAGAGCCCCAGAAGTAGGACTGAAACTTGATACATCACCTCTGTTGCTTGCCTTCTGTGGGAAGGTTTCAGGCCCTCCATGATGTCAGCCTGAACGTCTGGCTCCAATACCTGAATTTTCATAAATTTTGCAATCATCTCTGGAGTCCCAAAGGGGCTATAAGGACTTAAAATCATGGATTCAGGACAGCTGCAGTTGTGCAGTGTGTGGGGTAGCCTCCTGTTTATCTTGCCTCATCACTGCGTGCTGGAGCATTAAGCTGCTGCTGCTGCTCTCTCCAGATTGATGGCACAGCTCTGTGAGGCTTCTTCAGGGGGCACTTGTGTTAATTGAGATAAATATTCTTCTGCAAGATGCAGCTGGTGCTCAAGGAGTCCTGGAAGATACATTATCTGATTTGAGGAGGCCGATTTCTCATTATTTATTTTCATGGTGCACAGTACTGAGGGTGCATTTTTGGGTTCTGTGTCAGTATCTGTAATTTTGGCAGCAACCTGGTGCTCCTTGTCTCAACAAACTCATTTTCTAACCCACGTGCCTGTGTTGTACTCAAGACTGCAACTCTGTGGGTTAAACTCTTTGAGTTCTGAGCTTTTTGCCTGGAAGAGCAAGCTCAGAGGGAGAGTTGTGCTTAGAGAAAGTATCAAATATAACTGCTCCTTCCTCGAAAATGGAATACTTTCCTTATCTTTAGTCAAGTTAAGAGACATATCAGCAGAAGCGTCCTGTGCTCTTACTTCTTCAGGTGGCAATATTTCAGCTCGTGGCAAAAAACAAAAGGAATTTTAGGGTTTCCTATCCAATGTCCACCTGTCTCCTGCCTTCTGGCCCCCAAATCCTCTCTTTCTAAGCTTCCTGAACAAACATGAATGTGGATCATGTACCTTTAGAAAGAGGAATCTGTTTCAGTCCTCATTCATCAGTCTCTCCCTGTTTCTTCTTCTAAACAGTACTAAAGCTTTACAGTGCATGAATCAAATTTCAACTAAGACTGTTGAAAATCTAGGTCATGCGAATTGCCATCATCTGAAATTCATAAATAATTGGGAGAAAAAAATTGGTCGGAATAGCAGGAGAAGCAAGCAGGTTTTATTTTTGGGGATTTTTTTTCTACTTTGATTTGGCATATAAAACATGAGAAGTAAGGAAAAAAATAATATTCCCAAATATCGTGAAGCACATTCTGTTATTTCTTGAAAATATGCTTAACTTTCAATTGTTCTTCTTCCATGAGAAACAGAAACCTCAAAATAACATAGAAAAAGACAGTACTTCAACTAATGAGCTGCTGAAGATTGAAAAACTCTTTTCCAACCTTATTGGAGTCTGTGTAAACACTGGTTATATTAAAGGTTAAGTGTTTTCCCAAATGTGAAGTCAGCCGTGCAACGGTCTGTGGGATGAGTAAGAGCCCACCTGATCCTTCTCATGACTGTAATTGAGAAGTTGTTTCCCCATTTGAGTGCTTTATTTTAAATTATGCAAAGTAGCCACTTACTCTTTAGTAATACATAAGCAAGGGAAATTCAACAGATGGTGTCACAACAAGCAGAACCATCTTATTTGAAACTAGTTTAGCAAAAATTGAATTTGGTAGAGGCAGACATATTTTGTGGCATGGCTGCTTTAGTTTTTGTTACTGCTGTCTTAAGGTTTCTTTGTAGATTGAGTTATTAACATTCATACAATTTCCACAGTAATCTAACTGTGCTGCAGCAGTGCAAGTTTTCTTGTTCAGAGAGTGGATATAGCCCATTCAAAAGGTAGAGGGATCTAGGGGATTATGTAAGAGTTTTATTTCAATAAAATAAAATTTTCAATCAAAAAATTTATTTCACTGTATTTCATAACGTTTAATTTTGCCTGATGCAAAACTGACTATAAGAGATATTCAGATGAGGTCTTGGTCTTTCAGGTGTCCTTGACCTGGGTCTGACTGGGACAGCTGCTGGTACAGAGCTGTTTTACACTTGTGACCAAAAAAAGCACTAATGAAACACTTGTGTTTCAGCTATTGCTGAATTCTGTTCACATGACAGCAAGTGCTGTATTTCTCACTCTGCCCCGCACTGAATTGACTGGGAGTGAACAAGATATTGGGAGAGGACACAAACTGAGCTAACAAACATATTGAGGGAGGTGATTCTGTCCCTCTGCTCTGCTGTGGTGAGACCCCACCTGGAGCACTGTGTCCAGCTCTGGGGTCTCAGCACAGGAAGGACCTGTTGGAACCACTCCAGAGGAGGCCACCAAGATGATCCAGAGGGATGGAACACCTCTCCTATGAGGAAAGGCTGAGAAATTTTTGTTGTTTAGCCTGGAAAAGAAGATTTGGGGTGACCCAATTTTGGCCTTCCAGCACCTGGAGGGAGCCCACAAGAAAGATGGAGGGAGATTTTTTTTCAAGGGTTTGGAGTGCCAAGACAAGGAGGAATGGCTTCAGGCTGAAAGAAAGTAGATTTAGACTAGATACTATGAAGAAATTCTTTCCTGTGAGGGTGGTGAGGCACTGGAACAGTTTGTCCAAAGAAGCTGTTTCTGCCCCATGCCAGGAAGTGTTCAAGGCCAGGTTGGATGGGGTTCTGAACAAGCTGATCTAATGGAAGGTGCCCCTGCCCATGGCTGGATCTATTTGAGGTCGTGTCCAACACAAGCCATTCTATGTTTCTGTGATTCTGTGATATTCCATGCCATATGATATAAAATCATAGAATAACCTGAGTTAAAAGGAACCCAAATTATCATTGAAGTCCAGCTTCTGACATTCACATCAGTAAAAAGGGAGAGAAGCAGATTTAGGGAAGTTTGCCATCTATTGCTCAGGAATTGACTGGGATTTGGTCTACTCATGGGAGATTGTGAGAATTATCTTTGAATCTCACATTCTTTTGTAATACAGAGTCAGCTTGCTATTGTGAATTGGACATGGTTCATAATCTATATTTTGCCTTCATATTCTATATTTTGCCTTCATTTGAGGCCTATTTGTTTAGTCAGTGCTCAGTTTGCTTTTGAGGTAGATTTTTAATCATCAATTAATCATCATTAATGCCATCAAAGACAGTTCTCCATGGCACCATTCCAAGGAGAAACAGAAAAACATGATGAAAAGTAAATGCCTGTGATCTACTGGCTCAGGAAATACCTAATGAACAGCAGAAAGCAAAGGACAAGAATTAGAAGCTTTTAGTCCTTCTTATATATTAAATGAAATAAAAGGTTTTGAAGTTATCATTATCCATCAGGACTGCCAGAGGAAAGAAAGATATCTTTTCTTAACCACAAATAAGTCTGTTGTTTTCCAGATTTCTACAAAGGACTAATAAATAGTACTGATTCACTTTCTGAATTCTTGAAATTGTTGCTCAAATGAGTATCATGACAGTGAACAAAGTGGTTCTTAATCTTCTGGGTAACTTTGAAGGACACAACAGTAGTGAATGAACCACTCACCATGTCCATCTGTCATATATTCAGGAACAGCTGAAGCTCAGTAACAAGCAGGATTCAAATTCAAATGATATTGTTCAGTGTCCTTACTCTACTGACATTCAAACAGACTGACAGTAAGCAAGATGTGCTATCAGTCAATTTGTAAATTTTGTCTTGGTTTTTTTTTTTTTTTTGCCCTGAAACTGCAGTCATGTCTAACTCACAAACATAAATATATGTGTGTGTTATCTAAAGCTGTGTACACCAGGAAGTCCCTTCATCAGAATATTCTCTCATTTTGGGCACAACTACTAGCCCACTCCCAAAGAAGGTCCATAAAAGACAAGGCTACAGCTCTGCATATGGAAGGACCAAAAATCTTCCTTGGAACTGAAGCAGTTGTGGGTAGAGCAGCCTTTTGCACAGTTTGAATTGCCTCAATAACAAGTGTCCCAATGAATTCCCAACTGGCACTCAGGGTTTAGCACAGTCTAGAGATTATTTCCAATAAACACCTTGGATGAACGTACATGATTGTTGAGAGGAATAGCAGTTAACAGGTGTTAACAACAGGAGGGACAAGGATTGTTCCATGGAATTTGGCATTGCTGCCAGATAAGAGTATGAATTAAGAGTGTTTCATTTACAAAAGATCTTAAAGTCATCCCAGAGTCCTTTGAAGTAATTTCTTTTTTGCAGAGGACGTAGAAACAAGCCATGACTTAAGCAAAACACTGCAGGTTCCATCGTGTATGTAATGGCACCTATGTAGTCTGAATCAAAGATTTCCTCGGCTCTCTCTGTAGTGACTTCAACAACTGCTGAGTGACTTGAGTTCAGATAAGTGAAATCATTGTAGCACCTTATCATATTTTCTGTGTTTGTTCTTGGGGTTTGGGTTTTTAGTTTTAGTGTTCTGTTGTTTTTTAGATTTTTTCAGTAAGCCTGCAAGAAAAAGGGTTTCTGACATTTTCAACTTTATTCTGCTGAAGCTGACCCTGCTTAATTAAAATTCTATTTAAACATAGTTGTGAACACTTATAAACTTTTAATTTTGGATACTTTAGAAGCATCTTGTTTTAAAGAATCTCTGCCATTTGCTGATTAGTTATCCCCACTGTTTTTGTGGTTAAAGAAGGTAATGTTGAATCAAATGAGCCTTGTAAAGGAAGAGGTAAATGAGTTGACAGATTATCTGTCAATGTGAATGGACACAAACTGCAGATGCCCCCATCTTTATTAGTTTTTATATCTAAATAGTGCTATACAGAATATTGTGTATTTATATTTTAGCACATATTTTGTTACAGAAAATTTTATTGAAACTAAAGATATTTCAACAAAGGAGAAAAAGAATCCCAAACCATAGTGCTATGTTTGATCAGCCTTGCATTTATATTTTTCTATTCTGTTAAATAAATGATAGTAGTTCCCTTTAGATGAGGGAATAATTGCATATTTATTTTAGATGAATTTGTGTTAGCATAGAAGGAAAAGCAACCACATATTTGAGCAAGGTTATGGCAGGGTTAATGTGAAAGCAGGTTTCTTTATCTAAAGTAATCTAAATTGGAGCAAGGTTGTAAGTCAAATAACAAAGGTTCCTGACAAAGCTGTGATATATTTAATTTCTTTTCTCATTAAAGAATGATACAGTGTCCATAGCAGACAGTCACTTCTTGAGTATCTCAGGAGATCAGATTAATATGGAGGTAGTAGTAAAGTGCTTAAATGGACTCAATCAAGACCAAGTGAAATTCATCCTCGGATTATTAGAAAGATAGAAGGAGAAATTACAAAACTCTATTAGTGTTGAGATCTGTCTTATTACATGCTACAGAAAAAAAGAAAGAAAAAGGGTAAGCAAGAAGGGGAGGAGAGTTAAAGTGAATTTTCTTTTCTCCTTGTCAACTTTTCACCAGTTTCCTAGAAGACCTTGGAATGATGATTATTGCTTTTTGATTTACTTATGAATATTACCCCTAAACAACCCTAAGCCCTCCATTTATTCTCCTGACTAAAATACAAGCAAGTCACACAACCTCTTTGTACAAAAGGTTTCCTCCTTGTTAAACTGCACTAATGAAGATTCCCTATCACTTAGGAAGAATGCCATAAGTAGGATGTAAATGGTATATAGGACTTGCTTCTGACCACATGTAAATTTTGCCTTGATGTTTGTAAGGCAGTGTAAGTCAGGATGGAGGGAAGTGTGTCAGGGTCAGTTATGTTTAACACTTCAATTAACAAGTAGGATTTTGGGTTCACAGGAGGCAGAAGTCTGCTCTTACAAGACAACCACATGTTATACTTTGCAAAGCAGATTTGTACAATTTTATAGCATCATTATCGAGTATTTTATTGATGATTATATTAGAAGAAACATAAATGCTCACAGTTTTATGGTCATAAGTGCAGCAGGAACTACTAGTTTCCAGAAAATTTATTTTCCATCTAAATTCTGCCACTCTTTAATGAACTTTAGGGCATTTTTCTTCCATCCTAAATTGGTTTTATGTCTCTTTTTGTCCTTGATTCTAGTATAAACCAGGGACAATGCCATTGGGGTATAAAATCATAATAAAATCCATAAAAAGATTTGAAAGAAATTCCAGAATGAAAGACCAGGATAAGAAAGTTCTCATTAACCACGTACTTGTGAGCTGAGAGGTAGACCATAGCTTTGCTACATGATGCCGTCCTCCCCAGTTTCACAAATCTATAAACTCTCACTAAACAAATTCCATTTGTTCTCCTCAGCGTCCTTTAATTACTTTCCCATTAACTTAATTATTTAAGTGCTTCTCAATCCCATGCTGTTGCATGTACAGATGCTATGTGTATAATACATTAAACCTGCATAATTGACTTACATTTAAGTGTCACCAGTTGTGTAATGTTCTGCATTTGGTTTGTATTCATGACACTGTGAAGAAATGAAAAGCTTTGTGTTGGTAAACAGACCTCACTTTTATTGCTGTTCAGAGCTCGAGCAATTTGGGAAAAACCCCCACTACTGCTATTAAAAAACGTGGAGCTGTGGAAACAGCAGCAGTGGTAACCCCTTGATCATCTGCATCAATGTTATCTGAAACTGTAAATGTTTTTCTGTTAAAACCATGGGAAAACAGCAAGGACATATTTTGAGACTGACATTTTCCTGTATTTAAGAGTGTAGCTACTTCTTGAGCCAGGAAACCACAGCTCTAAGGAAGCTCAACAGGAATTGAAACATTAGTGGCTGCTTATTTCTTAATTACTTGAGGTCCTGAGTGGCCTGCTGAAAAACAAACCAATGAGAAACTCTTTAAAGGCAAAAAGCCCCATCCAGCAGCCTCTGAATCACTTTCCTGAGATTTGTCATTACTTTCCGTTTATCTTCCCCAAGTGCTGGGATTAGGTGTAGTCTCTGGATAAAGCCAGAATCAATTTTAAGGCCTTATGGCAGCTGAGATCCCAGGTATCAAACACTGTTTGCAAACACCTTCACAATATTTCTCAATGAAATAAATGCAGTGAGTTTGTCACCTTAAGTTTGAAGTTATCAGTCAAGAATGTCTGGCAAGGCCAAGAGGAGTCAGGAGCAATTTCCATCTGAGACAGGTCATCTCTGTGCGCTTCCCTTTGGCAAATTTGCCACAAAGGCACATTGATCAGTAAAGGTTGGATCACTCGGGCACGGCAATGACCTTCCTCTCCCACAGCACAATCATTTGCCAGGGACCTGTCACTGTGGGATGGTTTTATTGTCATGGGGGAACAAAATGTAGCCTAACCCAGTAGGAATTGAAAAAACCCACTTCTATCTTCACAAAGAAAAAGAACCCTGATCAAAATACTGTGTTTATTGCATTTTTTTTATTCAATCAATCAGTAAATTGAATCCTGAGATTAGATATGCAAAGCTTGTACAAGAGACGTATGCTTAGAAAATGGAAAAAAAACCCTGATGTCTAAATGAAACTCACACATGAAAATTCATGTTCGAGTTTGGTTAAACATTTGGGAATAGTTTTGTGTGAAGAAATAAAAGAACCACAGTAAAAAAAGCCCATACTCCATTACATTTAATGCTAATAAAAATAAACACCACCGAAACTTAGAAAAATAACCAGTCTTAGAATATTTTAAACTTGTAAATTAAAGTTGAAAATCAAAAGTTATTTTGTGTATTTTTCTTCTGGACTTCTCTGGGAATAAGCACAAGGGAAGAGTGTTAAGTGTTTGCCTTTCATTTTTGGGTATGGCTGGTGAGCAATTACAGCCTTGACTGCTGTTAAGAGTCTGAATGTCCCATCTCACTCATCTTCAGCCACACGGGACTTACTGTATATTGGTAAATAAAACAGCACCAGGGTGTAGGCTCAGATTCTGGACTGTTTTTATCCTGAAATAACATCATGTGCCAGCCAGTATGTTCCCAAGCCCTGCTCAGTTGGTTCAGAATCTATCAGGAACTAGAAACAAGACACAAAAGGTCAGTAATGCACCAGCTCTTGACACATTACACAGCATCGAGCACTGTCCCGTCAGGATGTGCACTCTCAAACACCACCATCTGCTATGCCCACGGGGCTGCAACACACACTGTCAGCTTCGTGGTGTGAAAACACCACTGTGAGGGGCTGTTATACAGCTGTCACATTATTTATGATACTTTGAACAGGGGAGGGGAAAAAAAAGAAAAAAAGACAAAAAGTTATATTTCTTTATGACTCTAAAGAGGCAGTCAGGGGTTCCAGAGGAGACCTAGTACAAAATACTAAGCATTGAGATGGCTTGTCAGTGTAAATATTCTCAGAGGCAGAGAACTATCCCTATTTAGCAGCATATATAGAGTAAGAATGTTATTTACCTGGTCATTGCAGTAATTCTGTAATAAATGAGAAAAGAGGAACTTCTATGTGATCATATATATCCCACCCATAAAACAAGCATATCTCAGCATGGGACCTATCATTCTCTAGAGCTCTCTTCAACTGGCTAGGGTTGCCTCCAAGCAGACCGAACTTTTAGACTGACAAAGTCAGCAGAGACAAATCCTCTAGTTGTGAGCAGTCTCATAAAGTTATTGGATGGTTTCCACTTCCCATTCATGTAATGAAAACTTCTCCCCTCTCCCCACATCCATAAGTTTCTGCTTTTCTCTGCCTGAGTTACCTTTCACCTGGCATCATTAAACAAGATTACCCTCTAAGCAGAAACTCAGTAGAAGTCAAAGCTTGTCACATAAACCCCAAATATACACCACTCAATATTGAGAGGAATAAGATGATAACATATCTGTCCTCTGTGTGCTGAACCACCCAAAAAGCAGAATTTTTAATCAATAACCTGTATTTAAGAAAGTTTGACATTTTAAAGAATTAGCAACACAAACCTAAGCAGTGACTTGCACAGGATGCAAGGTAAATTAAATGAAGCTTTTTTCTCTATGTGAAATTCACCCACTGATGAACACAAAGCCTCTGCAAATGCTTGAAGGGCAATGGAACTGCTTCATAAGCAAGGCTTACACATGATTTACATTCATTCCAGACTGTGCTCCTTCTGCCCAGTAAGAGTAAGTTTTCTTCCTGCTTTTGTGATTTCATTGATTGCTATATAATTACTCCATGAGCTAATTTAACCACTTTTTTTCACACAGAATCACAGAATGGGTCAGGCTGGAAGGGACCACAGTAGTTCATCTGGTCCAACCTTCCTGATCAAGCAAGGTCATCCCAGAGCACATGGGACAGGATTGTGTCCAGATAGCTGTGAAATACCCACTGAGGGAGACCCTACACCCTCTCTGGGCAATCTGCTCAGTGTTCAGTCACTGCACAGTAAAGAAGTTCTTCCCCATGTTCAGGTGGAACTTCCTGTGCATCAGTCCCCACTCATTGCCTCTTGTCCCATTGTCGGAAATATGAGCGAGTGACCAGCTCTTTGAGTGAACTTCAGCCTTTATTAAGGGAAAGGACAATCTGATAGGGGTGGGGGCGCAGTCCACCAGAGCTGTACCAGACGTCCAGAGGAGGAGAAGCGCTGGCCTGCTGAGGTACTCTTCAGGGCAGGGTCTTCTTTCTTCTCATAAGAGCTGACGAAGAAGACCCTGAGCTGGGCTCAGGTACCTCCTTTTATAGAGGCCAGGCTGGCTCGGATTGGTTGGTTTTTCAATCCGCCTGCAGATTGGTCAGTTCCAATTTACAGCTCCTCATTGGCTCAGAAGTCTAGGGGCGTGGCCTTCGTTTAATAAAACTCCCTGATGGAAGGTTCCGGGACCTCCCCAGCCAGCGCCATCTTGGCCAAAAAGGGGGGGCAGTTTAACAAGACTTAGTACGACAGTCACAACACTTATCAGTGCAACAATACAGAGGTAAGTATAACAGTACAGGAATCACAACACTTAACTATATAACGATATAAAGGTAAGTATAACAGTGCAACAAGCAAGTATAACAGGTAGGGTATATCAGTGCAACAGGTAAGTAGAACAGTTGGGGGGGGTTGGGGTTAGCGTGCCATTATAAGGGTTCTTTATCTTTCACACCATTGCTGGGCAATGCTCTTCCTAATGCCCCCAAAGTGCATTTGTTATCTTCCATTTCATTTGTTTTCTCAGGTAGTGTTGTAGTTTCCAAGACTTCACATGACAACTGCAGCACTTGGTGATACTGAGCTGGGAGATAAGGAGATTCTAGTCATGTAAAAATATAGGAATGACAGTCTGCATGGTGTAAATGAAACATCTTGTAAAATGAAAAATCTTTTTTCTTCACTTTGAGCCCATGTGTGAAGATTGAAAATATAATCATATTATTGAAATCAGAGGAAGAAATCGCACAGCTAAGGTTTGACTTATGACAAAAATTTAAAAGATTACATTGTTCTTGCTCTGTTTCTCAACTTCTGATCCAGTGATTCAGGCAGGAAAACCTGCTACTACCCACACATATACATATTTCAAATGCAAATGAAATTGAAGGAATACTGGATGCACATATCTGATGGTAGACACTGGGGTTTTTTATCAGAGGTGGAATAGAAAAAGAGGCATAAATGAATCATAAATGTTGAAAGATAAAGCATTTGTAAGACTGAAAAAAATTCAAATTAAGGACCATATTCAGCAACTGATTGAATGGAGAATAAATCCTGGGATGTGAAAGTGCTACCCAGATATAATTCAGAGGCTGAGTTGTGAGGTTGCTCAACAGATTAAGGGTTCATTTGTATTACACATCCTGCTTACCTTTGTGGTGCAGACTGTGAACAAAAATAGCAAATGACAGTTCATTATATCCAAGGACAGATAATAAACCTGCTTTGTGAAGAGACCCAAGTCAATACAGGATTTTCAAGCTTGCTATTGGTATTTCCTAGCATTTTTCCTCTGTTTTTGAAGGCAGAAACCTGGGATAAAAAAGATGCCTTGCTGTACAATCTTACTGAGAGGGATTAGGAATGGGGAAGGTATCAGCTCCCCCTTCTTATGACATCAAAATCTGACTAAACCTCTGCTATTGCTCTGGGACTCATAAAAAAGTCCTTGCACATGGAATTTAATTGTGGAAGATGGAAAAAAAAATAGGTTATGTGTCCCATTTACTTTCCATGATCAAAAAATATCCCAGAAGGACATTCTGCACAATCCAATGGTGCAAAGTTATACTCAAACTATTCCTATAGCATAGTCACACTATGGGAGCTATATCTCTGACTGTAATCCTTAGCTATTTTCTTCCCAACGACCCATTTCTACTAAATAAAACATTATCCTATGTAGAAAGATCTTCATGGTTATCCTTTTCACACAGATATCTACCCAGAGCCTCTGCTGAGGATGTCTCCACAGGGTTTGAGCACATGGCAGAGCTATTTGCTGTCTTGAGACAGCAGGACTTTGAAATACATCTTGGGGTTCATTATTTTAGATACAGGGTCACCCAGTCATAACACCACTCTCAGACCTGACTCATAAATCCATTTGTCAGAGGTCACCTCTTTTTCATTTGTCACTGTGTATTGGGTTTGCAGGGTGATGTTTTGGTGGTGGAGGAGCTGCAGGAGTGGATTCTGTGAGAACAGACCAGGAACTGGCCCCCTGTCCGACAGGGCCGTGTCCATGTGGGTTCACCCAGGAAATGCCCACCATCAGGTCAAGAGTTTCCACACCTGAAGAGGCAGTGCCACCACAGCCCTGACTTCAAGAGCTCCTTCAACCAGGTTCATCCAGTTATTTTGTTAATTGTTTTTCACGGTGTAACTTGTGATATTCTTTATCTAAAAATATCTAGAAACAGTAATCAACAAGATATTATTCGTGTCCTACTCAGCCTGTAAAAGCTTTTATCTAGTTATTTCTTCAAACCAGCCAGTGATGGGTGCTGGAATCTTCTCCATCTCTGAAATCATTACCAGCACTGTTAGCTAAATTGCTAAATTCTTAATCTCCGTTGTCTGGATAAAGATTTAAATTTTTAGAGATGAGCCATTTAAGGAATAGAAGGGTTCAAGTTTTGACATTTTATTTTGTTGTGGAAGAAAAAAAAAAAAGAAGAAAAAATTACCTTCCATTCTTTACATAGGTTGTATGAATGCAACATCCATCCCAAAGCTCACTGGCACAAATCTTTTCAGTAATTTTTTTTTGTTAGGTCATTTACACATGTAATACAGAGAGAATATATTTAATAATTAAAAATATCATATCCATGACAGAATCTGTGGATATTTACATAGCGAGAGAGGTACAAATATAAATCAATGGCTTCTCTGTAAAGGTTTTGATTCTCCTTCATCATAGGCTGAAATATTTGACCTATTTCTTGGGAAAATCGCTGGCCAGTGAGAAAGATCTTAACATTCTTTCTTAATGGTGCTGCTCAGTGGGAGAGTTAAAATTCCTATTTAAATACAACACCTTAAGCAACTACTCAGAGTCCAGAGAACAGACTATTTAAACACTTTCAAATGAAAATATTTTACTATAATTTAATGTAAACATTCTGCTATACATGTGAGATTAATTATAAGATGTTATATCTGTTATACACATAAAATTTGGAGTTGTTTTCTCTTCAGCTGTGTCTTTCCTACCAACAAGTTGCCCAACCTGAGCTAAGTTATGCTGCCATGTCATGTGTTCATGCAGCAGTTGCCCTGAGGGAAAATGACAGTTTGATCCACAAACACAGTCAGGGATATGTGGGTGGCAGTGACAATGGCAGAACCATGTCTCAAAACAGGAGTCAGACTCTGAATACCAGATCATTGATCATACACTAAAAATATCCCTAAAATACTCAGTTGAATATATGAATGTATTCATGATTACCTCATAATAAATTTGTTGTATGTGTTTTTATATCTCTAGGCCATTTTACTGCTTTTGCAGCTCTTTGTGACTGCACAGAGCGACAAGGTGGAATGTGCTTATTTCCTAGTGTCTGAGATGTTGAGAGGTCTGATTAAACACATCAGTGCATTGGATTCTTTTCTGAACATCATATCCAAACATATCTAAACATAAAGATTTCCCCCATGAAAACTGGGAATGAGAAATAGGCTGGAATTCAATTTTCCCCAAGAAAATTTGCTTTCAGAGAAATTATGTTTCAAAATATCAAAACAGTGAAATATTGAACTAGTGATTTGTTGGATATATTATACTTTTTCTGATTTTCTTCTTTTACTTTAAAAAAGTTTAATGATACATGTATCCTGGGGTCCAGAAGACGTGAACTATATCACAAGAGAAAAGCAAAAGTATGTGGGGGTGTACAAGCAGATGTGGTATCTTGAAGAAAGTCCTCTGTCCCACATGGCAGTCAGAATTCTGTCTAGATCGAGATGTCGCTGTTGAAAAGAAATATGAGCTGCTGGACATAATAGGAACAAGAACAAGAGTGATCAGAAATTCATAATCCATTGTAAGGAAAGAATTAAGTAAGTCAAATTAAATAAAATCTTCAGTGATTACAAACATCACTGAGAAATAGAGTGGGAATAAATCAGTTCTTGTATCTACCACAGACAGGAGAAGAAACAATGGATTAAAATACAAGAAGAGACATTAATAGTGGACATTAATCGAGACACTTGTTGGGCACACAGGAAATATTGCCCATAATAGTTGCAGGCTTTTTCAGTGGCTGGAAGTTTTTAATTAGATTTGAACATAGCTGTGTATAGAACACTGCAGGGATACCTCTCCATAGCTTAGCAGACGGATGAAAATCTAGTTTTCTATTATTTCCTAAAGAGTTTAAGTACCACTTTAAAAACTCAGTTGTTTGCTATGCACGACCTAGAGTTTATAAAATGCTTAATATTAGTCCAATATGATAATATGTTGAATCCAACTAAAATAGATTTCACTAAGTTCAGCAATTTTTAGCAGTGCAAGAGACCAGAATAAAAAGCTCTTAAATGTATCTGTTCAATGACCTCTTAATCCCTTGTAAAAAAATTAAGCAGCTTGAAGAAATTTCACTTCATGTTTTTTCAAGAGTCAGAAATTCTAATCATCCTTGTAATTCTGACCAATAGGAAAAAAAATTCAGAAAAATATATAAAACTGTTTTCCTAGAAAATTTGTACATTTTCATTTGGTTTTTTAGGTTGATACTACTTTACTGGAACACATTATTTCTTTCCCAATAACTTGTACTGAAGGAATAGTAAGATAGAGGTACAAATATATCCTGAATATCTAGAACTTATATGTGAGACGTGCAACTCAGTCATCTCCAGAAACAAAGAAAATGTGTTAATAACCAATAAATTAGTTATTAAATTCTTTTGGAGGAGCTATTGAAAAATAACATGGTCTAACAATATTAAAATATACAGGTTCCATTTAACGTAGAGAGAATTTTATTTTGCATTTTGTCATTTAGAAATGAAAATATATGTGAGGAAAACAGTTTCTGTGACTTCTAGCAATGTTTCACAAATGTTTTAGATTACTTTACCAGAACAGAGACCAAAAGAAACTCCTGGATTACCAAAACCAGTCTCAATGATATCACAGATAACTATAATATCCAATCGTTTAACTTCATTGATAAATACCTATTTTAAGATTCAAGAGAGCTTTTTATTCTTACCTATCCTTCTGAAAACGTTTTTAGGACCTCACAGCTGTGATTGTTAGAAAATAGCTAATTTTCATTCCATATTTATTCATGGCCAATAATAAAGAATAATCTCACATTTTATCAGTGAGATAATAAATGTCATTTCTCTGTAATGGGACAAAAATCAACAGAACAGATTGTGAATCCCTTCAGAAAAGAGTGCCAAAAAAAAAAAAAAAGCAGATAGAAATTAAATTTACCATTAATCTATTAAAAATAATATTTTTCATTTTAAAAACATGCTTCATAGTTCTTCTCAACATTTGATTTTGAACAATAATATATAAGATGAGATGTTTAACCTATAATATTGCTTTCCACTCTTTATAAAAAGTCCAAACATATTCTTTACAGGAAGAAATTAAAATATCTCTAACTTGTTCCCAGTGAATAATGAGTAAGTTATCTGGTTATTTACTGCAAATATTTGCATCAAGTGTTGCCTGTTCTAATAAATTGCACATCGTATTGCTCATGAGATGCCTACAACTATGGAAGTAAAAGTGCATGTTAGAAGGCAATTAAATTCAGAAGGAAAATACATCTACAGCAAGAAGTAGCCAGTTTTAAACCTCTGGTTCCAAAAGGTTTGTATTGGTTTATATCAGATAAAGCCAAAGCTTGTTGTTTTTCTGTCTTCATTTTTATCTTGCTGCATAATGTGTTCATCATCCTCATCTTCAAGCATATGGAAAATGGAGAGAAACCGTTCTATAAATACCTGGATGCATCTTGTTGTCCACAAGGTGGACAACACCTCTTTCTGAGGTGTCTCAGAAAGAATTTGTATTACTGAGTGTTTACCATAAGGATAATTGCAGGGCAGTTCACATTATTTTATTATTTGAACATTTTATGAACCTCATATTATTCATCATGGCTTTCAACTTTCACCTAAGAGCTGTTTGCTCATGTGGTCATGAGCAAACAGGGCCAAGATTTTGGAGACATAGATTTATTCCTCATCATATAATAATTTTCATGGCTTTAAATGATATAAAGGACACTTTTGTCACCTATAAATTTCCATCATTATTCCTCTGCAAGGGGCAAATTTTGCCATATATAATAAATGTCTTTTGCTGCTGTGTTTCCCTAGAATAAAAGACAACAGCAATTACTTTAATGGAAAAGCAAAACATTCAGGCTCTAAATTAGACAGGAGAGATTTAAGTCTTTCATTTTAGATTCTCCATTGATGTTCCATAAGGCACCAGTGTTGTAACAGGTGCTTTCCATATTAATTCCTGCTTCTGTTCAGAGCAACAGCTGCCAGATGAAACCTTGTTCAGGTGGCTGAATTTGTGAAACAGTCAGGTAATGAACTACATCTCCTCATGGTGATTTTAAAACTTTGTGACCTTGACTATTCCTAGCATACCCAGTGTGTGTGCCAAATTTTTGATACCTGTTCTTGTGTTCAGCTTCTGGTGCCCTGCATCACTTTTGTGATTCCAGAGAGCTTCATAGCAGAATTTATGATTTCTTAATTCAAACAATATGAAAATTTTAAGTAGGTATTTTTGTTGTCGACTTTTTTCTTCCCTTCAGGAATACCTGATGTCCTGTGTGAGGATGTTTAAATACAACTTTTTTTTATGCAAGTAATTGAGCATAACCAACCATGCCTCATTTCAGGGTTTGGTATTGTTTGCTGGTTGGGGTTTTTTTTGTTTGGTTGGTTTTGGTGGGTTGTTTGTTTGTCTGTTTGGGGGTTTTTTGTTTTGGTTTGGTTTGGTTTTTTTTTTTCAAATAGCTCTTTTTAAGAACTCAGTAAAATACCTTAAATCTAGATATTTTGCCTCAAAATTATTAACAAATTCTTAACAAATTCTGTGACAGCATCAGGAACGATCTGCATTTCAGTAACCTCAAAGGAATTCTGACTCCCAAATTTACCCCAAAATTATTTACTAAGGAGATGCTGATGTAGGCACGCTGTCTTTGAAAAGTGGGTCTAAATTAAAGTTGTGTCATTAGTGCTGAATGGCTGTCTGAGTGAATGACAGCAGCAACCTGAGTGGGAGACAGAGGGTCACCAAACTGGATGGTGTACAATTTATATTGTTCAAATAAATGGGGGTGTAAGGATAATATCTGCATTGCTCTTCATGTGTGTCCCAAAACATTCAAGCAGGCAGCTTTTTGCTATTCCAGGAATCCCTTCACCATTTATTATAAGAGATTCTGTAAGCTGGAAATTCCTTTCTCAGGTACTCTTCCTTGCACTGGAGGGGAAAAAAATTCCCAGCTTTGATAGGAAGAGTCTAGTTTTCCCAAAATTTTTTGAGCCACAAAAGAATAATATGGTGCAGGATAAGTGGAGGCAGTGTAGCCTTTACTGAAATTTGTAATAATATAATCTTTTATGAAGTTAGATTTTTAGATTCTCTTTCCTTGATGAGATTTTTCCTCCTTTCCTGTCACTGTTCCTTTTTATGGAAAGGTATTTGGGTTTCCCTCCTTGTGGAAACCAAGGCACAGAGTATTTGTGTGGATGTTGTGTTTGGAAGAGAAAAGGTGTCTGGAACATGCAGTCAAATCTGGGATTAGGGTGCTCACCTGGCCCAGGGACTAGATAGAGTCTAAGGGTGGCAATTAGTAATTACCACAAGTATATTTATCACTGGTTTGAAATGACTGCACATTTTTCCCATGATGGTGGTGTGGGAAACTCTTCAGCCTCATCCCACAGCATTAAAAAACCAAAAAAATTAAGAAGCTTTCTTCCACCTATTCTTCTATTTCAAGCACAGTTTTTACTCAGGTGGTAGAAATAAGGGATTGCTGGGAACTGCAAAGGATGAGTTAGTGTAAGCACCTTACCAGGGAGCAGCAAGACTCTGGGTCATCGACACTGAACAGAATTGCATCAGCTGGCCAAAAAAAAACTACTCACTGGCCCCTAATTTCATACAGGTCTGTATATTAAGTCAAGAACGAACTGTGGTGACCTTCCATTTTCATCTTTCTGTAGCAGAGATGATATGAAATAGCAATTTCTCTATGAGTCCATAATGTCTAGTTAAAAAAAAAGGTATATTTAAAATGGGAAAAAAACCCCAATCTTGATTTAAGGGCTTCAAGTCAGGGAAATCCTCCTTGCCCTAACACGATCCCTGGCAAAAAGAAAGTGTCTTGCTTTTAGCTCGTGTAATTTCAGATCCAGCTTATACACCCACCCATTTATTCCACTTTGTAAATGTTCACTTCATTGTCCAGTGTTCATGGGTGAAGTGTAGAGTTCAGGGTTTCAAAGTATTTGCCTATAACTCAAGTTTCCTAAATATCAGTGAAATTTCAAAGTAATTTTTAAGCCTTTTGTGACTGGCCATTTTTTTAATATGTGGACATTAAATCAATTCCAGAATGATCTCACTACTATTTCTCTACTCTTACTTGATGTTTTTCAGTTAATGTATTCTGGGTTCAAGTCAGTCCCCTTTGCTAAAACAGCAATTTGAAATCTTGATTCAGCTAGCTACTTCCATAATTTACAAGTTGTTTCTAATACTTCATTCCAAGACCTTGTTCATCAGCTTGCAAATTTGCAAGTGGTCTGCAACATGGTGTACGGCTTCATTCTTTTTCCAAGTGATCCATCTTGGTTTTACACATTTGTCAAACATTGCATCACTGACATTTTTTACTAGAAATAATAGGATGTCACCAGAAGGTTCTCATAAGCCTCAACTTTAATAATTTCTCCCTCAAACTACTATTTCCTTTAAACAGGTCCACCTCACCTATTATCATAAAATCATAGAATCATAGAGTGGTTTGGGTTGGAAGGGACCTTAAACACCCTCCAGTTCCTACCCTTGCCATGGCCAGGGATACCTTCCTCTAGACCAGGCTGGTAAAAGCCCCTTCCACCCTGACCTTGAACGCTTCCAGGGCTGGGGCATCCACAGCTTCTCTGGGAAATACCACACTTACACTTCAGTGAAGTCCACGGGTACAATACCTGTTTTACATGGCATTAGCTGTTTCTTCAAAATATCATGTTGAAGGAACATGCAACACCAAAGAACAACTGGAGACAGGGTACCATTCGGATGTGATTAAGTGCAACACTTTTTCTGTTGTCAATCCTAGCACTGGTTACCTGGCAGGACAGCTTTAAGTATACCCTGAAAAGCATTTATAGTACTTACTTTCAACTGTACTAAGTTGAACCAAAAACCAGGCATTTCCAAAATCCATCCATTTACAGGAATCTGTGCAGTCTTTTTGCATTTCTTTCATGCTTAATTCTTTTTTTATTTTCCATGAGACAAGAGAAGTGAAGGAAAAGAAAACCCTTTCCCAGGAAATTTTGCAACTCAGGGGTTTCTTAACAATGGGTTCTGCCTTTGCACTTAGATCAGCTTCTCAGAAGTCAGTGTGTGTGTGAAGCATTCCCATGAGAATCTCATGAGGTTTAACAGGAACAAGTGCAAGGTGCTTACCTGGGTCAGAGAAAACCCAGATACCAGCACAGGCTGGGGGATGATATTAGGAAGAAACTCTTCACTCTCAGGGTGGTGAGGCCCCGGCACAGGCTGCCCAGAAGAGCTGTGTCTGCCCTATCCCTGGAACTGTTCAAGACCAGGCTGGATGGTGCTTGGAGCAACCTGGTCTGGTGGAAGGTGTCCCGGCCCATGGCACGGGGTTGGAACTGGATGATGTTTAAGATCCCTTTCAAGTCAAACCATTCTGTTTTTCAGTGAGTCTAAGCAGGAAACTGAATGATCAGATTCTGCATCCTGATATCTGTTTTATCTGCAGAACTCGTACTTCCTATATTTTATTTATTAGAGGGGATGGGGGCAAATTTTGTGAGAATTTCTTGTTTATACAGTGATGGCCAGCCACTGAAAAGTGAAATCCCCCTGTCTCTTTCCCCAGCTGTCTGCCATTTGTCAGCTAAGCCATCTCAGTATTTCCTGACTTTTTCTGCTTTAATATGATTAAACTTGTGATACATTGTCAGAAGGTTTAGCCAATGGCAGGATTACAAAATACCAGACACATCACTGCTAGTTCCACTCCAGCTCTCCTTAATATCTTCCTTTTTGATACAAATTGCACATGATCTGTTGGTAGCAAACCAAATCCTATCAAGTCCAACAACTCCTGTGAAAGCTGAGAGGTTAATAGTTCATTTAGGATTTGATAAAAAGATCTAGCCAGTAAACAAGCAAACTTTTACTTTGAAGTTTTTAGTGGTGAAAATAAGGAATGTATGTTCCCATGCTTAATATTTGAGGCATACCCACGAAGTCAACAAATGAATACAATGAAATATATACATGACGTCAAAAGATATTTCCTCAAAAAATTATTCCTGCCTTCTCCAACTACAACATAAAACATATGTGTATATATATGTGTGTGTGTGTGTCTGTGTGTGTGTTTGTGTATATATATATACACATACAAAAAAACACTGCCCATTCCAATGGATTGGCTTGTTGCTGGGAACAGAAAGGTACCACTGTCTTCATCACTGAAGAAAGGGAGGTACACTATGAGAAGTTTCCCAGATGTCTCCATGGTCCTAGTGCCAAGTAAAAGGTATTAGTTGGTTACATCAGACCTAATTCACTCCCTTTCTCCTGTGCCTTCTTATGCTGAGGTGGGAGCTGAGGCCCTACCTGGCCATGTCCTTGAGGCCTGCCAGCACTCAGGGTGCCTGCTCTGAGAGGTTTTGCACGGCATGCTGCCAAATCCAACCTCACCCACATCACTGATTGCTTTCAGGTTTTTTTCTGAAGAGCCACCTCAATGACAATGCACATTTATTGATTGTGCAATAGCATCCAGGCCTGAAATGGCTGGAAATGGGTACACTCACATTATTCTGAGAGCTGTCCTGAGTGGCAACCCAAAAATATGCCTTTTTTATTTTGTGTTTTTCACTTTCTTCTCCTCTTACCACTCCTTTCCATGTAAGCTTATTTCACCTTGTCCTGTCCCTTTTTTTTCTCTATACCAGAGCACTTCCCTGGTGAAATATGTGCATCCAAACATCTTGAAGTTAGATGACCCCATTGCGGTCCCTTCCAACCTTACCCATCCTGTGATTCTGTGATTCTGTTTCCATGATCATGAAGTGGGATCCGTTCAAGGAGAATATGAAGCCATAGTCAGTTAAGGGGTGAAATAGAGACTCTGTATCACTTGACCCAGTAATATTTAATATCGCCAGCAAACAGGAGTGTTGTGAGATGGTGGGAGAGGGAGGGCAGGGAAGGTATTGACCAGAAGATTAGAAGGCTTCTAATTCCCTCCCTGTTGGATGAAAGAGCCATTAGGGGAACCCAAGGTTTTTGTATTTGCATGATACCAAGGCAACTGTGTGGGACAAGCAGCTGTGAGGACTGCAGGATGTAGGGCTGTGCCTGGACATCAGAGCCTTTTATAGATTACAAAGGACCTCAGGTTTAGGCCAAAAATTCTTCCAGCAGTGAAACCAATAGGTAAGTCTGAATCCTGCACCTGATTCAAGGTGGGGAATCCTTCACACTACCATGAAAGAGGGAATGGTTATTAATTCAAAAACAGATTTTTATTGCTACAGCTTCATCAGTCCCCACTGCTTGTAATAAAGAGGATATGTAAACATCTCTGCTAATGGTTTATCTCTATGCTCCTGTTCTACGTGCCAGTGATTTTCACCAGATCTTGCTACACATATCAGAATGAACTTTCTCTCTCTCAGCCTGCGGTCTCTGATGGGACAGATAAGGCAACATGTCAAAGTGTTCTTAAATAATGGGTAGTGATTGGTATGAAATTACTTCATCCCACATGCTCTTTGGCCACTACATGTGATTAATCAAGAGTGTATGACTGCCAGAAGACTTGAAGCTTCTGTCAAAATGGTCTTTAATTTATCTGGAACATAAACAAACACAAAACTACAGCAAATACCCACAGTGCATATTTGTATAATGAAGAGCAATATTTGATGAGATCATAAGTACACAGAATCATAGAATCATAGAATCGTAGAATCACAGAATCATAGAAGGATGTGGGTTTGGAAGGGATCTTTAAAATCCCCTAGTTCCAATCCCACTGCTGTTAGCAGGGAACATTCCACATCTATTTTTAAAAAAACCCAACCTATTTTGTTTCTCACAGTTATTCTCACTCCAGCCTTAGAAAATTGGAAAGTAATATAGGATTAAGTACCTCATGCCATCTACTTTATTTTTATTGCCTTTTTTTTAATATACATTCTATCAAGAATGTGAAGCATACTTAGTCAATACAAATCATCCAGCTGCCTTGGAGAATATTTATTGAAGAATATTTTTTTCCTCTTTAATTTCTTTCCATATATACATAGCCAACTGCTTTTTAGGGAGTAAAATGGAAAAAAAAAATAGATCAGAGCTTCAATAATATTGTGCAATTACTTATAGTGCTGAATTTTTCTTAAGTATCAATTGAGGAAAATGATAACTTCTGAAACTGGGGCTGGGAGAATGAGATCTGCTGAAAGATAGAGAAATGTGAAGTGGGGATGCAAATTCAGCAAGTGAAGGGGGTGTCCTTCCTTAAGGAGAGCTGAACCATCCCAGTTTCTTACTCTTTCTCAGCTGTCCTGTCTGATCCAACAGGCAGCAAGCTGGATGATGGCAGCTATGACATCTGCCAATTCCTACAATTTGTTTATGATCATCTTATGTGTCCTTAATTTCTTGAGTTAAACTAGAGATAAACATATAATTTTTGTAGCTCCTCTGCCCAGCAGAGGTCTGTGACTCCGTCCCCTCAGGTCTGTGACTCACAAAACATGCTGGAAGGAAAGTGTGAGCTGAAAAAGAGGTGAGTAGTAACAGGAGGCTGTAGGAGATGTGAAGACAAGAGCAGTGTGATTGTGAGACCCATGCCAAGG
Organism: Picathartes gymnocephalus; assembly: GCA_013390045.1. Taxonomy (NCBI): domain Eukaryota; kingdom Metazoa; phylum Chordata; class Aves; order Passeriformes; family Picathartidae; genus Picathartes; species Picathartes gymnocephalus. The sequence goes on along the minus strand of WEKY01000136.1, from coordinate 40,225 downwards.
TGTTGGTGATTAATGGGAGAGAAGACGAGCTGGCACATGGCTGTGAGTGTCCTGCTCTTCCCTTCCCCTGTGTTTCTAAGGCCATCTCCCACACTGCATCCTAAAACCCTCCCCCCGTTCCATTTCTGTATATTTTCTTTTCTGACTACTCTGGCTTGTCTAATATATTCAAATTTCCAAAATGATGCTCTTTCTTGTAGTGATGCCTGCCTCTGGCATATCTTAGGCTGTCAAATTTCCTCAAGTAAAGCCTGTCATATATTTTTGCAAAGAAAAAAATATGCTACATGTAGCAGGGGGAAAAAAAGACCCATAAAAAAAAAGTTGAGTTACAGCTATAGAAGAAAACATTCTGTGACTTCTTTAATATTAAGATGTCACTGCCCTTTAAAAACCTTTCTTCCTTCATGCTCCTCATGCCCACTATAAAAGCCATGTCTATATGAGATATGACATACATATAAGTTATATGACAGACTTATAGATATGGTATAAAAAATGAGATCACCTCAACCTTGATGACATCCAGGATATGAAGGACAGAGACTGAATATCACAGAATCATAGAATAATTAAGCCTGGAAAAGATATTTTAGATCATCAAGTCCAACCCTCAACCCAGCACCACCACATTCACCATTAAAGCATGTCCTCAAGTGCCACATTCACAAGGTTTTTGAACAATTCCAGGGGTCATGACTCTGCCACTTCCCTGGGCAATCTCTTCAAATGCTTTACAACCCTTTCAATGAAAAGAAGTTTCCTAATATCTTATCTAAGCCTCCCCTGATGTAACTTGAAGCTGTTTCCTCTTGTCCTGGCACTTGTCACCTGGAAGAAGGGGCCCACCCCCACCTCATTACAGGCAGACCTTTTCCCAGAGCCATCCCAGGAGCCATCAGCCCACCAAAGTCCCATCTGCACAGTCACAGGTGGGAACACAATTTAGGGACTCAGAGGAAGGGGCACCCTCTTCAGCCACTCCCTGATGTTTTTTGTACATCCAGGTCCCAGCAGCTGGAGAGGCTGAGATCCAAGGGCAGCTACTGGGAAAGCTGAATATCTGAGCTCCACTGCTGGAGGCATCCACCTTGGATGGATTTAGATCTCTTAATTATCATATAGTGGGCCTCCATCCGGCTCATCCAGAGAGGAGAGCAGGATGAGGGTTTGGTGCTGTGTGTTCATGTGGGTGCTCTGTGTGTGTGTGACCTGTGTATCAGACATTTGTGCATGAAAGGTGTCCAGGTGTGCTCTGTTCACCTGTGCCCATGGGGATGCACAATCTGCCTCACTCCTGCTTGGACCTGGGCACGTGGAGTTGTGTCAGCCTTGCCTCTCTCGGGCTGTCAGTCTGGCAGAATATATTCTCCTAGCACATGAAACACATCTACATCTGCTCCTGCTGCCCAAAGAAGTTTAGGATAATGCATTAATCTGGAAAGAAGACTAGAGTGCTTTGCAATGGGGGGAAGATGTCTTCATGTCAACAGATCTCTGGCACAGTCATGGCTCCAGTGAATATGAATCAACTCACAAATCATTGTTGATGCCCTTATCTCCAAGTGTCACATCAGCTCAAAATTGTGTTTGGATACTGCAGCTGCCTGTCTGTCTGTCTAGATGTCAGATGTCAAAATATCATCAATTTTTTGTCAAAAAGATGCTGGCAGATCCCACGGTGGATCTAAAAATACTCCACATCTTGTGAAATATATCAAACATTTCCCTTCAGACTAATTGGAATCACTTGAGGACATGGTTTTATGTCATAGCATTCCCAATGAGGAAGGGAAGCTGCTGCCCATGGAACCTGTGATTTATCCAGAACTTGCTTTGGACCACAAATGGGTTTCTCCAGCTTCCAGCCTGAAGGATTTACAAAGGAATCTTTTAACAGGAAAAGAGTAAAACAAAACTTACTGTTAAGTTTAGAGATCCTAAAAATATGGGGGATTTTCAAGAAAGGAATTTCCATTTCATTGGGATCTTTAACAACATCTTTTACCTTTTCATTTTATTTTTCCTTCTCGTGGTGAAATGAATATAGTTTTGTGCATTTTCCTTCCTTCCTTCCTTCCTTCCTTCCTTCCTTCCTTCCTTCCTTCCTTCTGCACCTTCCTTCCTTCCTTCCACGCCTTCCTTCCGCGCCTTCCTTCCTTCCTTCCGCGCCTTCCTTCCTTCTGCGCCTTCCGCACCTTCCGCACCTTCCGCACCTTCCTTCCATCCATCATAAAAATGGTTTGGATTGGAAAGGGACCTAAAGACCATGTCATTCTAACCACCCTGCCATGGGCAGTGACGCCTTCCACTAGACCAGATTGCTCCAAACCCCAGCCAGTCTGGCCTTGAACACTTCTAGGGATGGGGCAGCCACAGCTTCTCTGGGTAACCTGTGCCTCACCACCCTCACAGTAAAGAATTTCTTCCTATTATCTAATGTAAACCTACTTTCTTTCAGTCTGAAGTATTTTCCTTTATCCTGTCATTTCCAGCCTGGTAAATAGTCCTGCTCCATCTTTCTTGTAGGCTCCTTTGAGGTACTGAAGGGGTGCAATTAGGTCACCCCAAAGCCTTCTCTTCTCCAGGCTGAATAATCCCAATTCCCTCAGCTTTTCCTCATAGGATATGTTCTCCAATCTTCTAATCATCTTGGTGGCCTCCTCTGGACTCGTTCCAAGGGTTCCATGTCCTTCCTCTGCTGAGGACCCCAGAGCTGGATGCAGCACTGCAGGTGGGGTCTCACCAGAGCAGAGTAGAGAGGCAGAATCCCCTCCCTTGGCCTGTTGCTGGTATGACCTTTGATGCAGCCCAGGACACCTTTGGTTTTCCAGGCTGCAAGTGAATATTGTCAGTTCGTGTCCAGCCTCTTGCCCACCAGCACTTCCAAGTCCTTCTGGGCAGGGCTGCTCTGTTCTGTTCATCCACCAGCCTGGATTGATACCAGGGCTTGCCCTGACCCAGGGGCAGCACCTTGCACTTGGTGCTTTAAGCTCACATAAAGCACTCCTTGTGTGGCCTCACCGGCTCTGAATAAAGGGGAGAGGTCCCCTCCCTCAGGCTCCTGGCAATGCTTTGTCTGATGCAGCAGAGGATTCCATTCACCTCCTTTGCAGCAAGGGCACTTTGCTGGCTCATGTCCAGCTTGGTGTCTACCAGAGCCCCAGGTCCTTTCCTGCTAAGCTGCTTTCCAGGTGGGTGTGCTCCAGCAAATATTGGTGCATATGCATGTCTGTATGCCATCCTGAGATCATCCTTCTTACCCAGTGAGAAGAGACTTAGATTCCATGAAATGCAATGGTTAGATTCCCATAACTTTTTTGTCTCGCTGTTGCTGGAGGCAGGATTACTTCCTTGTGGTTGCCCCATATAGTTTTTAATCAAAATCCCCATTAGTAAACATGAGGTATGTGGTCTCATGGGATTCAACAGGACTCGACATGACTGTACCAGCATGTAAATAGCAGGATTATTGTAATAATGCTTAAAGACAAAATATGACACTGTGGGAGATAGCAGCAAGAGAAAATGCCGAGGCTGAAAGAAGGCAGCAAACACAGTGGTGATACAGCACTTCACAGCAGTGTCCCTCTCACTGCCAAGTCTTCTGCTTGTATAGAGCCCTGCATGTTACTTGGTCAAAAGGGATCAGAAGATCCACATTAGGAAAATGGTAGGCATTGAGAAATGCTTTCAAATTGTTGTTCTTGATTTAGGGGAGCTATTTGGGATTTAGTATTTCTAGGAGGATCTCATTCTGATACCCTTGTGCACTATTTTCCCTCCAAGAGTGAGTCTCACTCATTTCCTTGTCAGAGAAAATAACTATTTAACAAGAATAGAACTAAGTCAACCCCCTGCATATCAGGGAATTAAAGAATATCATAGCTGATTCTTTACAGATGCTCTAAATTCAAAAGGATGCAAATGGTTGATGGAATGCAGAGGGGAGTTTCAAAATAAACTGTGATTTAAAAAAACAAAATCCTTTTCCATGGTATTAATTTTGCATCAATTCATTTTAATGGTTTTAATTACCCTCAATTGTCTGGCCTGAAGCAATAGAAACTAATTCTACTCACAGAAAATTTATATTGCCTAATTTTGACCTTGCTCAGGTAGCAGAGGATTATGTGTCTGAGTTTTGTGACCCATCTAGGACAGGCTCTGAAAATGGAAACTAGGAGAAAACACAAAGTTATTCAGGAACACAAGAAAATAGAGAGAAGATATAAAGTAGAAGAGAGGCAAAATTATACAGAAAAAATTTAGCAATGTGGAGGTCCTAAAAATAAGGTAATATTTTGAGTTCATGTAATCTAACAAATATGCCTTCAACATAAAGGAGTGAATAATTTTCTTGGCAACATATTAGATGATCAGTTGTTCAAGAAGACTTTCCACACCACTGTTGAATCACCTTAAATAGCTAGATTTCTGTCCCTCCCTTTCATTTTCTGTGTTTCCTCAATTGGAAGGCATCAAAGAGTTTGCAAAGCAATGCAAGTCTGTGTGACCTGTGCTGAGAATAGGCAATCTCCACATGCATAAGGGACTCAGTCCTTCTCTTCTGCTTGATTGGAAGCTGTAGCAATATCCTGAGACCTTTACATTACCTGTAGAAATGAGGAGTGGGTAATTCACCCACATGGAGTCAAACAGGCAGTGTGGTTACTTTGTACCCTGATAAGAGCACAGGGTAGACAAGGCAGATTCATTGCATTCAAGGCAGGTAGAACTCTCTGGGAAGGGGATTAGCCCTGCTCCTTTGTCCCTCCAGAATCCAGGGAGGATCCTTTCGTTCTCACAGTCCATACCTGGGCACAGTTAGGAGGCAGCTTGGGAAAAAAGTGCTCCCAGAAGGTGGAGGAAGCTGTGGAAGACAAGGTTTATCTTGTCTTTGACCTGTGCTTTGCAATTGGCTGTCATGGCCAGAGACCAGCTCTTGATCCTGTTCAGCAAATTGAGAGACAGCAGCTCCCACTCCAATCCAGACCCACCCTTGCCGTAGCTCTGTGGCCTCTCGGAGTCCCTATGCTGTGACCTGTACTTCTTTCCATAAATTTGCCATTTCATTTATGTCAGCTTGATTCTGGGCCACTGTAGAGATAGAACACAGATTAACAGATGGATGTTTTCTGTCAGGAGCTGTCCTGGCATAGATGCCTACCCCTGTGTCTGATGTGCCTCAGAAACATTGCCTTCAAGGTGAAATCATCCTCATTACTCTCTCCTGTGAACACCACTCCCCACGACATGGCCGCTTTTACAAGGAGAACATGAATGTGTTCTCCTTGCCTTCTCTCCATTTCCAGGGGGCTTTTTTACATTCAAAACTGCATTTTCATTTCTCACCAGATTAAAAAAAAAAAAAAAAGTCCTGACTAAAGAAAAAGACCTTAAGTGAACTCATTTTAAAACCATCATTTAAAAGATTTGCTACAAAATGGTGTTTCAATCCAGATTGTCATGTATGTGATGATGTAAGTAATAGAAATGATCACGTGACATATACTGTGTTATGAAATCTTAAAGGACCACAGTTTGTGAGAAAATATAATTTAAAACATTGTTATCTTTCTAATGCCTATGAAGCTATTACGTAGGGAAATAGATGTGAGTAGACACTGGAGTGATTTTAAGCTAATTTTTGAATCATTGCCTCATGGTTGACTAAAATACTTGGACATCTTTAATGTTTCCAGCAAGAAAATAAGTACTAAATATACTCATTACAGAACTAACCCTTTTAAGTCTGCTCCTCACAATAGATTTGAAGCACTGGTTCCATGAAAAGACTCAGCTCTCAAGAAATTCACCACTGGTTATATGTCTGTTGCGGAATGTGTCCAAAACAGTTTCATTCAAATTATTGTATTTATGAATATATAAAATTGTAAATGAAAACTGAAAATATCACTTTTTTTTCCCCACAGGTAGCTTAATGCATTCTTTAAAAAGAGATCTGGATTTATAGCAAATTCACCCTTTACTATCCAAGTTTAAAAAAATATGAAAAATTGTGGGTTCATGGAATACTTTATCCTACAAGGATATCTTTATTAAACTCATTGATCTGTATCTTTCCTATTTCTTTGGTAGTCACCCACCACAGCTGGGATGCAGATGCATCTGAGTTAAGTCACTCAGAGGAACAAATATTCTGTGAGCACTTTTTTCAAGGATATCAGTGTAAATGAGGTTATATTGCACAATCCAAATGTCTCTGAAAAACCATCACCTTGAGTATCAAATTCTGTTTATGCCTTAACCTCGGCATTTACTGTATGGCACACAGAGCCCGTGCAGCTGCAAGTAGTTTAAAGCCAATAACTGTGGAATATTTCCCCCTATTTTAATGGAGATCAGAAAGATCAATGCACTGGCTGTCCTGTGCTGTTCAGTTGTCTTACTTAGGGCTTGGAAAAAAATGCATTATGTTATACTACATCTTCTTTTCTTGGGGTTTTGCTGGTTGGTTTGTTTTGGTTTTTTTTTTTCCCAGAATTATTTTATGCCAGCAGCTAAATGGCAAGAAAACCTTGTGGACAGAAGTAGATTTTTTTTTTTCTTTCAAATTTAACAACAACCACAATGACTCCAAGAAGAACAATAACATACTGCATGATTTCCATTTGAGGTGTAATTTAAATCATGGAACAAAGAAACAGAAGACTGAAATTTGATGACTGGTGACACTAACAGCACACTCCTTTCATTTAAAGTCCACAGCTGAGGTATCAGGGAAGGGCTCATTCTCAGGATAGAAGTTTCAATCTATCAGTTATCTTCCCTAATCAGATTCACCAGCCATTGACCAACTGGGGACTGCTGTGGTGGGATGAAGCCAGGTTATCACTTTAATTCTTATATTGCACAAAATATTGAATAGAAGAACAAAAATGGTTCTCAATCCTAGAGGCCAGATTTGAATATTTCTGTCCTTGCTTCACTGCAGATTGAAACATCCGATTCAACATGCAGCATTTACATTGAGAAAGCACAGAGGACTTCACACGAAAAGCCTCGGAACGTAGTGAGATGATGCAAAATAATGTTCACAGCTCTTTATAATTTTGTTCTTGGAAAGAATTTTCTCACTAAAAGCAATTCAGGTTTCAATCACTGCCAGGAAAATTTGTGTTTAAATTAGGGAGCAGAGATCATAGTTCACTAAAATGTCTGAGCCACCAAAACTTCAATTAAATTAAGATTCTAAGAGGGAAAAGACTGAGAGGTTTTTGGTAGGGTTTTTTGGGTTTTTTTGGGTTTTTTTTTAAGCACTACAGGTTCAGAAATGTATTAGCCATATTATATATCTCAGAGTGAATGGAATGGAATGGAAACCCAGAGTACAGAAAGCTGTTTACAGATATGCCACCCACTAGTCATAATGAGAGACTGAAATGATGTGGAGAGTGACATTCATGGATTTATGGTAAGAAGTGACAAGCAATTTTGAAGTGAAAGGTCAAACTGACAATCACTTTTGGCAAATAACCATTTTCAAGGACTCTGATGTCCATTACTTAGAGACATTCTGGGATGGAATCCAGGCAACATAGGATGTGTAATGATCTCAGGGATTTGATCTTTGGTTATTTTTTGAAAGAAAATTATTTAATGGATTTGATCTCAGAAGAGGCACTGTGTTAAAGAATACACTGGAAGAAAAAGCTGTGTACAGGAGAAACTCTGTGTAGTAGTTTCATGTTTGTCTCCCTTTGCCTGCTCATACCAAGCAATAGGTAGTGTAGTGTAGTTTAAGTACTCTGGTTTAAAACCAGTGCCCCTACTGAGTTTACTTACTCAGCTCTTGTGTTGAGATAAGGATTCAATGAGAAATGCAAAGCAGGCCTAAAACTTCAAACGTAAAAAGGTAGTTTATTAACAAACCTAAAAGAGGAAACTTAACAAGAAAATAATAAAAATCAAAATAAACCTTCAGATGTTTCTTTCCCCCCACCTCATTGGTCTTTCTTTACCAACAACTCTTTCCCATCAACAACACAAAGAAACAAAACTTAGAGAACCCCGGTCAGTTTACCACCTTTAGAATAAACTTTCATCAGTCTAGTTGGGAAGAAGAGTCTCTTCTACTTTACCATGGAAACTTTCCCACAAGAAACACAGTTCTTCCATGGGTTCCATTACACAGTGAATCAGCCGCCCCAGCATCTGTTCACTGAGAGAGCTCCTTCCCTCAACATACAGCTCTTCCTGCAACTTCCTTCAAGGACTCAATCTCTGTATCATAGGGTGGTATTTTAGGAATGATCTGTTCTGGTAGAAAAAACAAAGGTCTTCTCTCTCTGGAAACAAGAATTCTCTCATTTGTGGACCAAGGGTTCCTCTACTGTTACCCTGAGGAAGGGTGTTCAGCCTCTATTCTAATCCCTGAGGTAAGGGCTTTCTGGCCTCTATTCTCATCCCTGAGGTAAGCATTCCTGTTCTCTGTAGGAAACCAGCAAGAGTGCCTTTGCTTAGTCCATAGTTAGAACAGGTACAGTCCCCCTAAGAGTACAATATGAGTTATAAGGAAAATGGTGCAGTCTATTACCATGGTTTTATAGAAGATTTCCAGCTTAAGCATCTCTGCTTCCTCTCTCTCAAGACTTTTCAGTCCCTTTTCACTGACCTAGGTGCCTCTGTTGCTTTCTTCTGTCATCCTACTTGTCTGAGCCCAATGTAGTGCATTTGAACTATAACTAAGTCTCTTCAATGCACTTACTCTCTTCCTGGTTCTGTTGTTGGTCACTTGACCCTGTGGAACAGTGGCTGGAGCTGGGGTGGGGGAGTGGAGGAATCAGGGACAGCTGCATCATTCAGCAGTCAAAGTCTGTGCTGGTCAGCAGCGAGGTTGTTGCACCTTGGCAGCAGCTGGTGGTCCCAGAGGGAAGGGGAAGGGCAAAGAAACCGCAGGCATAGATCAGTTCACCGTGGGTAATTGCATCCCTTTCCCCTTACATCAGTGGCTGCAATGGGGGAGCTCAGATTCACCCCCCCCGGCTGGAAAGCCCCGCCATCCGAGAGCTTGGCCTGGCCCTGCAGAGCCTGGGGCGGGCCCGTGAAGCTGCAGGGTGGAGCGGCTGTGGGTGGCAGCGGGGCTGTGGGATCCGCCAGCAGCAGCTGTTGCTGGGCAATGGCCAGAATCTTTCCCCACAGTGGGGGGCAGCAGTGATGGGCAGGGCCGCTGGCAGCGGTGGCGGAGCCTGTGCAGCAGTGGCGGCCGCAGGAGCCAGCGACGGGCGGGAGCAGCAACAGCTACAGCGGCGGAGAGCCACGGGCCGTTGGTTTTCCCGGCCCCCTCCCCGGCAAAGCGGGGGGAGGGGGAGGCCCGGCACGCAGGCACGGACAGCAGAGAAGCCACACGGCGGGAGGCCACGGGCCAAGGGCTTTTCTTCGGCCCCCTCCCGGCAGTGCAGGGAGGGGGAGGGCCTAGCAGGAGGGGAGCCAGCAGCAGGACACCACGGGCTCATGACCCTCTCTCAGTCTCCTCCCTGGTGAAGCGGGGGAGGGGGAGGCCCGGTCCGGCCGGGCCTTGGCCCAGGCGGGCCCGTGGGGCTGTGCGCGGAGCTCTGATGTTACCTGTTATACGAGCGGAAGCCCAAGAGAGTGAAACTTCTTAACGTTTCTTTTCCTCTTAGTGTGTACTCCAAGGGGTGGTCTAAGATCTGAATGCTTAATCAATATGTCTGTTTTAGAAATAGCCAATTAATTGCCTATTAGACACACAAGACACTGCCTTGGCAGGAAATTGTCTGTAGGAATTGGTAACTTTCTCTTACAAGTAGAAAAAGTCACTTTTTCCAAACCATGACACTCTGTAAGGAAGTTCAGGTTTACTTTCTCCCTCTTCAGTCACATCAGTTAAGAAAAGGATATAACAAAGACCAAGTTCGTTTTGTGTTATGCTAAATACAAACATTAGTACTTTAAAAGTGAAAAAATATATTTCTATTAGATTAAATAATTTAAAAATACTTTATAAGATGTTCTATAACCTGTGCAGCCCTTGGAGCATTGGCCTTTTTCTATGCCCACCGTAGTCCCAAGACTTGTAGGTACAGTGGACAGGTGGAGAAACCAGAGCAATGCCCCAAATATAATAGCATTTTTGTTGTCTCTAGTTCTAATCAAAAATCTTGGAAGAAATGTCACACTTGTCCCTCAAACAAAGGTTTGTCTTCAAATTCTCCATTGCCTTATTTTGACTCTCTCATGACTTAATTTTTGAGATAAATCACAGCATTCCTGTCTTCCGTACCACTGACCTAAGGGATAATATAGGAGTTATTAAGTAGGAATAAAGATGAAAAAATTCACCATCATCCATTGCAAATCTGAAATTTCTATGGTGAATTATTCAGATCAACCCATCTCTCTCCTCTCTGTATTAATGGTGTGCCCCAGGGTTTTGGGGTCTAACTTACATATAAATGTAGCAGAAAATTCACTAACTTCCTCTTCTTAGGCTGTTGTACTACAATTGATTTGGAAACATCGCTGCCAGATATCACTGGGAATTCTTACATGGATCTTATTTATTTTTCTTCCATAAAAAAAAGGAAAAAATACATGTAGAAAATAGTCCCAAGTTAAAAAAAAAAAAAAAAAAATCAGAGTGGCTATTTTCTTTCTTTCACAGTCACATTTACTACTTCTTACCTCCCTCCCTGTCAGGTGAATGCAAGTACTACAGATTATTTTAGAGAGCCTTTTATCTGAAAAGAGTAATGTCCCTCAGAAACTTGAGGAAAAGAGCTGAAAAATAGTTCTGTGCAGTCAATATTCTCGAGCAGCGTAGAAAAGACTGTGCCAGACAGTGAATGTGTGAACTCATAACTCCTCATTCCTCCTTTTGTAAGACTTAACCAGCATCACAGCACTCCATATGACTGACAAACAACCACAGCAAGTTTAATTGTTTAGCTTTGAATTTACACCATTTTTGGTTGTTTTGCTTAGCTCTTTAGACCAGTGTGTTGCCTTTTTCCCTACCTGGGAATGAGACTCGAGATAATTTTAGTAAGGAGGTAATATAAAAGGGGATCTTTATCTGAAGGCCTTCAGAGGCAGTTATGGAAAGATGTCCACAAAAGCCCACTCCCTCCAGGGGTGAATACAGTTTTATAGATTTTAGGAAATTAGTATAATTGATAAAAAGATCCAGTTATGAGGACAAGTGGTGATTCAATTTCTCCCCAAGCCACACTCCTTCTCTGGAGCCTCCCCTCCTTGATACTAGCTGTACTTTGTCCATGAAATGTGTCTCGAAGAGTTGTTCTCGGCCTTGGTTCCCAGGAAGAACCAAGATAGCACTGGGGCCCTGCACCCCCCAGTCTTGGAGCTCTGGAATTTGTTTTGTCTTTCTGCTTAGGAAAAGGCCATGGAAAAGTACTGGGAAAACTAGTTAGTAATATAATAGGCTACAGAGTTACAAATATATGTGCGAAGAATACAGGCAACATAGAAAGAAAGGCAAAACCCGATCTGCATCAGGTGGAAATAAGAAGAGTGGCCACCTCCTTTAGCCCAGGCTCCTACTGCCCAGCTTCTGGAGCCTAGCCCAGCTCCCCAGGGACCTGGGACCTCTCCCAGGCAGAGCTGCTGCTTTTCCCTTGGCAGGTCCCACCAGTGGTGGAGCTGAGCACAAGGTCCAGAGACAAACACACACTCAGAGCACGCTGACATGACCAGTCTCACTGGCTGCCACAGGCAAGATGCTGCTTTCAACAGCACACACACACACACAGGACCCAAATAAAACATAACCACAGTCAGCCAAGTCCTCCTCTTCGGCTGGTAAAGATAGAATTCAGTAGTGAAGGCAGCTATGGACCACTCAGATGGTCTCATAAACCAATATCTGTCCCTGGATTGCTGCTTTAGAATATAGGGAAGACACTCAAGTTGATTTTTCTGTAAAATAATCTTTTGGCTCATAATTTTTCTGATCAGCTTAATGATCCATGTTATTTCCACTTTCACCATAAATATTTGCCATCAGACCTTTACCCTGTGACTTAGAAGTTTGATCAGGAAGCTGCTCATATTCTTCCTTTTCATATTCTGTTACTTCTACCGGTATTTATGATTATCTAAAATTTCTTTTTCTTTGCTTGGAAGCCTAAAATTTGTGTTGGATTAAAATTATTGGCTAACTGCTGTAATTAATATTTTTAACTATTAAATGTTAGTTCTTTTTCTGACATTGTTGAACTTGTTTATGCAGCTGTGCCTGCAAAGGAAACAGAAAGGGTAGATGTGCTTTAAAAAATAGGTTAGCTAAATAATACCCTTGTTCCCCAATGGGAAAATTGCAGAATAAGTAAATGGACTTGCTATGGAGGCCTATAATGAAACAGTAACAATTTATAAAGGATATGACCACATCATATCCAAAAAGACTTCTCCCTTTTTGGATGGAGTTTGAGAAAAGGCTTATACTCAAAAAGGAAGGTTTTGATCAGTGTTGGGTGTGTTGCAAATGCCATTTCTGTTTCAAGAACAGAAAAGTGTTTATATAGAAGATGGATGCTGTCAATCTTAAATTATAGTTCTTTGAGAAAAATGGGTAAGTTCCTGTTCCCAGAGCAGGTCTCTGTACTGTGTGTCCCACGTAAACATGGGCAGATCTTATTTCAAGTAGGCTATTGCTATACACACCCTCCTGCAATAGTTACATGATCTAAATTTGAGTTTCCATAAAACAGACAAATACTTAATCTGAATATTTAATCTGTTTTCTGTGGACACCTTTTTTCTTCCTCCTGCAGGTACTTTATTTTAAATCATTTAGTACAGGTGTCTGAACACAGACACAAGAACTCTTGTGATTATGAAGTAATCTGGGTTGAAAAGACCTTAGGCATTTTTCAGTTCAATCTCCTATTCAAGGAAGGCTGAGCTATGGGATTGAATGAAGTCACTCAGGGATTTATCCAGATGGCAAATATCTACGTTGGGAATACTACTAGCTTTCTGTTGACAGGTTTTGCTGACATACTTGAGGAGTTACAAAGAATTACCAGTCAATATGGAAATAATGAAAGTGCAGCGAGAGTATGAACCCAAAGAGGACCAAATCTTGATTTCACAGAGACAGAGGAAATTTAAGAATACGAAAGGCAACTTCTGGGACATAAACCCACATCTAATCCAGTAATAGAAATTTGAACACTCAGAGGAGCCAGATATGTCATCTAAACAACAGAGTAGAGAGTGCCTTAAATTTTTCAGTTTGGTGCCTGAGCTATAGCTAATTGTTACTTTCCATGTATAAAATATGTTTCTTTGAATCAAGAGCTGTTCAAGACAATCCAAATAATGTTTTACTTGACCAAAAATCACAGTACCATTTAACCTCACCTGAACTTTCCATTTATTGCTGTTTATCTCCCTCCTTGGTAGTAACTATTTACCAACTAAATTGTTTCACAGAAAGCAAGAAAGGAATTTTCAGGTTTTTTAGTTGTACATAAATATATAACTTCAGGCAAGCACACATCTTGGAAAGCAAAATAGGTGTGCAATGACTACGTATAACTAATTAACGAGAGGAAGTTTAAAGGATAGTACAAATGACATTGAAGATACTGTGGGATAGTCAGAGCTCTGTTTCAATGTTCCTGCACAATGCATCCTCTAGATATCCTGTTGGCCTGGCACATCTCTTGCATCAATATGGGGCACTCTGTTATCTGTTTTTCAGATTTGTAGTGGTTTCAGTTTGCCATCCTTACATGAGGCAATCAGTTTAATGTAGTGGGTTGAGCATTTTGGCCTAACACCAGTGCACCCACTAAACTTATTTACTCATTTTCTGCTGTGAGATAAGGATTAGGAGAAATGCAAAGCAGACTCAAAACTTTGAAAGGAATAACGATAGGTTTAATAACAAAACTAAAAGAAAATATTAATAACCAGAATAAACTTTCAGATACTTCTCTTCCCCCCACCTCATTTCTCTTTTTCACCAACAAAGAGATACAACCTGAGACTTTTAGTCAGTTTACCCCTTTTAAAATGGTCTTTTATCAGTTCAGTTGGGAGAGGAGTCTCTCCTGTCATGCCATGGAGACTCTTCCACAAGAAAAAGTTCTCTCATGGTTCCAATTTCACAGCTAATCAGCCACCCAGAAATCTGTCCGCAGTGTGAAAGTTCCCTCCCTCGACACACAGTTCTTCCCACAACTGCTTTTGAGGGCTCATCTCTGTGTCATGGGGTACTATTTTAAGGATGGCTATTCTGGTAGAAAAGCAAAGGGTCTTCTCTTTTCTCTCGAGATCTCTTGATCTCTAGGAGCAAGGTTTCTCCTATCTGGAGCAAGGGTTCTCTTCTATTTCTGGGAGTAAAAATCCTCTTTTATCTATCCCTGGGGTAAGGGTTTTTATTTCTCCATCTCTGTGGCAAGGTTCCCCACTGAGCCACAGTTACTCCTCTGGAGCAAGGATTCTCATCTCTCCCATCTCTCTGGTAAGGTTCTCCGCTACCACAGTTACTTCAACGTTTGCTTGCTTCAGCACGAGTGCCTTTGCTCAGGCTGCAGTTAGAACATTGCATCCCCCCAATTGCATATAGGAGTTACAGGAAGTAGTCTATTATTGTCCATTACCATGGCCTTAGATCTGAATTTCAGCTTAAAGCATCTCCTCTTTCTCCCATCACTGTGGTATGGTTCCCCATTACCACAGAATTCTCATCTCTCTGGGCTTTTGGCCCCTTCTTCACTGACCTCGGTGTCTCCATGTTAGTTTCTTCTGTACTGAGAGAGTTGTGATCTCTCCCAGGCTCTGCCATTGATCTCTGATGGGCAGCAGCCGGAGTTGCTGCCAACTTTTCCCAGGGAGGGGGGGGAGCTGCGGCAGCATTCAGCAGCCAGGCCAGGATTTAGCTGTGGTAAGATCTCTGCCGTGCCTGGCCCAGCCCGGCCCGGCCCTGCGCCTGGCCCAGCCCGGGCCTGGCTGGCCCCGCCAGGCTGCGGCGGGGCCCTTGTTACCTCTTCGGTAGCTGGAAGAAAGAAAGAGATTCCCGGGCTTCTCCTTTCTTAAATAGAGAATCACAGAGGCGTACTTAGCTTCTTAAGTGGCTAAACAGAGTGTCCATCTTAAAACTAGCCAGCTAATTGGCTCTCTCAGTCTTGCAGGAAGCAGTCAAATTCCTTGTGGGTAAAGAATTACGTTTTCAACTCACAACAAGATCCTACCATCACAATCAGGAACTGATATAACAGCTGTTGTTTTGTTTCCCTGTCTTTATTTGTTTACAGTTGCTATCCTTTTTTTTGTCTACAGTTTTCATGTTCAGATACCTCACGTATAAAGAATACCAAAATAAAATCACAGTAGAGGAAATATAGCAAACGGAAAATTATCTGTTCATTCTGAACACACTGCCAATCCCTCGTCTGCAGTAAGGGAAACTGATAGATGGTTCTGGTTTTGTGTTTTCATTGAAATATAAAATTTTAGAAACTGAATTTCTGGATTTAGGTGCAGTCAGTTGAATTATAAAACTTTCTTTTTCTTCAAAGAATCAAAAATTTTAGTAGCTTTCCCTCACTTACCCTGTTTTTTTCTTTTGCCATTACATCTTTGAGGGCACAGTTTTGGGTGTAGCTTTGCTCTCAGGTCCTCCAATTTCTTTTTTGTATTCAAGAATGTAACAAGAGCAGATTTCCCAGTACTATTATTTTTCCTAATCTAGGAGACTGGGTAGTTTGCAGAATCTATGACTTGTCTTTTGCACACAGGAAGAAGTAAAAGTCAGACAGATTAAATATTGTTAATGTTTGATACTGTGATGACTAATGCTATAAATTTTATTGAGTATTATTTTTATTTTTCCTTACCAACCCTGATTTTCTTTTTAAATTTTGTATTAGTGCTGGTGATTTGAACATTGATATGCTGTCCCCAGGGTTATGAACAGAAAAGTGCCAAAAGAAATCTAAGATTAATAAAAAGAACAGTGAGGAAATCTCTTCCCCATATATTCCACATAGTTAAATTTTTGGGGGTGACCATGTTAAACCATCCCTGAACTGTCAATATTCCTTGTTGTCCACTTCAGAGATCCTGATCAGAAATAATACTCTCGCAGTTTATGTCCCTTTGATGGACAGGTCAGCTGTCAGCATTTTCAGAAAAAAAAGCAACCAACCAAACAAACAAACACTTGATTTGCATCATCAACAATTTATGTGTTTCTTGAAAGACTGTATCAACTTCAGATAAAGGATGCTTACATTCAGAGAAAATTTCCTCTTCAATCTTTCTTATTCTCCTTCATTTTGAAAATAAAATTTTAATAATAGTGCTGGGGGTTCCCTTACTTGGTTATGTTTGGTTTTTATGCAACAGTGAATGTAAGCAGCCATAAAGGTCATCTAATTTGAAAAAATGCTGATTGTTTCTGTAATTTGTTATTGCCATACTGGTATATTATTGATTGTTGACAGCTTGAGATATTTATCTACTTTACTAATTATGGTTATACTTTGCTACTGGTGATTTCTTGTGCTATTTGTGGTAATTTGTGATAAACGATAGCAATTTAGAGGAGAAGAGCCTCCTTGTTCTTGTGCACTATGCAATCCTGCAAAACCATCATCACAATCTCTACACACCCATAGACCAGGTAACCCTTCAGATCATGACAACAGTATACTCGATATTTTTTTGTCCATTAAGAACTTAATCCTTTTACTTTCCTCCTCCTAAATCCCTTCAGTGCTGCACCTGAAAGAGCCAAGTTACCTATTCATTCTAGACTGGTAAGAAATGACACTGTGCAAGAAAAAGCTGCTTCTTCTCAAAACATGGTGACTTAGAACCTAGAGAGACTAAGAAATACAGCAGGAATTTAGTTTCCTGACATGTTGATTCAAATCTACTGAGTAATACCAAGATGTAGAATACTAGTTACAATAAATATTTAATAACTTTTTATCTTTCCCCAATTTTCTTTCCAAAGAGGCCTACAAACAAACAACTTAAGTAGAACTCAAAAACTTAAGTGTTATGAGCTCTTCATAGTCTAAGATATCAGCTTTAAATTATTAATTACCATCTTAAGGACAAAAATTAGCAAATAAATTATTATTATTATTGAAAAGGAATGGGGGGTGCTTTGTTCTTGGTGGTGATGACAGTGGGTTTTATTCTTAGGTGGGTTTTTTTAAGAATAGATAATGCAAATGGATATCCTGGACCTGGGAATTTGGACATCATGCTCCTGTAGGAAGTTCTGTTCAACATACACCTGACTGATCATAGCCAAGAATCTTGGGTCACCCAAACCTTTTCTCACATAGTTCTGCTTCTTCGTGGGGGCTTCTAAGCTGCTTGTGAAGGAGCACCTCCACTTCTGTACTGTACAAACTGGCAAAAGTCAACATGGCATTGATTTTCCTACTGCAGCAGCTGTAACATGCAGTGAATCAGAGTCTGCAACACGAGCAACCGAGCTGTTCCTGCTGTGGAACAGACAGCTGGGCATGGAAACCATGTAGTGAGCCCTGTGTAAGGCATCCTGCCTCTGAGTCAATCCTCAGACACATGGGCACAGTATAAAAACCTGGCTAAAGCCTGTAGTTCATAGTTTGGGATGCTTCAGTGGGTATTTCAAATACAGGAAATTGGGTTTTTTGTTTGTTCGTTGTTGCTGTTGTTGTTGTTTTTGTTGTTGTTTTTAATTTTTAATTATAGTTTGGTGAGATGAGTCAGTCATTTTGAAATGGTCTTTTAACCTTATAAAAATGATTGGTCAAATTTTATGCACTGATATATTCCTGTATGCTCAGTGGATAGTCAGCATAAGCACAGAGATTTATGTCCTCAAATAAACGAGCCAAGCAGACACTGATAATCATGATAATGATGCCAATAATGCACACACCAGAGAACTCTAAATGCCCAGTTAGTGCAGAAACGATCCTGATTCATAACAGCTTGCTTTGAGAAGTTTCATTCATCTAGCAGCTGAGGCGTTTCTCTACCAGTTAAATGCAAGATCATTCTAACAGATGTTGAATTCCTTCCAGTGAACAGCAAACAGCCTTGAGGCAAACACCAATGACACCACCAAGTGACTGTATCAGTCCAGATCTGGGTGTTGTTGAGATCAGCTTGTGCCTTTGAACTTCTTGAATCACATCAGTGATTCAAGGGCACCAGGGCATTTAATTTTGTAGCAAGCTGCCATCAGCACGTCCTATTACACTGAACTTCTGTTGCTGTCTTCCAAACTCTGCCAGCCTCCATTACTGACTGAGTCTGAGTCATTGCTGGGTCATGTAAGCACCAAACTGTGCACAGAAGCTTCTCCAGTTATGAATTGGATCTTGGGTTTCTGCTGAGCCTGTCAGGTTTATCATTTATTGCTACCCTTGAACAAGCTTTCCATCAGACAATCACTCCCAGCTCAGCTTGTCACTAAAAAAAACCCAAAATAGGCTAGTATTTTAAAAACTAGTATTTTCTAAAATAAGTAATACCTACAAAATAGCAGAAAAAGTCAACAAATTGGTAAAGTTTATTTTTCCAAAGTGGCAAAGTTTGTTTTATTGCTTGTATTCTGTGGTTTGTATTACCCAGGGCCTTAGGACAGCATTCATCAGTAATAGATTACAGTCAAAATTCACATAGTGCTTGGAATTGATGATTTTAGAGTTTTTCCAGCCTTAAAATTTCTATGATTCTGTGATTTAATTCTCATCTCATTGTTGGGAGCTCTGAACTTTTGTGGATGGAGGGGTCATGGATTTTTTTACCATTCACATAAATCTGTTATTCCATTTACCTCCCACAACTCCTTTCATCAAAAAGATGATACTATGGACACTTATGCAGGGACTAAAATTCTTGAATCAACACTGTGATCAAAGAACACATGTATACTTAGAACTTAATATTCAGGGAACACCTTTGGTGTGGCAAATTTAGTCCAAATTAACAAATCTGCATACTATTCTGATTTTTATGCCTGCCACTCCTAGCTTGTCCCTGTCCAAGAGAAAGACAGACCAGAAAAAGCTTGCTTGTGCTTTCCTTTTCAAGGTTTTCAACCCAGATCACCCCACAAAGTGACATATATTAAGCCATAGACTTTTCTGTTATGAAGCTTCCTATCAACTATTTCATAAATGGCTATTGGGGAGCTTTGCATGTAGAACCCAATTCCTGTCATCCGGCACAGTGCCTCATCCACTTCTACTATCTCTTGCCTGCCTTTGTTGTGAAGGAGATTGCTGTAAATTTCCTTTGCCTCATATGGGAACCTAAATTTTTTCTTCACTGAGGCAATATTAATAGAGCTGAACTGTTATTAATAAAAGTTCAGTAGTCACAAAACACATCCACTTACTTGTTCATGGTGCTCAGTCACACACACACACACACACATTTACTTGCAGTTATCCAAGTGCAATCCCAGCAATCTCAGACGT
Source organism: Picathartes gymnocephalus (assembly GCA_013390045.1). Lineage (NCBI taxonomy): Eukaryota > Metazoa > Chordata > Aves > Passeriformes > Picathartidae > Picathartes > Picathartes gymnocephalus. The sequence goes on along the minus strand of WEKY01000136.1, from coordinate 20,774 downwards.
GATTTGACAATAGCAACTGCCCTCTCAAAAAGGGGGAGTTGTGCTGATTTGCCAGCAGGTACTTGTTCATCTTTTAGAGTGTCCTGCAGTGCTCCTCATTCCCACATTTGTCCATGAATCCCCGTAGCCTTTGCCCACAGCTGCCTCCCCTTTGGGTGCAGTCTGGGCTCCATAACCCAGCTGTGGCCTTGTACAGATTGAGCGGGCTCTTGGTGTGCTGATTTTGTCAGTGCTTGCAGATTAAACAGGAGTCATGGTCGCAAGGACTGCCAGTCCTTGGGAAACTTCCAAACACAAGCTTCTTAGCGTGCACCTCACTCCTGGTAGGTGTTTGCCAGTAGCTATTTCTACATCCAAAACTATTTATATACTCAGAGACCACTTAGAAAAATGCATACAGACAGTAACTTTCTGATATTACCACTTCAGAGGCAGAATCACGTTCTACAGTATGAAACGTGAAAAAGCAAATTGTTGAGTAAATCCAGCATGAGTATTTCTGTGTTTTAACATGACTATTTTTGTTTTCACCTCAGGCTTGTTCCCATCCCAAAAGCAAATCTCAAAGAGAATGAGACAACAAGAGTTAATAAAATTTATGATAATTTTAAATTCCCTGTTGGTGCTTAATCCCTTGCAATAGGTACAGTAATAAAATCACCTCCTGTGATGCAATAACCAAAGGACATTGTCTTTTATGCAAAGGACACCCAGCTGTTCTCTTTTAGTTGCTTCATCCTTATAAGGTGATGTGATGTAGATCTATACAGGTGTTTTGGGAAAAAAATCCAAATTTTAAAGGAGATTCTGACCTTGGCTTAAAACAAGGCTGGAATTCATAGATAGTATTTCATTAACTCTGAAACTCGTGGCATTTCAGTGTAGACACCCTCCAAGAGCCTCATCATTAATCATACCTATGGTGTGCATTGTGTATTATCCCCTCTTGAACACAGGACTACATAGCCTGCACCACATTGTCTTGCCTGCATTAAATAATGTGGAGTTTCACACCTGTATGTCCAAAAATATATTGTTCTCTGTCATACTTGTCTGCCTGTTTTAGAAACAATCCCTGGTTCTGATATGTTGCTAGGTGGGGAAAAAAAAGACCACAAAACAAAAAAAGCCAGGAGTAACTTATTTTCAACATGAAAAGATTTGAATAGGACAATTCCTTTCTTGGTTTCTCCCAAGAATTGTTCAATCTAGGAAAAAGAAGAACATCTGCTGAATTAGTTTGCAGGGAGAAATATGGAGTTGCTGGACATGTCTTCATGTCTTTGAGTTCAGTAGTGTACATTTTCAAGTTGAAAGACCTTTGTTTTATAAATAGTGTATACTGAAAACATGTGACAGCAGGAAAATGAATGTCTAAAACAAGAAAATAAAAAAAAAAAAGTGATTCAGCACTCTTGGTAACCACAGAATTCCCACACTGGCTTGATAGAAATCATCTGGAATTTATGGTAACTGTGGAGATTGCAAATAAAATAAGGTTTACATGGATTCTCCATCCCTATTTGAATCTTTATAATCTGTACAGTATTCTGTAAGGATATAAAAATACTGAAAAATCCTGCAATGATTAAAACACTGAATCTAGTTTTCAAATTCACATGGTAAGGAAAAGATTCAGGTGGAGATTCTTGCTGTTACCTTAGGGAATTCATTAGGAAGAAAACCTACCAAACAAATTAGAAAAACTCAAGTACTTACATTCAGAAGTAGGAAATTCATCTTTTCCTATTCCTATGTGACATAATTTCATTCTGCATTTCTACTGCAACACCTTTGCATGTTCGTTAGAAAGAACTATCTGACATTGATTAAATAGAGAGAATCTGCAGATAAACAACCTGCCCTTGGGCCTCAGACCTTTACCCAGAGCAAAAAACTCCCATCAACCTTTTTTTACCTTATTCACCAGTAAATATTTAATGTAGTGATAAACACCTCATGAAATTTCCTTCTCTAATTTGACCATAAGGACCTTAATGTATACTCAGAGAAATGCACAGATACTGGAAACCTCAGAGCTTCGTGTGATAAATTTCACTGTAACTTCCTAAATTTTTTGGGCCAAGTTTTATGAGGTGCTTAGACAAAAGAGTTCTGTTGAGTTCCCAGCTCTTGATCCAGAAATTTGTGAACCTGAATGGCCTTAACACCACTATCTTTCTATCAAAATCATGGTATATCCAACACAAGGGGCTGTTGTGGGACTATGGAGGTAACATTTAAATTAAATGCCATGGGTAAGAGATTGACACAAGCACTGCTGTTTAACTTCTTTTTCGATGACATGGACAGTGGGATTGAGTGCATCCTCAGCAATTTTGTGGATGACATGGAGCTGTGTGTGGTGCAGCTGACAAGCAGGAGGAAAGGGATGTCATCCAGAGGGACCTGGGCAGGCTGGAGAGGTGGGGCTGTGTGAGCCTTGTGGAGTTCAATGAGACCAAGAGCAAGGTCCTGCACCTGGGTCAGAGCAATTCCAAGCACTAACACAGGCTGGGCAGAGAATGGATTGAGAGCAGCCCTGAGAAGAAGGACTTGGGGATGCTGGTGGATGAAAAGCTGGACATGACCTGACAGTTTGCACCTGCAGCCCAGAAAGCCAAACATGTCATGGGCTGCACCAAAAAACTGGGGAAACCTGATATACTGGATAGGATTCCTGCCCATGGCAGTGGGGGTAGAATTTAGTAATCTCTAAGGTCCCTTCCAACCCAAACCATTGCATGATTCTAATTGCTTGGGTGTAATTGTCAACAGCTCATTAGAATTTAATGTTGTACTAATGCAAACAATATCTGAAAGTATAGTAAAAACTAACTAAATTTTTAGTACCTGTTTTTAGGGGTTCTTTTCTCAGCCTGACTTCACCTGATAAAGATACTATTGGTTTTTTTTTTCGATAGTATGCAAAAATTGTTTCTAGTGAATTTAGAGTAACCTGAGTAAATATCATTCTAGAAATACGTCCTCAATATATCAAGTTGCAAATTTATTTCCTTATACTAATATATATGACACAGATAACATGCAATTTAAAGATAAAGTGTGTTTGCTGAAAAACTCCTCCTCGACTGCTACATTTCAAGCTTTTGAAGGACTGTCAATAGAGCACAATTGAGTTACACACTGAAAGTGTGTTTTGTTGAACTGATATTGTGCTGTTTCTCTAGATCAGTGGAAGAAATTCCAGAGGATGGGGACTGTTTGGAAAACAGAACTGAGGTTTTCTTTCTGTTAGAGCCAGTTTAACAAAATAGATTAGATGAAGATCCAAAAATGAACTTAGAGACCAAAAATTATATTTTTGTATATGATAACTTTCTATCTTAAAAGACAGCATAAAGCTAGTGCATTTGGTCCCAAAAGTTCATTTTACATGGAGAAATCTTCACTGTAATAGGTAGCCCTACCTATACACCTTTGAGACCCTTGAATTAGATACAAACTTATCTCAATATCCAAAAGAAGTTGCTTTTGTGTGTCCACAGGTTATAATTTTTAAATAACAAAATAAAATGAATTGCTCAAGGATTAATCAAAGCTGTGTAAAATGGCCTGACCATTTTCAGCCATGCAGGCACATTTGGGAGTGATTAGAAATAAAACAAGCAGCAGTTAGAAATTCTTATACTTCTGACACCCAACACAAAAAACAATTTATTTTTTTAATATACAGCTACTGGCAGAGTGCCCAATTTAAGGAGAATCTGAGTTCCCCTCTGTTTAGCACTTATCAGCACTAGCAACTCTTCTTTCTGTGTTTGCATTTCCAGGAGTTAATGTGGTTCATTTCTCCCAGGGAACAGTTGTAGACATTTACTTTGAAGATTTATTTCAAAGGTCTGAACAGAGCTCTACCTCTTCTGAAGTTAAAATCCCTACAGGGTTACACATCATGAGCTTCCTGTTCCAGCTCTTACCCACAGTTTCCAATATATTGCTCATTCTAAGGCTCCTAAGACTCTTCTCTTAAATATGAAGGGTCTGCTTCTGGGTTTTATTTGGAATTCACATAAATGTTTAAATTAAATACACGAAATGCAAATCTCATTAGAAGCTTTTAAAATTTCTGTTTGGAGAAATCATATTAATTGGGCTATATTTGCATAAACATGACATTGATTATTTCAAAATCATACCATGAATGAGAAAATATATCAGGTTTGATTGGATCCTACAACAAAGAAAATTAAATAACAAATTCTAATCCTTTCCAGCAGCTGAATTTGGAAACTGTTTGCCCATTTCCAATTTAATCTAAATATTTGATCTCTTGCTTACTTTAGCTAATCTCTAATTCATTTTCTGTTTATGTCTTCATATTATATTTACTGCCAGAGTATCAGTTTCTTATCTCTTTGACAGAAGGTCATATTTTCTTAAGTCTCCTTTATAGAGCAGGTCTCCTGGGGAAGGTTAATAATACAAGTCTAAATGCTGAGATGCTTGTGCTGTTTTATTAAGACTCATAAACAGAATGGTTCATTATTATTAAGGGCTGTCGGGAAATAATAGTTTCTCTAGATTTTTTTCTCCAAAAGAAATTATTTGTATGCAATAACATTATTCTTCTGTTGTCCATAAAATTAAAACTTGGATTTTATCTTATTATCTACTCCTTCTTGGTCTTTTTTCAACTTTTCCAATGAAATGCATGTTCCAGTATGATTAAACTCATAGGCAAAATGACAGAAGTGACCAAAGAATAAACAGCCATATTTGGTTTCCCCAAAAAAAATACCCACAGGTGAAGGTCAGAGTGAAGGAGAAGAAAAAAGGACAAAAAAGTCTTAATTTCATAGCTGATTCTATAAGGAAATTAACATGCAACAAATTCTCTCTATAGCAACAATAATTGAGCTGCTATCAAATGCACTCAGGGAAACCCCTACTGATACCACACAGTCTTGAATTAAAAAAAAAAAAAAAAATTAAGTTAGAACATCTTGAATTTTATATCTTGTGTGGTCCAGAGGCATCAGCTCATATTGAACATGAAGCTACAGATACTGAAATGATGATATAGATAGAGGACAGATTTTAAATACTCTTTTTTTTCCAGAAGACTGCCATATTCTTCAGCCCTGAAAGAATATTTTTTAAAATTTTGTTTTCTCAAGTATAGAAAAGTTTGTAGCTAAGGGATTTATTCTAAAGCTTCTGTTTATGAAAATTTCATTCCTAGTGTTTCCTAATAAACTAATCAGTAGTAACACTTCATTATAGTTAATAAGCAATAAGCGTATTGTTTGAGGATGCTAAATGTTTAAGTTTTTGTTTTTCCTTCTCTCACTTGTTTTTCAGCAGCCTAATGTATCTGCCTAGACATTAACAAGGCAGAAGGCTTTTGGCTTTACTGTTATTACCAACTGCATTCAGTTTTGACTAATCCATTAAAACACTTTAGATAATTGATGCACTTACTTGCAGCTGTGGAAAAGGCAAATATAATCTCTAACTGAATTTGACCCAGTGAAGTTATTGCTCTGTTTTTCTGCACCTTCTTAAGTAGAAACTAAATTCTGGTGCTTTGAAAGTATCAAGGACCATCACTTCCAAAAGTTTCTTGATTCTTATTATATATCATGATTAAAAGTTTTCTCTCTCTTTCTCTTTCTATTACCTTCATTTGAATTCTGCCATCACGTGAGCAAGAAAAATCGTGCTTCACTAACAGCAAATGGAATTGTACACTGACAGCATCTGAGGGATCGGAAGGTCATGATTCTCTTATCTGCCATAGAGTTTGGGATTATGAGAAAATAATTTAGAATAAAAGTCATTGGAGGCACTGAATGCCCATATTACGGAACAGAAGATCAGAACCTCTGAAAATCAAATCCCTCCTCAGTTTGTACAGCAACTTCAGCAGCCTGTGAAGAATGTGTGAACTTCAATAAAAGACTCGATGTGGAATTTGGTGGTGATTGACAAAAAGTTGGACATCCTTATATAACACCTATGGTCTGTGATATCATTATTCCAGCTTCCTTTTAGTGTCTCACTCATGTACATGAGGCAAGAGGAGGAAGATAAGACGTGTCAGTGATTGCTCCTCTTTGACCACTGGCAAAGGAATTGTCTGTATTTACATTAGTTTTGTGAAGAGTTTATGGGGTTTTTCACCTCGAGCTTGTTGTGAATTTTCACCTAATTTACTTTAGAACAGTCCTGTTGGAATAAGCCAGTCAAACAGGTAATATCCTTGAGCAATTCAGAAAGTTGCAGTTTCCAGTGGAAACTGTCTTACGGTATAGGGAATAGCTTTAGTTTTGGGCAAATAAACATTATTTATGTTCTGTAGGGAAGATTCTGTGTTTCTAAAATTCCCAGCCACTGCAAATTAATACAGCTGCAACATTAAATAGACCTACTGTGATTTGAGCCACCTGAAAACCTGGCCTTTATTTTTTATGTAGGTATTCTCTACAGACATCCTTAGAAAGTGAATCTACTTGGAACTGTGATTTTTTGCTTAATATTCTAATGAATTTTGCTCTGAGGTTCAAAGAGAGAACTGATGTAGGAGTCTTACAATGTCCAAGAAGGAATACACACTGAGGCTACGTATTATATAAACATGATGAAGCAGAAATGCAAGAAGAAATAGTGCAAACAAATCAGTAGTCATTTCCCAATGCTCTTTTCAACTGTAAAAGCATAACACAGACAATGAGGGAGATATATGATTTCACACTGAATAAAAATTTGAGGCAGACACAAATATTTGCTTTTAAGAGAAGCAATATTTCTACCACACATTCACACAGGAAAAAAAAAAAAGATCACTCAGGAGATCTGTAGAAAATATTCTACAATGATTTCATTCTTTCATTGCACCAGGTGCTCTGTTCTGGCTTGTGTATTGTCTTCACTCTCTCTCCTCTTCCTAAAGGAAGAACTATGCTATTAAGATAGAGGGGCAGGGTTTATTCTAGAATGTGAGTCCTAGAGACCTGTTTTGTAGCAGTAGAAGATGAAGAACCATTTTTTGATTGCATGAATCAACATTAATCAAATGTTTGGAGATTCAGATATCTTGAAAGCATTTATGGAACTTCCCTTCCAGTCACCCTTCTGTGGATCCCTGGCTGTCAATGGCAAAATGCTCTTTTTTAAGAAAGAAAGAACTCATAAGAACATGCAAGCTTCAAATATATTTCATATAGTGGTTTATTTCCTACTTTTAGAGCCCCTTTCTGATTGTTTTATGCTACCATTAGAGTGGAGAAAGTGGAATTATATTAAGCATCAAATTTAATTCTAATGTAATCCATTTCCCTCTGTGATGAGTCACACAATTTTGCTTATGCAAAAAAAAAAAAAAAAACCAAACCCAAAAAACATACAGATGCAAGCCTAGGAAAAGACAGCAGAGTTGAGTTTTGTTTGGTTTTTTGATTGTTTATTTTTCATTCTGATAAAGAGATATGCAAGACTTCACAGAAAGGCAAAAAGAAAATGATTTGTCACAAAGCCTCCCAGCCCATCTGCAAGGAAAGCAATTTCCACTGCTCTAGGTTTACTTGTAAAATAGTTTGCATAATATTAATCATATCCATCTGATTCTCATCCCTCAATTTCCTGGGGTCAGGAATATTCATCTCATATATCAAGAACAAACAGCTTTCTCAGACACGTTTTGGTCAAACAGATGCAGGTATTTGTATCTATGAACTGTCAGGCTTTGCATCTCTTATCATCTTGTTTTCTTTCACTGCAAAGACATTGTTAGGAGCATAAAAGTGCCTCAAATTGGATTCTGTTCTGTTTCAGCTTTGGAATAATGTAGTCAGTGCTGATATGAGTTGTTGAAAATGAATACCTTATTATCTAAAATTCTTCTTTTTATGCTTAATATTAGCTTAAAAATAAAAATATGTACATTAGACACAAGAGAGAAAAAATAAACAACAACTGAAACACTTTTGGTATGGTTACATTGCTTAGGAGTATGTGACTGAAAAAATAAAACTAGGAATGAATGAAAAAAACCCCAACGTTTAACCTTCTCCACAACTTATGTGAGAATTAAGAGTTGTGCCTAAGTAAGGACACAACATTCACCTAAAACAGACTTCAGATGAAGAGACCTGAAAAATAACAAGCTAGTTCAGCCTAGCTTGTGATTTTTGATCTATCTAAATGTAATATCTGATCAGAGCAATTACACTAATTCCAAAAATAATTAAAGCAAAATTTGTCTTGTCCTACCCCTTGCATAGTTCTGATTTCAGCTCAGATCAGCATCCAGCTCATAAGCACTTTCCTGGTTACTACTCCTCTCTGATGTTTGTCTATGAAGTTGTCCCTTTCCCTTTCTGATGCAAATCCCACAAGGCAGAGCTCCCTTTCAGGAGCCAGCATTCACTGTCATCACCTGTTATACCTATCCTGCCACAAAAGCCTCTTTCCATCCCCAAAATTATCTGAACTCAGATTTCCTGCTTTATTCCCACTACTGGAACTGCTTTGTCTTGATCATGGCCAAGTCACTTAAACCCCTCAAACTCAGGAGAAGCAACACATCTGTTCATTCTCTTCTGTGGCAGTACTCCAGGCTTTTAACTACCTAGGTACCAAAAATTATGGGTTTGCCACTCTAAGGGATATTGCACTGTATTTCAGGCATGGTGTTGAGGCAACTGCTTTGTTTGGTCCCAGCTGTGTGGCCATGGCACTACAGAGATAACAGCACAGCCATGAACAGAACCAAAAATGAACAGGGACATGGAGAGCCCAAGCAGAAATTTGTGCCATTAACAGTCTCTACAGAAACCCGTATCATAATTGTAATGATCAGACTGTACAATACAATGCACAGTTCTTCTTTTTGGTTATGCATGCAAGTGGAAAACTGTTAAAAAGGAATGAAAATGCTTCTCTTGCCAGTTATACTTCCTCAGAAGAAAAATAAACAAATTGCAGACACATGCTTGATACCAAAAAGATCTTCAGGTATTTACTTTGGAAAATGTTATAATGGAAGTTTTTGGCTGCAATTTAGTTTAGCTGCTGATGCAAGAAATAAAAAGGGGTAAAAAAAGAGGTACTTTAAGGTTCCATTTCTATTCAGGTAGGAAATTTAATCTTGAACAATCTTGAGATGGTTCTATAAATTATTTTAGGCACAAAGACCACTGAAAAGCAAGGGAAGAATATAAAGAAGGACTCTTGTTTATCCAAGATGTAAAAGTAGCCATAAAAGCTCCAAATCAAAAAATAATTTAATAAAAAATAAGAAAAAAAGATAAAGAACAGACAGAGCTTTGGTGGGAACATGCAGCTATCCTGGTGCCAGCTGCAGGCTGTGGGTCTATGCCCAGGAAGGGAAGATCCTCTGCTCTATGACAGAACTCTGAGAAGTTAATAGGTCAAGGAATACCATAAAATCATAGAATCAGAGAATTATTGAGGTTGGAAAAGGAAAAAAAGTCAGGCAGTCTGAACAGAGAAGGATTTGTAGGTGATGTGGTTGTCGGATCCTGTCTTGGGCACAGCAACCATGAAAGGATGGAGTGGAACCTTGGAGAAGTGAGGAGGGGGGTCAGCAGAACTGCTAACCTGGACTTTTGGAGGGCAGTCTTTGGGCTGTTTGGTCACACTGAAGAAATCCAGCAAAACCATGCTGAAATGAATGAAGGGTTATCATCAAGGTGTTGAAATTCCCAGTGTTAGGAAGAGAATCTAAAGCAATCAGAATTCAAGGCATTATAAAACACCTGAGACATTATCACTGGGAAACTCCACTCATTCCTCATCTCAGCTGCCAGGTCCCAGTACAGGTTTCAGGATCTGCTCTGCTCGAAATGCTTTACCTGGACATATCTGTAAGTGCTGATGAACCAACAGGTGTGTGCTATCTGCTACATGTCTGTAAAGGGTTCTGATACAAAAAACAGAAGAAAAAACCAAGAAGAAATATGTTTACATTTTATTAGCTGGCTTCCTTTCATAATTAGTGCAGGAAACTAGAAAACTTGACATTTAATTTCATTTTTAATCTGTATTTGCAGAAGCTGAGTTCATACTCTGAAAATTAACAGCATGAATGATACTGTGATATGAAGAATAGATTACAAACAAGAAATACTTCAACAAAAGGGAGGTGACTTTTATGTCTTTATACAATTTTACTTCTACTACACACACAAAAAAATACCTATAATATGGGAAAATAATCAGATATGCTACCAAAAGATAGGAAAATTCTTTAAGAAGCATGCAAACAGAATTGAAATAAATTCAAAATTTGTGTCATGAAGAACTGACAGTTTGATGTTGCAACCTCAAATAAAAAGTGTTTAATCTTTAAAATTACCAGTAAAAGCACATTTCCAGGATATCTGGCTTTAGATAAAAATTCCATATGAATGTTTATATATTAGAAAGGATTTTTAACATGTCATTTAAAATGTTATAGCAAATTCATATTTTTTTTTTTATTGGCTTATTATACCAGCTGTATTCCAGGCAGGACAACTTGCCTATATTAGAAATACTTTATTTATGAAGTCACAATGTGTGGATGCAACTCTGTACTAATAGAAACATCATTGCTTCTCTACACCAAAGTATTTCCCATACTGTTAATAAGAGAGTTTGTCACTCCAAACAGAGTTTGCCATTCAGTGCCAGAACCCAGAACACCATAAAACACCAGCAAGATTTGAGTAACTTACAATGCAATTTCTCACCCCCTTCTGACCAATGCCCAGCCCGTCCCTGAGCAGGGGCTGCCCCCCCTGTGCTCAACGCAGCCCCGTGTTAGTGTCCAGCATGAGGCCACATGGGAGGGAACATCCTCCTGGTCACTGGGCTCAGGTCCCCTGGCTGTGTCCCCTTACCAGCTCTGGGGCATCCCCAGCCTCCGTGCTGGCAGGGCAGCACGAGAAGCTGAGCAGTCCTTGACTGAGTGTAAGCACTGCTCAGCAACAACCAAAACATCAGAGTGTTCTCAACATTATTCTTTTCTTAAATCCAAAACACTGCACTTTTCCAGCTACTAGGAAGAAAATTAACTCTATCCCAGCCAAAACCAAGACACAATATTACCTGAGTCTCAGGCTTCTCATCTAACAAGCCTTACATTTGAATTTTTATTTATTTACTTTTTAATCTGAACTGTGATTTAACTGGAAGATTTTGAGATATTAATGTATAGTGAAATAATTTATAGCCTAAGTGATTATGTTCTAACCAGATCTGAGATTCCAATTTCCTTTAATTCCTGCCAATGTCAAGAACCATAGTGACCTCAAAAGAACAGAAGATAAGTGGTGTCACTTGGTAGTAACAAATAGATCTCATCAATAAGCCAAATGTCAGAATAAAATAGAACAGGCTGGTTAAAATACTATCATGATGCATGAACAAGTTATATATAGAAAAAGCAATATAATATTGAAAAACAAATGTTGTATTTTAACTACTGAAATCTTGAAGGGTAATTTTAAATAAATATAAAAGCACTAAAAATCATTAAAACTTTTTCTTTCATCCTTTTCAACAAAATATAATTAAATAAATATAAAAAATCCATTCCAGTTCCAGGTAGAAATTGAGACAGACAATCCAATGCAAAATGAATCAAATAACTTCCCTTAAAATGCTTTAGAAGTACTATGTCCCTAAGTAATTCAAAGGACAACATCAGAAATTAGTTGATTAACTCCCACCAGATAAATATTTCCTAAGAACTGTGCTGTTACTATGGGGATCCATTGCTCAACCCTTCAATCATTGCTAATTTCTGTGAAATCTCATTAGCCATCACTGTAAAAATCATTCTTTTATCTGTCATAAGAATCAAGGAGTTGTGGACTGGAAGGGTCTGTCTGCAACACTGAGGCCAAAGCAGCAGTCCATGAAGTCTCAGTGTATAATGGCACTCCGGAAAATGAATTTTCTTGTCTCTGTAATCCTTTCTGAAAGGCTGTTCCCTAATGTGGCAGCCCTGAGATTTAGGCTTTTTGTTCTGATTTCCAAACACAATATTTTCATTTGCCATTGTGCTAAGGTTGTGTTTCATCTACAGCTCTGTCTTCTCTGCCTTCCCATGCACACCCACACATCCTCCTCTCTAACCTGTATTTATAGATGGCAATCACATCCCTTCATAGCTTTTGTTATACGAAGGTAATCAAGCCAAAATATTCTTATTTACTCATGGATTACAGTCTCTTCATTCACTTGATTACCCAAGGAATATTTTTCCTTGCATTTCAATTAGTATTTATTAAACACATTGAAAAGAATTTGCCCACATTTTCCAGAAGTATCGTGTCTGAGATTTCACTCTGATATAAATAATTTTTACTTCCTTGGTAAATATTTGTGATGCTGTGTTACACTTGCATTGCTCATGGCTGTTACCAGATGTGTCACCCTGTAGTCCTGCCTCTAATGCAATACTGCCATTCCCACAGGTGTTGAGTAGATTAATCCATATTCAAAACCCCTAAATTCTGTCTGTGACACCTGTCAGGAAGCAATAGATCAGCTGGTTCTTCTTGTTTCTTCACTTATCATCCCTCTGTCCTGGAACGATAGAGGAGAACATTGTTTGCACTCTTGATCCCTTAAGGTCCAAGGGCCTTGAGGAATTTCTTGGCTGCCCTGAGCCTTCTTATTGCAACTTCATTGCTGTCTACATGCAAAGCAATCATGGATATCCAAGGGCCATGCATTTGTCAAGAATTGGGTTCAGTCAGTATTTTGGGCCTTCTGTTCTCCTCAGAAGGGATATCCTTAGACAATGACCCATCTTTATTTCTTTATGGAAGGGTTTTGAATGCAGCATATAGGCCAACTAAACCTTGGGGTCACTTCCAAGCTGTAAGAAACACCTTGCACATTTTTGTTTGATGCTGCTTGCAGAGTCTTGTCCTTGCTATAGCAGGGCATCTGGAAAGGTGGAGATGTTCCTGTTGCCCAAGGCAGGAACTTGTCACAATTGCCTCCTACCTCTTAATTCCTCAACCTACTCAGCTCCCTCCGAGCTCTGTCATGCAGCAGAGGATTTCCCCTCCCTGGGCTCAGTCCCAGAGCTGTGCTCACTGCTGCAGCTCTGCTGCCATGGGAGCAGGGCCCAGCCTGCAGCTGGCACTGGGATGGCAGCATCTTCCCAACAGAGCTCTGTCTGGGCAACTGCCTCAGTCATGGTGGGTGTAGAAATTAGAGAGTTCTGCTATTATTCTCCAAAGCTGGGAACATTCTTCATGAACCTTAGTAGAGATGACTCCATCTGAAATGAAACAGAGTGTCCCTAGGAAAAAACCTACATTCAAGATAGAACTCATGCTATCTCTATCAATGTCTACATTAGGATGCGACAAATGCATTGCAGAAATGTATATTCCTGTCTTTTGTATGCAAACATAGCCAAGGTAACTAATAATTCAGGTGGTATCTCCTAGGTGTATTGTTGAAATTCTCTATCATTGAATCACTTTATAACAAAATATTTTTTAGTTCTGGAGGTCCCCCAGTTCTCTACAGTGAAATCCTTGCACACTGCTCAAAGTGTCGTAATCTTTGGGATATTAAAGGCCTTTCTGCTGCAATTTTGCAGCCTCTCTTTCCCTTGCAACTCTTGAATCCTTTCCTTAGTAATTGAGGCAGTTTTTCAGTGACTCTTGGGCAGTGTATTTCCTTGTGGTTTCATGCTGTTGTCACACTTTTGTGATGCTAATAGCCTCACACCTGCAGAGCCAGACACCATTGCAGTGGTGGGTTCTCATGGGGCATGGTTGCCATAGCTGGAGACACCTGCACCTGATCAGGCACATCCATTCAGCACTAACAGCATCATAAACTGGAATGAACTGTGTCAGCAAAGACAGCTTAATTGTTAGCACTCGATGCACTGGAGAGAACATTGAGAGGAGAATGCTCCTCTAATTACAGGACTGCTATTCTCTGCAGCCAACTTCTGGGCCTTCCCTTCCCTTCCCTTCCCTTCCCTTCCCTTCNATTTTTCCAATGCCCTTTGACCCTGTAACAAGGTGTCTTTCACTCCTAGCATGAAGGTAATTCCAACGCCAAATGTGACCACTGTGAATGAACAACAGCAACCACTTCTATGTAGTTACATTGCATTATTTCCCTTCCCTTCCCTTCCCTTCCCTTCCCTTCCCTTCCCTTCCCTTCCCTTCCCTTCCCTTTCCCTCTTTTACTTTCCCCAAAGATAATTTTTTGTATGTCTGTGTTATCTGTCTGCTACCCTGTGGGTAGAGTTTTGTGCAACACTCACTGTTGTCAGTGCCTTTTTATAATCTCAATTACAATTTATCATGAAATTGTTTTACCGTGAATTTATCAACAATTCATCACAAAAATGTCACTGGAAAAAAATATTGCAAAAATCGATAGTTCCCGTGAGCTCATATTGAGATCAATTCCTCAAAGTCTTAGATTTTGTAGGAAAATTAAAACTAAAAATAAAAAAGAAGACAAGATAATAAGTTAAAAATCTTACTATAAAAGTGTGTAAAGTAATTGGATAAACCAGAACACTATGATGAGAGATACAGTAACATGGAAAACAACATAATTTTCCAAGTATAACAAAGCAGTCAAAGAAGATATTTCCTATTTCCTTTATCCTGTTACAGTGTCTTTCCATCTTTTAAAAAAATGAAGCAAGCAAGTAATCAATAAAGAAAACCTATTTTCTGAAGTGTTTAATAAGTTGCACGTTGTGCAGAATTAAATGTCATATCTTATTCAGTATTATTGGTTCAAGAATTTCTCTGTTCCTATGCTATATTCACTGCTAGGCTATTTTAACACACTAAGAAATAGCTGGCTGTTCTTGTTTGGTGAAAAAGTATTTTAGTCTTCAATTATTGCTTCTAATGTGAGCAGAGATATTTTTGTCTAGTTAAATAAATTAGGATCTACAATGAATTTTTTTTTAATATAATTAGATTTGATTAATCAAATCTGAAAAAAGTAACTCGCTTTGTATTTTATAGCATGCATCTGCTTCTAAGTTGATCACATCTTTTTGTCCTTTATTGTGAAAAAAGACAAAATATTTTTGATACTGGATACTTGCAATCTGGGTCCAGAATCAAACTCAGGAGGAGCAGATTGAAAATTATTTGATATTTTAGAAAATTTATTAATATGTCTGAAATACATTTAGTTCCTTTTTTTGGCACTCAGAACACACTGCTTATTTGTAAACCAGTAATTTCTCAGCCTTAATAACAACACTAGTCCACGTTTGAAAATTCCTTTTTTGTCATTCTAAACCTTTGCCTGGAAAATACGGAATATTAGAATGAATGCCATATTTACAGAAAATCTTCCTGTTTGGGGTTTTTCCCTCTTTCTTTGTCCTTCTTTTTCCCTGTCCATGCTACTGTATTGATCCTTACACTTGGATAAATTCCTAACACTGCTTTATGCTCCCTGTAACCATGTCTAAGTTGAACCCACCAGGTTCTGGGCTCCTGGATCTGAACACATCTCCTGACTGTCTCATGCATATGAAAGTGAAAACTCTGTGTCTACCATCTTCACTGTAAAGGAAGCTCAGTTTGCAGAGAATCTGTAGCAAGTTCTGTCAGACTCCCAGTCTTGAAAAATGGATTCTTAAATGTAGTTAAGCATAAAGGTGAGTTTGAACAAAGTACCAGGAGTAACCACTTAATATTTCTAGAACTTCTATTTGTCACCTGTGCAAAGTCAAAATTTAGCATTTAATCCTGCAGTCCTCATGATAGATCCAGTCAATACAGTGTTGTAACTGAACATTTTTTTTTATGTAAGTGTATTTATCAACTAGTAAACTAGAGATCACCACAAAAGTTTTTAGAAGACAGTTAAATTAGATAAGCTTCAAATTTTAAAAGAATTTTCACTATTTACATTCATTAGATGATACTTTGTGCTAATGGTTAATCATTATCTGAACTTCTCACTAAAACTGTTGGTCTTTTACACTTAATCTGCTAATTAGCTCTGACTTCCCATTACCATGGAAATGATGCTGCGTAGTGCTGATAGCCACAGCCCTTGATGGCTCTTGGTCTTCCAGCTGCAGGATGGAGAGCTCTTTGAGGAATTAAATCAAAACACAAGCAGACACCTTCCCAAATTTCCTTTGCATTTTCATGTGGTTTTATGTTGCTCTTCCCCCTCCCAGTATGGGGAGATGGGGGATCTTATCTGCTCCCAAGGCTCGCTTTCACATTTTGGGTTTTACAAGTCATGATTTTGTTTAATGGGCAGGGTGTCCTTCCTCTTTGCTGTCTCTTGTGCTTATTTCTTCTTCCTTGTCCTGCAAACCCTAATCCTTCTGTGATACCTGTTTTCATGTTTCCCCATGTCTCAATTTTTAAGGCTATTCATATGCATCTTTAAGTTGTGTTTACCCAGCAAATAAAGGGCATTTTCCTGCTCCAATATACTTCTACAGAAGAAACTTCCCATTCAGTGGAGAGATTTTGTTATTTTTCCTCATACTTTTCCTTTTGCTAACAGAAGCTACCATAAGAATAGAAATTTAAGGATAACTTTGTCCTGAAAACCACAGTTATTCTGTGATGGCTAAAACATATTGAATTATGTGAATGGAGCAGCTGCAAGACTGTACATCTAAAGAGGGTCCATTTTTTTAAACTGATATCCTTTTTAGTTTGTTTTCTTTTCTGTCTTCATCACTGGTCCCTAAGTTTCTGTTGAAAAAGCCCTTACCCTTGAGAACACTGCCTTGCCCGTATAATCTGTACAACAGTGTTAGTCTAGGGTTTTTGATAATATCCTAGTAAAAATAATAGGTGAACGTAATAGATTTGTACATGGTACAAGTTATGTTGTTATAATAGAAGTAAAAATAGAAATGTAAATAGAAATAATAGAACTATAAATAGATCAGAGTGTCTTATAAGTGGCATATCATCTCTATTGCCTAAGAAAACAAAATTCAAGAATTTTAGGTATAAATTAGTTTTTGCCCATCACTTAAGAAGGAGTTAATATGCAAAGGAAGTGCTATTGCAGCCCTTCTAGCAGCCTTGTGAAATGTGTGAATAGATGGTTGTACCTGCCACTGTACTCAGACCCAGAAGTGCAAGTTCTTTTTCTCAGGTAAACTGGGAAGGCACAGCAATGTAAAAGTGTGAAATTGGGCATTATTTACTATTTTATAAAATTACCTTTTGTTGAAAGTCTATTTTCTGGTGTGTGCAGAAGAAGATAATGACAAAAAGAAGAAAAAACCACCAGGAAACTAATAGAGGGTGCAGTGAAAGCTTTCTTTCAGCTTAGCCAAGCTTAGTGAATTTTATGAATGGAGCTTCCACAATTTTTTTTTTTTTCTTTCAGTTTCTGTGCCTGCAGCAGGGTTAGCAGGTGGGATGTCCTGAAAGGATGCTGAGAAACAAGGGTCTTCTGAATTTCTCTTTATCTTTTTATTTACCAAGCCCTGTGTTACTTCATGCTTGTCTTTTACTTCCTACATGAGTAGTATGTGTTCAAGAAGTGAATGAGACTACTATTACTCTTAAAATTAATTACAGTAGCATTGGCAAGAACACGACCTGCTGTTACGAATCTGTCTTTCTCTGTCCTGGCTACATTTTATCTAAAACTTAATATATACTTTATTTGATGATTTTTTAAAATTCAAAATTAGTATCTATATAAGGAAATATTAAGGTTTTAGTATATGAGTTGCACTGCAACAGACGGAGATAAACCTAATTTAAAAATCTGTTTAAATTTTATAATATTTTTTTATTAACATCACCTCCAAAATCCTGTTAGTAAAACTTTAAATCTGGGAGGTCAGTACTGTGAAAACAGCCGTAGTACTTCAGCCTGTATCATAATTTGAAAGACATCAGGTTAACATCAGATATTAGGAAAAAATTCTCTAATGTGAGGGTGGTGAGACACTGGCACAGGTTGCCCTGTGGATTTCCCATCCCTGGAAGTGTTCGAGGCCAGACTGGATGGGGCTCTGAGCCACCTGGGATAGTGGAAGATGCTCCTGGCAGGAGACTGGGACTAGAGGATCTTGAAGGTCCCTTCCAACCCAAACAATTCTGTGTTTCTATGGTTCTGTGATTATGCACTTGCCAGAGTAATTCCACAAATCTGTCCCCTGGTGTAATCCTGGCTCCCAGCTACAGCTACTGCTGTTCCTTCTCACTGATTCCCCATTCCTTATATTGGGTTATTTGACATTTCAGATATTCAACATCTCCTGGCTCAGGGCTGAACTTAAGAAATTATTGTGTAAATAATTGTTCTTATTTTAAGGAAAACAATGACTTTGACACAAAAAAATTAAGCCCTTGTAGATCAAATGGTGCATGAAGGAAAGGAACTGCTGATAAAGGTGCTTAAAATGGGAGAAAACTTTGATAAACCAGCAGCTGTAACATTTTGAGATCTACCACTTTTTTAAAGGCCATATTTTTTTTCTAAATTGCCTTTATCTGAAGTCTTTCTTTTCAGATTCTGCTCAGTATGACTTTTCCTCTGAGTAAAGCTCTCAGCACTTCACAGTGCCATTTGTTAGGGTCAGACTTTCAGACAGTTCCACAGCGATCTCCATTAGGAACTCGATAGCACAAATCCAAGATTCAGGAAAGAAAATGAACTACTCTGATCTGACCTCTACTACAGCTCAGGACACCAAAAAGAATGGTAGTGATGATATTCCTAGCTAGAAATTAAACAGTGCCTGGTCTTAATATTGTAACCAGAACTGTCCCTCAAGTGACTTTGTCCTGTGATAACTAACACTTTCAAAAAAAATTTCTTGGGCCTTCCTCAGAGCTGATAAAAATCCATTCCAGTTTTCAGTCTTCTAAATTTAATCTGGCTAAGTAATTCTTTTACAGAGAAGACCTCCCACCCCATTTAGGAATAGACTTGTGTGTGTTTGTTTGCTTGCTTGTTTGTTTGTTTTTAATGTTTTGTATCTTCTTTTTCTAATCTGAATCTGTCTGACATGACAGTGTTTCACTTTTTACTGAAAAGTGTAAATTTTAACAGTCAATAAGATAAAGAAAAAATAGAGAGCTCAGATATCAATATTCTGGCATTTGTGATTCTTCAGCTTAAGAAGGGAGTCACCAAGGGGCTCTTGGCAGACTGACCATTTTAACTTTAAAAATTAGTTTGGATGAAACGCTATAATTTGTACTGCTGGTAAAAGCCTTCCATTTTCAGGGAGAGCATAATAAACAGTCTCTCAGATCTGTATTACAAGGATATTATTCTTCCACATAAAATTATTTGTTCCATTATAGTTTTTCAAAAGCAACATTTCTATTTAATGTCATGTTTGCAAGCAGAGTAAAATAATATTAACTCCAGGTGTTTGCTTTTTTTCCTCCCTCAGCTATTTTCAAAAGTGTACTTTGTCACCTATTGGCTCTTGGAAGCATATCTTGAACAGCCCAAAGTTATACAAAGTCTAGAAATAACATGAAATTAATTACTAGCAAATAGAGCCAAGGAGTTTTGACCTACCAAATCACTTAGCCAAGGGAGTTGCTAGAACTTTGGTTCTTCTGCCATTTAACTTCTGTACTAGATCTGTATCACCTCTTGTTGTTTCTTTGAGAAAGGTGATCAGTCAAGTGGGTGACTGCAGGTGGAATAGAATCATTCATTCAAGCATGAATGTCATGCCTGGGCAAAAACCAGAAAGGGTACTGGAAATTTAAAATAACTCCTTTGAAAATTGCCTTTGCTACACAGGAAAATTTTCAGTCAATATTCAGCAAAGTTCTTGCACCCACCTTCATGACAATCCTTGTATATAGATAAATATTATATATAGATAGGAATAGCAAGGTAAAGGGAGCCTTATGCATGCTTGGATCCTATCTCATTGCAATGTAAGTGGTGGTTTTGTGATACATTAAGTGTAAAAGTGATGTAAAATGTAATATCAGAAATAATGAGCTTAAGTCCTCTGATTTTGGTTGCAGTATAAGTTAGTATCTCAAGTTAATTAAGTTTTCATCAGTCATGTCGGTAACACTGTCTTAAGAAAAATAAGATCTTTAATGACTTAGCTAAAGAAAGACTAAATTTATCTACAAAAGAGAACATTAAACTGTGCAGAATTTTGCAATCAGCTGTAGAAAAATGAGTTGGGGGGGTTATTGGATCAATGACATACTATAATTTTCCAGTTACTTTTAGCCTTTTTTTTTTCATAGCTTGTACTTGACCTGCATTTCTGTAAAAGAATCATTTTACTGAGAAGAGCACTGTTGGAGCCTAAAGTGATGTGACTCAGGACTCACTGCAGATCATGTAACGATGAAGCTTATCATGCCAAGTGCATTTAGGCTGAATACAGATCCACTGTGTTTTAAATCCATGAATATGACCATAATTAACACTCACCATGAGCTTTAATTTGAGAAAAACTCAACAATCAGCATCAGTTGAAATCCCTTCACCAACAGGAAGATTAATTAGAATAATGAATCTGGAAACAGAGATCATAATTAAGAAGATTCAATTCTAAGACAATAAAAAGACAGTCAACTAATCATATTATTGTTTTATCAAAATAACTCAGAGGAGAACAAACAATTTTTTTTATTAGATTAAAAAAAAAATTTATTACATGGTTATGTTTAGCTGTTACTTATCAAATTTTTGTCTAAGTCCTTATTACATTTAAATTTACTCTTTTGCATGTAATTGAACCTGCTTGAAAGTCTAAAAAGGAAGGTGTACAACAGAAGGAATTATAAATAATATTAAGA